>JACYFF010031954.1:41274807-41321471 GCA_017589665.1 Selenicereus undatus
TGTGTGTGTGTGTGTGTGTGTGTGTGTGTGTGTGTGTGTGTGTGTGTATGTGTGTGTGTGATCTTGCCACTTTCTAGCTTTTGTAATTTTTGCTCCATTTTTGCATCAATTGATTTTCAACTAAAAAATGTGAACTCAAATATTTTGTGGGTTCATTGGAGTCAGCCACTGTGCTACTAATTATAACTCCAAAGGTAGCATCTCATATATTTGGATATCCCCAGAGCCCCACACAAGCACAACCCAGACTGGGAGTCGTATTTTTTGTTGTTGTTGTGTGTGTGCGTGTGTACACACACACACACACACACACACACGCACATACATACATATACTCGCGGGCAGGTGTATTTTTTTTTCTTTTTACGTTGGTAATGGTAATTGGTGACTGATAGGTGCTTCTTTTCACCAGAGTATGTCGAACCATATCCTTAACTAAGATTTACTGAAGAAATGGGGAAAATAGACATTTGAATAAAACAATGTTGTAATAGAATGTTTGAATTTAGAAAGCCAATATGCTACCTTGTTTGCCTCTCAGAAGATATGATTGATAGTGAATTGGGTACGTTGGTTCAGCCACTTGCAAACATCAACAATAGTGATTGAAATTTGCTAAGGGATCTGACTGACCTTTCAATGCTTGAATTACAATTTGGTTGTCTCCTTCAATGATAAGTTTCTTGAAGCCAGCTTGAACTACTGCGTTCATTCCATCTCTAAGTGCTCTAGCTTTCGCCATTAGAATTGAAGTTTGTCCACAATATGCTACTTCTGCTTTTAGTTGCTTACCTATTCAATCGCATAAGATGTAGTTGCTTATTGCTGAATCGTTGTTATGTGATGTATCAAAATTGATTTTTGACAAATCTGAGGGAAGAAAGGTTCCACCTCACAAAGTGGTTTAAGGTGGAAGGGGGGAAAGAAAACTCCCTAGAGTGATGATCGATCGACATACAAGTTTGAACTCTCCATTTAACACTTGTCTTCCTTGCTCATACTAAGCAAGCAATAGGATTAAATATTCATTATTAAAAATCATTGCATTCCTAGATTGCCAAATGCTCCATAAGAGAAAAGAGAATTTTTATAGCATCTTTAGATTACTAGAGTGTTTTTCCCTATTTAGGTTTTGAGACATGTTGTGACAGCTAGTAAGCAAAACATCAATTGGAAGCCATTGATGTTTATCTACCGATTCCCATACTTTTTTAACCATGCAACATTCAACAAATAATCGCTTTATTGACTCGATGTCTTCTAAACATAGTGGGAAAACTGGATTAATGTTCCTTTTTGATAACATTACGTCCAATGGAATTGCTTTATGACATAGTTGTCATAGGAAAATTTTAATTATGGGTATACTATCAACTTTCGAAATCCATTTGAAAGGCCAATCAGGGGTATCATGAGGTTAGATATCATGGGCTAACCAATTCATAGATCTAGTATTGAATTCAGCCGAGCAATTTAATCCTCAACAAACATAATCTTATGTGATGTGGATGGGAATAGCAAATCCCCTGTATTTTCTTGATGATTGGATGGTTACTTAGTGTTTGTTTTAGTTTGGGAAGACCCCAAGTCAAGTCTTCTTGGAGAACTTCACAAACTTTAACCTATGGATTAGGAAGATTTTCTTCTAACAATCCAATATGTCCATTAGATTGTTATTTTCTATCCAATTATCATACCAAGGGGAGATATTTTCTTCTTTTTCTACTTTCCACACAATACCTTTTCTTAGTATGTCTCTGCAATTTATAAGACTCTTTCAAACAAGTGAGTCGATGTTTTTCCTTTTGTAATTGAAAAAAGTTGTGTTATGTCTGTGTGTGTGTGTGTGTTCAATTTTTTTAAAATTTATTTTTTGCTGCAAGTCACTCTTAACCCAAAAATTTTAAGGAAAACATTTCACCTAACTATTAGAGATTTAACTTAATTAAACATGCACACATATAGGCACGCATGCGCATGTAGAAGCATGCAATTACTGTAAAACCTTGAACAAAATTAGATTAATATTTTTAAAAAATATATTATTTTCTAACAACATAGAATGGTTGAGATCGTAGAACAATTAGAGTTATGTTAGATAATTTAAGCGGTTAATTTTATAGCTAATTTAGGTTAAACCAAGCCAAAATGATATTATTTCTCACTCTTTTTTCAACCAAAAATTTCAAAAAAATTGAAATACATTATTTAAACAAATAAATATTTTTTTAGCAAACCCTTACCCCTAGCCGTTTATTCCAAGAAATAATTTTAAAACTCTCTTTCTTCTTCTTGGCGTTGCCCATCTTCTTCCTCTTTCCTTCTCCTTCTCCAACTCTACTCCTATGCAAACTCCATCATTGATTGTCGTATTAACCCTAGAACCCCTAGCCTCCACATTGTACATCCATCATCTATCTCTCTCTCTCTCTCTCTTCTCACTTGAATTTCTGTAAGCCACCTATTCCAACCACCGCCCGGGACTTGCTTAGATTGTCTCCACTGCCTTACCATCCGCCCCAGTATCCCCGACAACCACGAGCAGTCATGTCAAGTCATTTTTTCACTTTTCTTTTCGTTCTTTCTCTCTCACTCTCTCACCATCTCCATTTTGGTCAGTGGCAGAGCCAGGATTCTAAGCAGGGGGGTGAGATTGGAAAATTAAAGGGCACTTTCAAAAAAAACAAAATAGAAAAGATGGAATGAAGAGTCAAACCAGGGACCTCCCACCCAAAGCAAGGGGCAACCACCACTCTGCCATGCACTCCTATGATGTGTACTTATGAACTAATTAATATATATCTATTTTTCTTATCCACAAAAATATCCCACATTCAATTTTTTTTTTCAAAAAGTTAGGGGGTCAATTGACCCCCCTTGCCCCAACATGGCTCCGCCCATGCCTCCAGTTGCATCCCCCACATTGGCCACTATGCGCCGCCTGCATTATCGCCACTACCTCGTGTGCCACCACTGCTATGGCATGCTATCTAGCCACCCTTTACTCACTCTTATTAGTGGAAGTTTGGCTTGGGTTTTCATAAAACCCTAACCCTTACCCTAATCGAATGTGATTTTCTTACAATTATACATATAATATTTTGATTTAATAATTCAAATGTTTGATTCCAAAATTCACATTAAAATCTTATTATTCAATTCCGTTACTTTTCAGATTAAAACTCTCTTCTTGGTTCGGCACTTAAATCCATCTAAGCCTCCTCCTTTTCTATCTTCATAATTTTCAAGGTATAGTTTTTTTTAAAAAAATATTTAACTCTCCTATGTCCTTAGCATGATTTAAATTAATGATATTGGTTATTGTTATATGAAATATGGTTCAATAATGATTTATGCTCGGGGTTATAGTTAATGAGCGGTTTTGTTTTGGGGGCAAAATCTTTGAAAGAACTATCACTGTTGCAATCAAAATATAGTGTGACTTTGATAATTCCCATATAAATATTGCCTTATGTAAAAATTATGAAAAATTATAGAATATATCTCTTTGAGCTCTCAATATCATGAATTTTAATTTGTATTAACTGGAGTTAAAATAAGAAACTTATAGATTAAATACTAGGACAACGCAAATTTGTCTAGTTTTGGGACAATATGGAAACCTTGTTAAATTTTGATTAGTTACTATTGAAATTGGGTTGATTTTCTAAAAATACGAGTTGAAGTGGACATTATGACTTTTTATAATAGGCTTAATCTCCCTGATCCAATGTATAACCTCTAGATGTTGGGCTTAGATTCTGACCCAAACCTAAAAACTGGATGTAAAAGTTTTATGAAACTAATATTTTAGGAATTAATGGAAATTATTTTGAGTTGTTCAATATATTCGTTGGACATCAAAATAGGCTTTAAGGTCAAGTATAGGTCATAGTTCACTTAAATTTAATTTTGGGTTGAGTATAAGTATTACTAGATTATTTTGGACTTATTTAGGCCCAATTTATAAACTCGAGCTCAAGCGTTGTAATCGTAGCTCATCAGGTAACACTCATGCTCTAACTCCCCTGAATATCCTTTTAAATATGGTTTGTGTGGGTGTAATTTATACTTTGTTTTGAATTAATGTTCAAGGGACCTTCTTGAACAAACCGATATGTTGTTTGAGTCCTTTGCTGTTACTGTTTGAAACTAGGCATGGAAACAACTAGGTTGCTATTTAAAAGTATTCAAAAGTACTTTTGGATATTGTTGAACCTTTTGCTGGGCCGCAATGAGCTATATGAAAGTTTGAGAAAATGATCCTATTCTTAAGACATCAATAGTCTAACTAAAAGAACTAGGAGAGAGGTGGGAGGTTTGCTCCCGAGGCAATGACACATTGCACCTGATGGTAAGTAAGACCTTATGGTCTTAATGCATGCATGGTTAGCAACTACATGCTATCTGATTGATAGGCATAGGCTAGGTTATCAGCAACCCTTCGACTAGTAGTAGACCATGAACTAGCTAGGGTTACAATTAAATCGATCGCAGATTATGCAGCCTAGATAGGTAGCCCACCTTGCTTTAGCCTAAACTAAAAGAAACATGAATGTTTCTGTTATGGACTTTGCGGTTGCCTATGAATTTTTGGTGGTAAACCCCTATTTTAAAAAGGAGGGCCACTTGGTGACCTTTAAGAGTGGTTCCACAAAGACTCAAATTGATTACTTCCTTATTAGCAAGGATAATCGGAGATTATTTAAGGATTGTACGGTGATACCTAGTGAGTATTTAGGAACTCAGCATAGGTTGCTAGTGTTGGATGTGGAGTTCAAATGTTCAAAGTAGAAGAAGAGGCATGTTGAGGACCCTAGAGTTAAGTAGTGGATCCTTACTAGGGAGAATGCTGTGAAATTATCAGAGAGGATTACTAAAGAAGGAGCTTGGAGGCGGGTAGAGGATGCAGATACAATATGGGAGGCAATGACAGAATGTATTTGAAGATCGGCTAAGGAAATCCTAGGTACATCTAGGAGAGGTGGTAACAAAATAAAGGGAGCCTAGTGGTGGAATGTGGAGGTAAATGAGAAAGTCAAGGAGAAAAAGAGGCATATGCTGATTTCATGAACAACGGAACGACTGAAGAGAAAGAGATTAGTAGAGTTAAATATAAGGCAGTAAAGAAGGTAGCCAAGAAAGTTGTTGTTGTAGCTTAGAGCATGTCTCATGATAAGTTATATCAAAAACTAGGGATCAAAGAATTTGAGAAGGTACTCTTTAAACTAGCGAGGGCTAGGGAAAGAAGAACTAGGGATTTGGGTGTTGTGACGTACATCAAAGATGAAAATGGTAAGGTGTTGTCTGAGGATGCAGAAATCAATGAGATATGGCAAATGTACTTTTCCGAACTCTTCAATGGTGAAGTGATGGTAGATTTTCGAAGTATGGAATGAGAATGTAGTGAAAGGCGTCTTAATCCTCAATTGTGCAGACTTATTAACAAGGATGAGATTAAAGAGGCCTTAAAGAGGACGACCAATAGGAAGGTAGAGGGTCCAGATCAGATGTCGATGGAAGTGTTGAAGTGTTTGGGTGAAGAGGGATTAGAGTGGCTAACAGAGCTTTTCAATGCTATTTTTAGGACCGCTAAAATACCCAAAGAATTGAGGTTTACTACGGTCATCCCATTATATAAGAACAAAGGTGATATTCAGGATTGTAATAATTTTAGGGGTATAAAATTACTTAGTCACACTATGAAGTTATGGGAGAGGGTGATTAAGAGAAGGCTACCGAAGGATATTTCAATATCAGAGAACCAATTTGGTTTTATGCTAGGCAGGTCGACCATAGAGACGATTTACCTCCTTAAAAGGCTCATGGGATTGTAGAAAGATAGAAAGGTAGATTTTTATATGGTGTTCATTGGCTTGGAAAAAGCATATGATAGAGTTCCAAGTGAAGTGTTATGGAGATTCTTGGAAAAGAAAGGAGTGCCACTCGTGTATATTCGAGTAATTAAGGAGATGTACGAGGGAGGTAGGATGAGTGTTAGGACCCTAGGAGGGGTTACCAATAATTTCTACGTTGGTATGGGCCTGCATTAGGGTTCCACCTTGAGCCCTTTTCTTTTCACTCTAGTTATGGATGAACTTACAAAAGGGATTCAAGATGAGTTACCATGGTGGATGTTATTCATAGATGACATTGTTCTTATTGATGAGACCAGGCAGGAAGTTAATTACAAGTTGGAGCGATGGAGACATACATTGGAAACTAGAGGTTTTAGAGTAAGTAGATCGAAAACGGAATACCTACATTGTTGTTTCAGTGTAAGGGTAGATGCGGGGATAGGTCACCATTGATGGGATGATGATACCAAAGGTTGATAAGATTAAATATCTAGGCTTGGTCATTCAGCAGAATGGGGATATTGACGAATATATTAACCAACGAATAAAAGTGGGTTAGCAAAAATGGAAGTATGCCTCAGGTATACTGTGTGATAAGAGGGTGCCGGTAGGATTGAAAGCCAAAGTCTATTGTATGGTAGTTAGACCTACTGTACTGTATGAATCGGAGTGTTGACCTCTAAAAAAGACACAGGTTCAAAGGTTGATGATAGCAGAGATGACGATGATTAGGTGGATGTGTGGTTATCCGAGAATAGATAGTTTTAGGAATGAAGTAATTAGAGACTTAGTTAAAGTGGCTCCCATCGAAGATAAGATGAGAGAAACAAGACTCGGATGGATTAGCCATGTGAAAAGAAAGAGTGTGGACACTCCAGTGAGGAGATGTGAGAGGATTAACATCCTCGAAGCTAAAAGAGGGAGGGGACGGCCAAAAAACAGTTTGGATGAGGTGATTAGAGAGGACTTGAAAGTTGTAGGATTGATAGAGGACATGGCTCAGGATAGGAGATTTTGGTGGGATAAGATTAAGATCTTAGATCACAGAGAGTTGGCCTCGTAGTTGTCTTTCAGTTGCAGTAGGGCAGTTTTGGTAGTGTTTTTTTTTTTCATATATCATGTTTGTATGCAGGTAGTACTTAAATCTGGGAATAGACATTGTTTGCATACCTCTGGTTGTTAAGTTATAGTACCTTCCTTTGCTATATTGTACTTATGTTTACATAGTTATGGCAACATGATTTATTAGTATTTCCCAGTCCATTCCTTGCTGTGTATCCCCAATTTTTTCCATTAAATGTTTTCACAAAATCCTTCTTTTATAAAATGTTTTCATAAAATCTTTTTTTGTAGGTCTCTTGGAATCAGCTTCTCTACGGGTAGGGATGCCGGTAGAGATAAGGTTGCCTACATCTGGATCTCCACAGACCCCGCAAAAGTGGGACCCATACTGGGAGGTGTTGTTGTTTTTGTTATAAAAGAAACATGAATGAACTTGGAATTGGGCCGGATTAGTTAAAAGAAATTTATGAAATTATTTGAGCTATCTTCCTTGTCACCCCTAAAATTATTTGAAATGAATTTGAATTATGTTTAGACTATTAGGGGGCTTGTTATCAAGCTCTGTCCCAGTTTTCTAAATGTTTATTTTTTTTCAAGTGATGATCATAGGCATGGGAATGAGACTTAAGTCTAGAAGTGATACCGCTTATTACATAGTACCTAGGGCACCATAAGCTCCAAGTTACATTTCCCTAGTTTTTTAGTACTTTTGACTCTTGTTATTAGACACTGACTTTGACCTTTTCCTTATGCTAAATTCTATGATACTTAGTCTTATGTTTCCTCATTAAAAATACAGCAGTGATGCTCCATTAGGATGTTCGCTACCATTTTAGGTTAAATATTAGTAATTAAACGAATTAACATTTTTGAGGCATTATAATTTGGTATTAGAGCACAAGTTTACGAACCTAATAGCTCACTTTAGGATATTGTTTCTCAAATAAGAATCTAAAATTTATAGACTTAGGAACTTGGTGGGAGTGAGTGTGAGAATGGGTGAACCTTTACATGCATTTACTAAGTGTACATTAGGAATGTATGCCTTACTTTGTGATTACTTGTGTTTAGGATGGGTGTGCTACATTGCCTTTACATGGGGGGTTGATGTCTCCACAAAAGGATAGCCAACAAACCTGGAGTTGACATGGTCAAGCATATCCATCAAGTTGGAGACAATAATAGACAAATACATAGAAGATGCACCTAGAAGTTGTTTAATAGTTAAAAATAATTCAAGCACTTCTCCTTCTTTTGACCCTTCACAGTGACCCAAATTGGCATTATCAAGTAACTTAGCTACACCCTAAGGTTTAAGAGGTCTTTGACTGGAGGAGATATTGTTGGCCTGACTGACATTTAATTGGTATAAGGTTTATAAAGTTAGTTAAACATCTAGAGGAGAAAAGCCCATACGACCAATCCCCGATGCCTAAAAGCCAGGAAGAGGCCCCACCATCCCCAGATGAGGATGAAACTAAGAATTCTATACCTAACAAACCAAACAATGTTAGGGAAGAACCTGAACCTATCAAGAATGACTCTAAAAAGCTAGAAGAAGAACCAAAATTTAAGGATGTAATACCATCTCCAACAGCCATTAAGGAACCAAGGGATGATTGCTTAGGAGAAATAGGGGAAGATCCATTTGAGGAAACGAAGAAGATCCATAGGAAGAAGATGACCTTGAAAAAGACTTAGTTAAGGAGGAGGACCTTGAAGAAGAAGACCCAAATGAAGAACCCGAGGAAGAAGCTATAGAAGAACCTGAGCCTGGACCTAAATTCAAATATGAGCATGAACCTAAATCTAAACCTATGATTACTCTTGGAAGTGGGCAAAGTGTCATAGGATGTTTTGAAGAACGTGCCCACTATATGCTCCTGATTAGTGGTTGTTACTTAAGTTAATAATATTAGATTTCCAGAGATTGCGTGGTTCTTTGTTAGTTTAGTCTAAGACTAAGGTAGTTGTTGTGATGCTAATGTAATGTGAGTAATAAAGTGAGAAATATACACTATTTCCAGATAGTATGCATTTAATGTGCCCATTGAGTTCCATAAATGTGGTTTGCTTGTGTGATTCTTTATGAATTGTTTGCTTGACTCTTATATATAAAAGGGTGGCATTAAAGACATATGGATGGGACACATGATCTTGTATGATAAGAACTCAACTTTGTGAGTGTTTAGACCACTTTGCCTATTATGAATGATCCTGATTAGCGTTATTACATATGTGTATTGTACACTTTCTATCTGTTCAATGATGGTTATGCTACGAAATGTGGATTGCTAATTTGTTGCAAAACATATGACAAGAACTATTAGCACAGAAAGTAAACTCAATTAACGCGCTTATAATTAGGATGTCAGGAAACAATAAATAATCCTAAACTAGGTCCCAACCTAACCCAAGGCCTCAAACTAATATGGAAACCACCATGGCTAGTTAAAGGAAAGACTGGAAGCCCTTTGGCTTAAAAATAAGGGTGGAGCTCCAAGCAGTGTTGACGAAACAGATCCACCAACAGGGATATATTTCACCAACTTGTTGCTTCTAGAGCTCCTCTAGAAACAAGAGGAGCAGATGTAACAACAAAATGAACATCTCAAAAAGACAGTCGAAATAGAAGAAAAGAAGATGGTGGAGGACAACTCATATTTTCAAGAGGCTTGCTAGCCATAATCCATCCATATACAATGACGCCCCCAATCCTAAGGCATTTGAAGATTGGATTTGAGATGTAGAGAAGCTGTTCGACACCCAGTAGTGTCCTGTGAAATAGGGGGTAGGATTTGCTAGGTTCTACCTAACATACGAGGATGGCCTTCAGGGGGCCACCATAAAGAAAAGATAGTACGAGCCTGGGTTTGGATGGAATGAGTTCAAGCTTAGGAACAATTACAAATTGCTTTTTTTATCCCTTATTCCCTCAAAAGGTCAAGGAAAATGAATTTTATGGAGATGCAACAATGGAAGATGAGTGTAGCTGAATATGCTTTAAAGATGAACTGTTTTAAGGTAAGGCTTAACACAAACCTTAAGAAAAAATGTCGTGCGCCAGTATACCTTTTATAAAGACATGTACGACACAACTATAAATGTAGAAAGGGCTATTCAAGACAAAAATGAGTTGTGCAATAAGTAGCTGCGAAATAAAAGGAGGGGGACCAGCGGGATAATTGCAACTTCCAGAATCAATATAAGAAGCCTCCAGAGGGTTATCATAACAATAACAATAACAGCTCACACAATGGGCAACATACGGGCAACCGGTCTGAAATAATGCGTCACGCTTATAGGAGGCCTAGACATTATGCTCATGAATGTTGCACCAATAAGGGATGCTATCATTGTCGATGCTTTCAATATCATGTGAAGGATTGCCTGCACCCACGACTCTCTAATGGTTAGAAGTGTGAAGGACAACAACAACCCTATTAAAATAAGTGTGGACAATAGGCACACTTAAGCTCCTCAATAGAGGCCTCCCAACCCACTGCCTTGTAACATTGGAGGAAACGTTTGTCTGATGCGGAGAGAAGATGTTGAAGATGCTCCTAATGTAGTAAATCGTATCTTCTCTATTAGAACTCACCCTATTGAGGTCTTAGTTGACTCCAGTACTACCCACTCTTTTGTTTCTGCTAAGCTAGCTGAGGTTTTAGGGCTAGTCCTAGTGTCTAAGAACTCTATATTACCTATGGCCCTTCCCAATGGGAACACAATGAGGTGTAATGAGTTATACAAATTGCACGATTCAGATTGACAATGATGAGTTCTTAGCTAACTTGTACAAATTCAGTTGACTGATTTTGATGTGATTTTGGGTGTGGACCGATTATTGAAATATCAAGTACAAACAAACTATCCTAAATGGAATATTACCCTAAGGGGACCTAAGGGAGAGAAAGAGGTTCATAAGGGGAAAGTTTTAAAGTTTGGAGTGAGACTTTTCACAACAATAGAATCCTAAAGGCTATTAAGGTGATGTTATGAAGGTTTTTTTAGCATTGTAGATACTAAAGCTCCTGAGCTATCTCTCAAAGATATCCAAAGAGTTAAGGAGTTTCCTAATGTTTTCTTGAGGAGATCCCAAGCATACCACCACCTAAGGAGATAGTGTTTTGTATTGATTTGGTGCCAAGAGCAACCCCTATATCTAAAGCAACCTAAAGGATGGCCTCATTAGAATTTAAAGAATTAAAAGTCCAAGTTGGTGAATTAGTAGAACAGGTTACATTAGGCTAAGTACATCCCCCTCAGGAGCGCCAGTGATGTCTATGAAAAAGAAGGATGAAACGTTGAGGTTATGCATAAATTATAAAGAGCTTAATAAGATAAACATCAAGATCGTTATCCTTTCTCTTGGATTGATGACCTTTTTGATCAGCTGAGAGGAGCTAGAGCTTTCTCCAAAATAAATCTTCACTATGGCTACCATCGACTCCGTATCAAGGAGGGAGACATACCTGAGATTGCACTTGGGACTTAATATGGGCACTATGAGTATGTAGGCATGCCTTTGGACTTACTAATGCTCCACCGCTTTCATGCACCTCATGAATAGAAACCTTACTTGGATCACTTTGTAATGGTGTTTAGAGATGGCATATTGGTGTACTCAAGAACACCGAAGGAGGATGCCCATCACTTAAGAATGGTCCTAGAAGTGCTACGGAAAAATGAATTGTATGGGAAGTTGAAGAAGTGTGAATTTTTGCTTGAAGAAGTAGCATTTTTGGACATGTGGTGTCAACAAAA
Source organism: Selenicereus undatus (assembly GCA_017589665.1). NCBI lineage: Eukaryota > Viridiplantae > Streptophyta > Magnoliopsida > Caryophyllales > Cactaceae > Selenicereus > Selenicereus undatus. Next base: position 41,286,495 of record JACYFF010031954.1, read on the forward strand.
GAAATCTCTATGGATCCTCAAAAGATAGAAGCTAATGCCTGGGCCTAAATCCAAGAATGTAACTAAAGTGCAAATTTATCTAGTGTTGGTAGGGTACTGTCACATATGTGTTATGGATTTCTCTAAGATTGCAACAACTCTTACTAAGTTGACAAGGAAGACAAGTATGAGTGGACTGATAAGTGTGAGAAAGTCCTTCAAGAGATTAAGGGGAAGATTAGCTAGTCCACCTGTGTTGGCATCACCTACCAACAATGAGGACCTTGTGGTGTACAATTATACATCTAACAATGGGTAAGGTTATGTGCTGATGTAAAATAATTGATAACTAAAATCCCATGAGCGGAGTTATCCAACCTATGACTTAGAATTGGCAGCTGTGATTTTCATGCTAAAAATTTGGAGGTGTTACTTGTATGGGGTGCACTATAAGATCTTTGCTAACTATCAAAGGCTAAAGTACCTATTTTCACGAAAGGATATAAAATTGAGACGGACAAGATGGTTGGAATTTCTTAAGGACTATGATATAAACTTTCAATAACACTCAAGGAAATGTAGTAGCCAATAAGTTAAGTCGCATGCCATATCTAACACTTAAACTACTTATTGTCATTACCAACAGACTTATGCGAGGATTTTAGGAATTGGGAGATTAACGTGGTGACAAGTAATGAAAAACCCATGCTCTATGCTATGGAAGTGCAACCTGCCCTTATTGAGGAAATTTGAGTAGCTTAAAGCACCAACCTACAACTAGAAAGGTTTAGGGATAAGGTGTTAGCAGATAAGACACCTAGTTTCGTGATTCATGAGGGTGGGACCTTACGGTTTTAAAATCGGGTATGTGCTCCAGTTGTGGAGGAACTTAAGAAGAAGATCTAGATGAGGGATAGAACACCCCATATTCTGTGGATCCTGGGGGACACAAGTCATATAAGGTCTTAAGATAGATATTCTGGGGGGGTTAATATGAAATAAGAAGTGGATGACTACATAACAAAGTGTTTAACATGTCAACGGGTGAAAAAGGGACACTAAAGGCCTGTAAAACTCTTACAACCGTTACAAGCTCCTGAATGAAAATGGGATTCAGTTTCCATGGATTTTGTGATAGCCTTACAACCCACACAACGAGAGAATAATGTAATTTGGATCGTTGTGGACGCACTTACAAAGATGCTGCATTTTATAGCAATGTAAAACGCATGAACATTAGATGAATTAACATTCGGAGTATTCAAAAAACTTATTGTGAATTCCGTAAGTATATGGTTTATCGTTGTAACACTTACGGGTATCATCCTCAGGGACAGTTGTAAACTTTGGTTACCAAAAATTCTAAACTAATTTAAAACTAAATGCTAATTAACCAACTCCAAAGTCAAGTTATTCTACCAATTTTAAGACTAAGTAAACAATATTAATTCATGGAATTGTAAACTCTAACTTGCAAAGAGCTTACACCAAAATAAGACTAAAGCACCAAACTGTAAATAAGCTGAGCCCACCAACACTTAATTGTAATGATTTGTTTTCATTCATTTACCAAATAGAGCAGCAGATGGAAGCATAGCAAACGAAAATCTTCAAAACAAACGACCAAGGGCTTCATTTGAACGTGTATTCCAATCCAAAGCAGAGCAGAGCAAAACCATTGTATGTAATTAAAATCAACAAAGCTTAGTCAATTACACTAATGTCTGAAACCCAAAAGAATAAATATGAAGTTCGAATACCGAAGAAAACAAAGAAGCAATTCAAAAGTAAGAACTATCCTTAATTGAATCTATAACTGGAAATTTTGAATGGAGAACACAAGCTATCAAAATTCTAACTCCTATCTACTACCCTAATCTACTTTGCTTCGTACTCCTGGCGTCGACCTCCATTTTTGTAGCTTTCAAAGTCATCGTTCTCCAGTCTCTTCATTCCCCCCCTTATTGTTTGAAACCGCTAAATTAATGGTGATGATGAAAGATAACCGAAGATAGGATTAATGTGATTAATGATGAAAGAGGGGAGAGAGGAACACCATGGTTGTGGTTGTAATAAAGGAGGAAGATTGAAAGGCCCTGTTTTCTTTTGGATTCTAGGAGGGAAAGGAACGAAGAAGAAGAAGAAGAAGAGAAGTGGGGGGAGGCGGCTGCTGTTGGACTAGCATGTGACAATCATATGGCATGTAAGTGAGAAAACAGGCTGGGTTAATGAAAGGGGAAGCTAGGCCACGAATTGGAAAAGAAGGGCCGGCCCATAAGAGGGAAAGAAGGAAAGGAAAAGAAGAGAGGGAGAGAGAAAGACTGCAGGCTTGGGTCGAGGTTGGAGGTGTGCCTAAACCTGGCCCAGACATGAGAGAAATAAGAGGGGAAGAGGGAAAAGCTGGAGGGAGAAGGCTAAGCTTGCCAATTGGGCCGCGGAAGACTAGGCTGGGTATTTCTTTCTTTTTTTTATATATATTTAATCCAAATCTGATCCAACATCATTTTCTTTCAATCTTCATGCTCATTTTATTCAGCCTTCATAATATCCACAAAAAACAATAAAAACACATCAAAAATCTAATTAACTAATTTATTTTGAGCAAATATTAGGTAGTAAAAGGATACAAGATATCATAATTTTGGGTTGAACAATATCTATAACCAAAAACTCGAACAAAAAAAAATTGTGAATCGATTTGAAATCTTGGGTATCCGAACTAAAATACTTAAATTTTTGTCTCAGGTACCGAACTTATTAATTGTTTGGTTTTCGATTTGGATACACCTCAGATGTTTTGTAATTTCGGGTGCTTGAAAACCCAAATTTTTTTATTTGTATTTTTTTTGACAACTTTTTTTTTTATTTTCCCTTCCGTAAAGAAAGAATAATGCAATTTGGGTCATTGTGGACACACTTACAAAGACGCCGCATTTTATAGCAATGTGAAACACATGAACATTAGATGAATTAACATTAGGGGTGTTAAAAAATATCTATAACCAAAAACCTAAACAAAAAAAAATCGTGAACCAATCAGAAATCTTGGGTATTCGAACCGAAATATTTAAAATTTTTGTCTCGAGTACCGAACTTATTAATTTTCTGGTTTTTGATTTGGATACGCCTCAGATGTTTTATAATTTCAGGTGCCTAAAAACCCAAATTTTTTTATTTCTATTTTTTTTGAATTTTTTTTTTATTTTCCATTCCCTAAAAACTTTGTAACTAAAATATCCCCAAGCCCCAATACTTTGACTTTGTTGCATTGTTTTGTTTGGATGTTTAGGTGCTCTAGAAGACTTTCTTGTATCTCGACAATGGAATGAACCTGAAGTTAGTAAGCTTATGCCTTATGAATGTGTGAAGTCATCGAAATGTTGATGGTAGTAAGGTACTGTGTGATATCAAGTATTCGTCGGCTCAACACGATAACGTTTCATATCATAAATTGCAATAGTTATGGATACAAAAAAGTGATTAGACAAATAGGAAAAAACCGTTTTTAAAGAATTGGGTTATTGGGTAACCAAAAACCGCAACGCAAATGTTTAGGTACCCGAATATTTCAATTCAGATACAGCTCACCATTATGCCGACCCAAAATTTCGGGTGCCCGAATTGAAATCCCTTTTGGTTCTGGTACCCGAACCATGAACACCCCTAATTGGCATGTGCCTATTTGGAGGAGATTGTTTAACTACCTGGGGTACTTGGTTCTGTAGTTTATGATCGAGATACCAGATTTCAATGTGGATTTTGATAAACATTACGAGAGGCATTTGGGACACTAATACATTATACTACAACCATACACCCAATTATAGATGGTTAAATGGAGCAAACAATCCAAACTTTAGAAGACATGGTGCGACCTTGTGCTCTAGACCTTGTGCTTGGGATGACCAATTGGCACTGGTTGAGTTCTCTTGCAGCAATAGTTGCCATTCTACTATTGGAATGGGACCTTATGAAGCATTGTATGGTAGGTCATGTAGAACTCCATTGTACTAGCAAGAGATTGACGATGCTTTGACTATTGGATCAGTTCTAATTCAAGCAACTACCCAGAAGATTAGGATGATCCAAGAACAAATGAAGGAAGCCTAGAGCCATTATAAGAGCTATGCTTATAGAAGTCGTTGACCACTAGAATTTGAAGTTGGGGACTAAGTTTGTCTTAAAGTATCCCAACCAAGGGTATCACAATATTCGACATGCATGGTTAACAAGCTTAGCCTAGATGTAGCCAGCCATACCCTATCACCCAACGACTTGGTGAATGGCCTTTCGATTAGAACTAGCGTAAGAGTTACCAAGGGAGCACAATGTTTTTCATGTGTTGAAGTTACAAGGGCATTCTTAATTCCTCCCAAGTCATCATAACCTGTACAACTCTAGGCACACTTGTTATATGAGGAGCAACTAATAAATCTTGGATCATAAAGAAAAACAACTCTATAAGAAAGCATGACCATTGGTGAAAGTCCTTTGGGCTAATCATGTCATGTGAGAAGCTATGTGAGAACTAGAACAAAAATGCGATCCAAACACCCTCACTTATTTGACCAATCAGGTATGTGTGAAGTTTCAAGAAAGAAACTTCCTTTAAGGTAAGTAAAATGTAAAACCATAAAAAATTAAAGTAATCTTCTTTAAATTACATATGTTATCTTGGACCGACTTAGAATGCTTGAACTCAGTAGAATAATTACAGTTTTTTAAAGGTAATTTAAGGGGTTAATTCAAGGGCTAATTTAGGTTAAACCAAGTCAAAAAAATATTATTTCTTACTCTTTTTTTAACAAAAAATTTTAGAAAATTCAAATAAATTATTTGAAATAAATAAATATTATTTTCAATAACAATAAACCCCTTCCCCTTGCCATTTATTCTGGAGTTTTATTTTTTAAAATTGTCTATCTTCTACTTCACATTGTCTATCTTCTTCCTCTTTCTTTCTCCTTTTCTAATTGTACTCCTACACAAGCTCCATCAATGGTTGCCATATTAGCCCTGGAATCCTTATTCTCTACATCGCACATCCCTCATCTTTCCTCCCATTCGGTTCTCTCTCTCTCTCTTTCATTTCTATGAGCCACCACTCTGACCGTCACCAATGACCTGCTACAGCAGTCTCCACCTCCTTCCCACCCGTCCTAGTAGCTCCAACAACCATAAGTAATCAAGCCAGGTTGTTTTTTTTCCTTTTGTTTTCATTCTTTATTTCTCTCTCTCTCTTTCTCTCTCACCATCTGTCAACCCATTGCAACCCCCATCGCCGGCCACCGTGCGCCGCTTCCATCATCGCTGCTGCCCATTCGCTATCACCGCTATTGTGACATGCCATCTACCCACCCTCCCCTCTCTCTTCTCGGTTGAAGTATGACTACACTATTAAAAATATCAAATTTCTCACAGTAATTTCCCATTTAAAAAGTAATGAGAAATTTTTCACTATTTCCCCTTACTTTGTATTTCCTAATCTTTTCCCACCATAATATTTATAGCGAAAAATTTCCTCATAAATTTCCAAAAACAGGTATTTTGATTTCTTTTAATTTTTTGCAAACTTATTTTCCCACCAAAGTTCCACTGAATTTAATCATTTGACATTTCCCACCACCATATATTTTTTTCCCAATGTCCCCCCCTAAAACAAATTCCCACCAACACAAATATTTAAATTATCTCATTTCCACCATCCAAACTCCCCCTCAAAATCCTAAAAACCTTGTGTTAAAAAAAAAAATTAAGAAAGCCCTCCACCACCTAAAAAACCAATCTCAGAACGTTGTACCAAGCCTGTACCCACTAAGAGCACTTGCATTGGTTGGATCACGGTCCAAAAAAAAGGCTTCCGGTTAATAATATCATCTGCATCAGTGATCTATACCGCTCACCCTCGTGGTCTAGCTCCCTGCATTGATCTACATACAACTTTCTTTTCCTTTTTTTAAGCCATCACATTAATGAATAATACAAAATATATGGCTAAAACCAATTAGATGTGTTTAAATGTGGGTCCATGAGAAATATTTTATTTGGTGATCCAATTGTTGTAGAAGGGAGAAAATTTGACACCCCAAGCATTTAACTACTAACTCTCACATTTGTGTCTGAAAACATGTGATTCGTTCTTGTGTTTAGACATTTTATTTTGGGCCTAATTTATATTTTAGTGATATTACTATTAATAAAATTAGTACTAATAACCCAAATTACAATTAGCATTGTCTAAGGGATAAAAAAAAAGGAAGAAAGAGGCTTCAGCTATGACTAAGGAAGGAGAAGAAGAAAGTTGACACTTTTTTTAATTTTAGCTTGTTAATTAAGGAGAATTAATTCTTCTATCTCTCTCTTCCTAAAATTTAATTAGGTCCACAAACAAAATCAACTCAAGAATATTGTGTCTTAGAATAAATTGAGGAATTACAAACACCTAAATTTAACAACTAGAAATCTACTTGTAGTAAATTCTATTTGTGGTTATTTGATTATTTGATTACATAATATGAGCTATGGATGTGTGATTATGTGATTTTCATTCCATGATTATCTTGTGTAACTTAGTTGGTATGGTCATAGCTTGACAACATTAGGAAAACAAGTAAGATGTAAAATCGATACTAATTTTGGATATTTTAGAATTATTGACTTGACCAAAATTCTTGAAACTTTTACCATAGGTTCTATATGATTTTTGGCAATTTGATGAAAATGTTCATGAATTTGGATGTGTAGTTTATGATTTATGAATTTTTGATTGAAACTGCCCTATTTTAGTCCACAATTTCAACCCGTTGTTTTAATTTCTGGGCATTATTGGCTTGCTGAAAAATTATGGACATTTTTATGTAGGTTCTTCATGGTATTTTTCATTTCTATGTAAATTTTAGTAAATTTTGGAGATGTATTTTATGGGTTAGTGATTTTTTATCCAAATTGTCCTATTTTAATGCATAATTCTGAGCACTGTTTCAAGTCTCATGGAGGATTGCCCAGTGGGAAATTCTAAAGGTTGTATGGTAGATTATTCATAATATTTTTTATTGTTTAGAAAAGTTTCGTGAATTTTGGATGTATATTCTTCATTTTACGAATTGTTTCAATGTGAAAATCTCTTGTTTGGCGTAATTATGGATTGTTTGTATTTGTAAGTTGTAATTTTTAATTAAGAATAGTTTCAGGGGCTTAAAATGATTAAGTAGGGTTGTGGAAGCGTTAAAAATGTATTGGAGTAATTTAATACTAATTGAGTTCATGGAAGCATGATGTATATGATTATGTTCTTGTGTGAGTATGATTATGTGATATATGTAGGTGGACTATGCAAATAATAGCTATTTTGAGATTACAATCTACTGAGCCAAATGTCATTGATGTTTCATTTTGAAATGAAATATTGAAGAAAAATATATAAATTATGAAAAAGTACTTTGTTATGTTAACAATAAGTTACTGTTTTCTGTATTTTGTGGGGCAAGTCTTAGATTTGCACTTAGATAGCTTCTATTAAGTTGACCTTGGAGCTGTGACCACAAAACCACTACTGGTATGTGGTAGGGTTAGTAGAGCTTTGTGATTGCTAGCATTTGTAGGCCTAATAGAATTTCATACCTGTGTGGAATTTGTGTTTCTGAGTGGTAACGTTCCCTAGAGGTATTTGGTGGGCCTGGTGAAGTGTTGTGCTTACTAGAAAGTTGGTAGTCTGTATTGTCAGGTTGTGAGCTCAATCCCGCTATAAAAATGATTTATGCTTTTGTTTTAGAAACTAATGGAAAGAACGTGAGATTTGATTTTTTGAATAAGTTATAAGTCCCGCTTTTGGAATTAAGATGTGATTACATTTGGTAGAATTAGTAAACATTTATTCTCAATTTGTAAAGTAATTTGACTTCGCTCTAGATAAGCAATTTGACCTTCGTTCTCTTTGAGTACTTTGATTCATGCACTTATAACTTCGAGAATTTTCGTATGTGGGTGTATGTTAAGCTACTAACATTCAAAGTGGAAGAAAATAAAGAGGCAGTTGGAAGAATTTACTTGCTGTGCCCGGGAGCTCATAACTTTAAAATTTTTTATATACTAGAAGTAAGTTAAGGAGCAGCTAACTGCTAAGAAGGCTAGTGCTCAAGCACTTTTTGGAAGTTGAACATGAAAAACTAACTTTGCACGTTATGTTGGCTTGTGGTTATTTTAATGGTTGTCTTATGCAATGAAATGGTCACTTGTCGTATGAACAATGTAATGATCTTTTGGATGTTTATATGAATATAAATAAAGTGTAAGTTTAGATTTGCCAGCCTAATCTAGTCAAAATGTGTTAAGTTACCAATGCACTGCTTCGTTCAAGGAGTTATTTTAGATTAAAGCTAAGGAAAAAAAAAACTAAGACTTATGGATGTCCTAGCTAGATGTTCACGATAGTAACACCTCTACCTGCTCAAAATGGGGCTATATGGAGAAAAAAATGGATTGTAGGATAATGTAGAAGGTCTAGGCCCGCACTGGTGATCCAAAAACATGGATCACCAACAAGTGCTCTAACCTAATTTCCACACTTAGCTCTCATCCCCTTGGCTCATTCCTTAAAGCTCCTAGATCAAACCCTAGATAATGGTCGTCATTGGTTGGTAAGTGCTTATTTGCACATTGTGGCAGACGTTATGTGATCCTTCACCGATGGCAAGTATTCTTAATCTCTCTATTTCTCTTTCTCTACCACCCTTGATTTCTCATGAATTGCAAAGCCCTAGTAGTTTTGGTTTTAGCAATTGCCAATTCAGCCCCTTGCTTTAATAATTGGTTTCTTGCAGTTTGCTTGTTTGTTATAGTTTCTTACCCAGTTGCCAACGACGTTAATTGCTTAAGCCTCTCGCCTTCACAACTGGAGATCCAACCCTAGTTTGGAAAGCCTGAGCAAAGCTTTTCCGCAAATTTGGTTATCTACCATGGGATGTCTGTGGTAGGCTGCTCAAAGTTAAAGGCGAGCGCCACTAACTTTTATGAAAGTATATATCCATCAATCTCTTTCTATCTAATCTAATTGTGAAGTTATACGATTGGATCTAATTTCACACTTCAATTTATTCATGTATAGTTGTAAATAAATAAATCCAAGTTAATAAGGTTTCAAAACAATTACTTTTGATGCTATGACAACTTGTTTATGGACTTCCACTAATAAGAACTTTCTAATGAGAGTCGAGTTCCTTGTTGATCTTTTCATTATCAATGAAGTTACTCTTCAAATTTGGTTCCTTTTGTATGCTCTTTTCCCCTATGCTTTATGCCCATATTTCATTATGTGCTTGTTTTAGTTCTCATTGATGAAATTAATTCCTATTTCCTATTCTTATAGTGTTTATGTTGGCCTTCTAATATCATAACATACCCTTTCTGGGGGGGTTTACAGGGGATGAAATTGAATATATGTTGTGGTATTTCTTCTAAATTGCAAAATTTCCTCCACTTAAGTATTCTAGATGTCATTTTATCTCAAGTTATTTATTTTTTTCAACTAATGTAGAATGATTACTAGGCACCTTTGATCATGTGTGCACTTCTTGTTTCTCCCAAAAATATCCACATTGGCTAATTTATTTTCCAATTTTAATTTTTGGTCTAATTTAGTTGTAATGTAATAGTAGTTTGTCTTTGTAGCCTAAATAAGTAAGGGGGTGTTTGGTTGCAAGAGCTTTTTGGGGGGTTTTAGCTGTTTTGACTAGTCTAAAAAGCTAAATTGGTGTTTGGTAGAAGAGCTGTTTGGACCCAAAAAACTCTTTCTCAAAATGCTATTTCCATTAGCCTTTTGAGAATAATTGTTTGTAAAAATGACATAACTATCCAAGAGTTTGACAAAATTACACCATATGCCATTAGCCTTTTGTAGTGATATTTTATGTTGTATATTATTTAAATTTAATCTATCCAAGGTTAAATCAATTGAATATATAAATTTCAATTCATAATAATAAAATATTTAGCAAATAACAAAATAATATTTTAAGACATAATTATCGTGTAGGTTGATATACACAAGTTGAAAAGAAAAAAAGATTAATAAGAATACAAATTATATACAACTAGTAACAAATTAAGGTTTTATCAATAAAGTTAATTTGTACATATGTCATCAATTTAATTCTTTTTGGAAATAAAATAAGATAACTAGTAAATAAAAAAAATATTTTTAATTAAAAAGTAATTTAGAGATAAGGGCACAAATGAAATTTTACTGAATATCTTTTTTAAAAACAGTTAATTTTACCAAACATTTCTTTTACAAACGGCTAATTCAAATAGCTAATACAAATAGTTAATTCAAACAACAAACAACTAACAGCTAATATAAACAGCTAACAACTAGTAGCTATTTGGCAAACAAGGCATAAATCTTTTGACCTTCGACAATAGCGCTTCTCCACTATTTTGGTTGCTTGTGATTTGTAATGAATATGGAATGGCTACAAACAATAGGATTAAATGCCACTTTCTCCTTCCTGTGAGGAACTTTTTGTTGGGAACATTATGTATGTTATTACACAGGCTAGGCGAAAGCTTCTATTCATGTTGTTTACTCTAGTGAATGAAAGCGTTGAAACATGATCGAGATTTTGTGAAACTTTGAGCCACTAAATAGCTTATGACCTCTATAGCGTTATGATCATGAAAGATGCAATGAATTTTAATAAATATTATATAGGTGGTAAGGTTAATTCAGCTATATTTTTAGCCCCTTGTAGTCCATGTTTTTCCAAGAATTTTCGACCTCTTTTTACATGCCCTAGACATAATCCTTTTATAGCCAATCATTTATAAAACTTTATTAAGCTCTTTTTGATCTCTCATATAAGTCTATTGATGCCATCATGTGGTATCAAATAGTGGAGATATATGTCTTTACTCAAGCATGAAGTAAATAGGCATGGTCTTTCCTCTATGCCTTAGACATGTGAAATGTATAAAGCTAATAGGCATGGCCATGATGCAGGAACTCGTGACAAGCCACAAATCTGTACTTCTTCCCTAGGAACTAGGACTAGGTAATCACTCTTAAACAAATTACTTTAGGTTGTTTTAGGATTTTTGCTTATATGATGCTAAATTGGTTTAAGTTCTCTTCAAGCCCATTAGTAGAGGTTGGGTGTAAGTACAAGTGGATCTAGGGGAGATCTTGTATGCATTTTGATTATCAATTATTTAGGAATCTTAAGATATTTCAATTTTTGTTATATATCATGTTTGCTTTAATTATTTACGAATCTTTGGGTATTTCATCTTTACCATCTCATGCCTTCTTCTGTAGGGTGCTCGATGGTGAACTTGAGGATTAACTAGGCAACAATTATGTGCAAAATATAGTTGAACATCTTGAATTTATATACATCACGTTCACTAGGCTTATATGTTGTTGCTTAGGTTGTTACGAATATGTACTGTTGGGATGTTGTATCTTATATATTTTCAAGTACTTGTGTAATTATGATGCTATTATTCAAGTTTTGATTGGACACCCTGTTCAGTATTCTTTAAGGTATTGGTTGTTTAGGAGGTAATTAGTACAAGTGCATGGGAACGATTGGTATATAGTTAGGAAAATGCATATGTATTGATTGGTATTATTGTTAAATTTGGAATTTCCCACTATTTTCCCATCATTATTATAGCAATCGCTCCACTGTTTTTCCTTCTATATGAGATTTTTTCGCTAGGTAATTTTTTTTTGGAAAAATACCCACTGTAACGATTATGGTGGGAATTTTCCACTGCAATCCCATTGAATTGTGCCCAATGGACAAATTTGGTGTGAGGAGCTTCAATGAGAAAATCGTCAAAAATTTCCCACTATATGTTCAAATAGTTAGAAATCCGAATTACATCCCTTGATTTTTCCCATTGTTTCTCTTAGTGGGAAAATAATTGAATTTATAATGGAAAAATCAATGATTTTTGGCAGTGCTAGGGTTTTCATGAAACGCTAACCCCAACCCTAACCCTAACCCTAATCCATAACCCTAATGTAATTTTCTTACAATTATATAGATAATATTTTGATTTAATAATTCTAATGTTTTATTTCAAAATTGATACTAAAATGTTATTATTCAATTCTTCTATTTTTTTAGATTAAAACTCTCTTGTTGGTTGAGTAATTAAATCCTTCCAAGCCGCCTCCTTTTCTATCTTCATAATTTTCAAGCTCTAGTTTTCTTCAATCTTTAACCTCATATTTTCTTGGCTTAATTTAAATTAGTGAAGTTAGTTAGTGTTAGTATGAAGTTTTGGTCTAGAGTGATGCATGCTTGAGGTCATAGTTAATACGTAATTGTGTTTTGGGGTAAAAACTTGGAAAGAACTATCACTATTCCAAACAAAGCATAGAGACTTTGAAAATTCATGCATAAATGTTGGTTGCGAAAAATTATGAAATTTTTATGGAATATAGCTCTTTGAGTTTTCCATAGTGTGAATTTTGAATCATATTAATTAGAGTTAAAATAAGAAAGCTATAGATTAAATGCTAATGCAAATCTAGTTAGTTTTGGGATAGTCTAGTAACTTTGTTAAATTTTGGTGAGTTACCATTGAAATGTTTGTTTTTTTAAAAATAAAAGTTCAAGTAGACATTCAAGGATTTTCAGAATGAGCTTAATCTCCCTAATCTGACATCAAGATCTTAAGATATAGACTCTAAAAGCTGGACCTAGATTCTAACCCCAACCTGAAAATTAGGCATAAAAGTTTTATGAAACTTAAATTCTAGAAATTAATTAAAATTATTTGGGGGAGTTCAATATATTCTTTGGGCAAAACAATAGCCTTCAAGGAGAAGTATAGGCCTTAGTTCATTTAAGTTTAATTTTGGGTTGAGTATAAGTATTAGTGTTAGCTCGGTTTGACTAGTAAAATCACCCTAGAGGGGGTGAATAGAGTGATAATCAAAGTCACAAAATAATTAAAATAGAAATAAGGAAAAATATGTGGACAAAACACACTGCTTATAGAGGTTCGGCCATGCCTAGTCCTCTACTCACGGGCGCCCCTCGCCGATGGGACTTTGAACCTCTTTCTTTTATTAGGTCGGTCGATTACACATGATTCACCAATCGTACAACGTACTAGTTGACCCTACAACTATAGGTGTCCCAACGTACGCGTTGCTCCCTGACTGTTCTTGAGTAGTCGGTCCTCCGACTAATCAACCCAACCCTACAAAGAAATATAACAAAATACACTTTATAACAAGAAGTAAATAAACACAATAGATATGCCAATATAAGCTCGATGTATCTCTCAATGTCTTCTTCTTAATTTGCAAGTGTAGCTCTCTTTCTTCTCATTCTTTACTTATTCTCTCTTCTGTCTCTTTCAGCTGCAAGGACTTCCCCTTTTTATAGCAAATGGAATTGAAATAGCCGTTATATTCAAAAAGGGAAAGAAAATCTTCAGCTGGTCTTCAAGCCCTTGGAGTCCAACTTCGAGGCCTTGAATTGCGGTTAATTTTAAGCAACAATAGCTCCCAAAATCTTCATCGGCTAATTGCTGATTCTTCATCGGCTAATTGCTAATTCTGCTTGGAGGTTTAGCTTATCAAATCTATTAGTTGCTATTTTTTGGCCAAGCAACAACTAGAGTTTAATTTCAAAAGATATGATCATATTTAGAGAATCATAATCTCATATTCAAATTTGAATCACACAATCTACTATCATAAAGATCACATATTCAAATTTGAATGCTCTCAAGATATTGTGGCAACTAATATCAACTCAATTAAGCAATATACACTAGCATGCCAATATTCACTTGGAATCATAACATATTTAAACAATATAAACTTCAAGATAATTCAAATACAACATGATGAATATATCAGTTGATTAATCTCTTTTTTGTCTTTCATCAAAACATATTAATAAACACATTGTGAGTTTCAAGAAAGCAAACAATTAGTAAGATTATTTTGTACTTATTTAGGCCCAATTTTGAAAATCAAGCTCAAGCGTGGAATATGTACCTCATCAAGTAATAATCATGTCATAACTCTCCTGAATGTCCCTTTTAGAAATGCTTTGTGTTGATGTTCAGGTACTTTTTCGAATAAATCAATATGTTGTTTGAATGCTTTGTTGTTATTATTTAAAGCTTCACATGAAAATCATCATGTTGCTATTTAAAAGTACTTTTAAATGTTGGTGCACCTTTTATTGGGCTGGGATGAGCTATATGAAAGCTTGAGCAAATGACCTTATTCTTAAGACACTAATATTCTAAGTGAAACAACTAGGCGAGAGGTGGGAGGTTTGCTCCTGATGTCAGGACTCGTTGCTTTTGATGGTAAGTAAGACAATATAGTCTTTCCTAAGTAATTGCATGCATTATTAGTAGTAACGTGATATCCTGTTGATAAGCGTAAGCTAGACTATTGGTATCCGTCTGAATGGCGGTAGGCCATGAACTGGATACATATGCAATTAAATCGATTACAGGCCATGAAACCTAAAGAGGTCGCTCGTCTTCCTTTAAACATGAACTAAGAGAAACATGAATGAACCTAAAATTGGGTCGAGTTGATTGAAAGGTATTTATGAAATTATTTGAGTTATCTTCCCCTAACTCTTAAAATTGCTTGAAATGAATTTGAATTATGTTTTGATTATTAGGGGTGGTTGTTATTGAGTCATGTCTCAACTTTTTAAATGTTTTGTTTTCAATGATGATCCTGAGTATGGGAATGAGACTTAATTCTATAAGCGAGGCCACTTGTTACACAGTACCTAAGGCATTATAAACTCCAAGTTATATTTCCCTAGTTTTTAAGTACTTTTGACTATTGTTGTTAGATGTTAACCTTGACTTTTAGTTTGACTTTAGTAATAAATTTTATCATGTTAGATTTTGTGATGCTTAGCCTTGTGCGTCCTCACAAGAAATATGATGGTAACACCCCATTAGCATGTCCACTGGCACTTCAATATTAGTAGTTAAAATAAATTAGCATTTTTAGGGTGTTCCACATACGTACATATATGCAACGCTAACATTTTGTTCAAGCTCCATTTGATAACTCTGCTCCTAATTCCAATTGAAATTTTGGACTTTTGGTTAACCATGCCTTAATTTGATGTTTTAATTCCCTAGGGTTTTCCATTTTTGGATTAACCATGTGGTAAGTTGAATTCGATTGATTTATTAATCCTTAGGGTGAACAAATGCCCAATGATGTTGGTTTCGCGCATTTTATGCGTGTGGTGGGTGTCGATAGGGCTATCAGTGATTTTGAATGTCAAATGAACCAGCAATGTGCTTGCCACCTGTTTTGCTATTATGATAGCCTGGGCCGGCTTATGTTGTGGTGGAGGGAGCAACATGGATGGATAAAGGTAGGTCAGAGTATAAGTTGTTCTTTTTTTGTTTTTTTTACAGTCTTCTAATGTATAAAATGAACTTAGTCTTGACTAGACCTGATCAATAGGTCGGGGACCCGTCCGACCTGCCCCAACCCAACCCTCAAAAATGAGGGTCAGGGGTCGGCTTTTTTTTTTTTTTTGTCTCTGACCTGCCCCGACCCTCAAATTGAGGGTACCCAACTATGATGAGGGTCGGGCTTGGGTAACGGTTTTGACCCGTTGATCCGACCCGGTAACCCTTACTTTTAAAAAAAAATTAAAAACTAAAATAAAATAAGATACTTTCGGTTTCATTTGTTCAAAACTTTTTCGCTTTCACTTTCCCATCTCCCCTTGGCATCTTTCCCCCATTCACCTCTCCAAATCTTGCTGGTTCGTAACCTTCTAACGGTCCCTCTCTAATGTTTGAAGTAGGCTGAGTAGTCATTTTAATGAACTAATCAGTCTATTGGTTTAATGACTAACTTACGCATTAGTGTGTTTGTAGTTGCGATATGCTTCATCGGAGAATTATGTTATCATTTGACTTTTTATTTTGTAAGATGTTTAATGTTGACCTTTATAATAAAAAGAAAACTTAGTGAAAAATCTCATTTTCTATATCGGGAGGTTTGAGGGTCCGATGACCTGAGGGTACCCGCAAGGTTAGGGCCAGGGGTATGTTGACCCGTATAAGGGTTGAGTAGGGTTAGGGTTGAGAAAATCCTATCTGACGACCCTCAACCTGACCCGACCCTCAATTTGATCAGGTCTAGTCTTGACCCTTAAAATTAAATCTAAAGGTTGTGGTTAAGAGTTTTCTCAAGTAAAATGGGTTTCACATAATAGGGCGTATTTCTAATGTTGATAGTGTTTTCTAAGGCATTTATTTGTTCTTGTCATTTTATAAGTCATTATCATTGTTACTACTACTACTACCACCACCACTACTACTATTATTGTTATTACTACCACTACTACTGCTATTATTATTGTTGTTATTATTATCATCATCATCATTATTGTTGTTGTTATTGTTAAACAAATTCATTAACAAAAAAGTAATAGTGAGAACATACTAGTAGAATTGTCTATGCGAATATTGAAAATATAAGAAAACTGCACACACACCCACACCCACCCACCCACACACCCACACCAAGGGCATTTTAGTCTATTGTCCTCTATTTGTTGATATTTTCATTGTTGAATGGATATATAAAAAATATATTTTCATTATTGTGGATTCCAAAAATTTAAGCACCATACTTCGTGCGTTTGAAAAGTAAATAATTCCAAATGCCCAACCAAACACTAGGTCTAAGAACTTAAATACGGCGGTTTAGTAGCTTTAGGTATCAAAATCTATTTTCAAATCCCGTCCAAACACCCCCTAAGTGAGGTTAGGTAAAGCATGTTTGAGGGGGTAAATCCATCTTCCTAAAGTTCGAGTTAAATTATGTATTGTTCTTGATTTTAAATTTGGTTTTAACTTTGGTTGTTAATTTATTGTGATGAGCATGGTGCCTTGAAAATAGATTATGAATAATTTTCTTGGTTTGAGGTCTGTGTTGGTAATTCCTAATTGATAGTATTGTCTTGAATCAACCAAGATGATTAAGTGTTTTGTTGTGGTAAGAATGCAATTGTAATCTTTTTTACAGTCAAAATGAAACATTAGGGTTGGGTTGTTTGTGACAAGTTTGTAAACCATGCCCAAACTTTGGCTGAATTAAGGTGATTGATAGCTTTGAAGAGATATCTCATTGAAATCCAAGCCACGCTGGAGAATAAACACACACTAATTTACACACATAACCATCAATCTAGTTACTAAAAGCCTAGCCACCATGGATCAAGATAATGTTATGAGTCCAATCACGACTTAATTTGAGAGATTAAGATGAGTGAGTTTTGAGAGAGCAAAGTAATTAGTTTTGTTTCATTTAATATTCAGCAATTTGGTTTCTTCCACTAGAATAAAATGACTATTTATAAGCATTAACTAATTTTGGTACCCCCTTCTACAAGCCAACCAAACTAGTTGATGAAAATGCAGAAAATTTTACATATTGGTCCATCCAGTTTTGGTGTAATCATTTTGAAGATCAGGTTTTTGAAAAATTAACAATTGAGACCTATGACCTTTGCAACGGTAAATAGTTTAGGCCAAAAATGGAATATTCCGGTTTGCATGCTGTTGTGGACTTTTAAACTACCAATACTACCCTTGCTTTATTGATTTCCGTCCACCCAACATTTGCTAACCGTTGAAGCGTTCAACAGTACAAAGGAGGGACCCTTTTTCTATTTAAACCCCCTCCCTTCAACTCAAAGCACACCCATCTCTCCCTCTCTGCCTTCTCTCTTTACTCCCTCTCTGTCTTCTCTCTTCAGCTTCCATCAAAATACTTCCATTGAAGCCTGGGCTTGCACTGCCATTGGAGAGCTCATGGGTAGCAGGTAATTGAATAATGATTTTTTTTTTTTGAATTATGTCTTATGAGTGGCAGGTATGCCTCATGCGCAAAATAATTAGAATTTTTTTATTTAATCCACAAATTAATATGTGCATTAGAATTTTTAATTAATTAGAAGTTGTGTAATAGAGGTAGACGAGGTATACATAGCTACGTAGATTCTGATGGAAGAAGCAAGTACTTGGAATACGACATCAATGTCTCGTGCCTGGAATGCATGAGACTTGAAAAGATTAAGATTTCAAGGTCTCGAGATAATCCACGGAGATTGTTTTATAAATGCATAGGTTGTGATAAGTTTATCAAATGGGCTACACCAAAAGAAGAAGGGGCAGAGGCATCAAGTGAAGGGAAGAATTCTTGTTTGGAAGACAATGGCACCATGAGTGATGTAGAAATAGTAGTTAGGGATATTAAGCTAATTGTAAAGGACATGAATACTAAGCTGACTTTTGGTTTGATATGTATGAATGTTATTATTGTCATCCTGGCAATGAAATGAATATGCACTTATAACCATTGATATGTAATATGAATCAAGAAAGAAATCTTAAGTGGAAAGTTCCTTGCATTGTCAATCATAGCTGCCAAAACCATAACTCCAACTGTCTAGTACAAGACCAAAATGAAATTAAATTGTGTATAAGTTCTAAAGAGTCTAAAACAAACTGGAGGACATTAGCTGCATTAAAATGATCCTTGGTACACATTGTTTTGTAACTACAACATCAGAAAGATAGGGTTCATGTAAGTATTCAGCAATAGAAGGAAGCTGAGGGTTAACTGTCAACTATCATGCACAAACTGTCCAAGCAAGAGACATGCCCATACTACCCACAATAGTGTCAGCAACTGCAGAAAATGTGAAGAATTAAAGAGACATGAAGCATTCGTCTATAGCAGTTGGAGAAGGAAATAAGAAACTTGGTTGAATATTTCAGATGTCTAGTACCTTGTTTCAGATGTTTGGGGGTGGGGGTGGGTAGGACAGCTTCTGCCTTTTGGTAACCCTGCCATTCTTAGATGGTCTACCTCTCACCTTTCTTTTGGAAGATCTTATGTATCTCCTATTCTCAGACCTCAGCACCAAAGCCCCTCTCTTGCTTTTGTGGCTTTTAGAATTATGCCCATACTGCCCACATTTGCTGCATTTAATAGTAGATGACCTCTTAAAAGCTTTGCTCTCAGTGACATCTTTCCTCCTACATGTTTCAGGCCTCCTAGGTCATGCCTTGTCAATTGGAGATTGGCCTAACTTGGGCAGATTACTGGCCTCCTAGAAGCTTTGGTCTCGCACTGGGTGTATCACCACACGATAAGCCAATCTGTACTTGTCTATGCTGAATGCCTCATGAACAAATGTCTTAGGGTCAAGTCTTTCCCTAAGGATGCATCTAATGGCATGTTTGCAAGGGATTCCTGAAATATCCCAAAACATGCAATCACAATGGGCTGTGTTAAGGTTAATGGTGAAGTTTGTGTTTCCATCTTGCACAAGAAACTGCCCCATCCTTGCTAGTGTCACCCTACATGTCCTGCTATCCAACTCAAGCTTCACTAGCTATTTTGTGACTTTAAGAACAACCCTTCCAGTCCATTCTTTCGCAATCTCAACTCTCTTAGTTATAATAGACATAAACTTGTGCAATATAGCCTCAAGCAGTACCATGATGGGTTTATGTTTGAAGCTCTCAATCTTTCCATTAAAGCTTTTAACAAAGTTTATTATATTATCTGGGACTTTCAGTTCTTGGTCAAACATAAACCTGGCCCAATGCTGAGTAGGCTCTTCCATCAACCAACTGTGAGCATTCTTATTCTCCTTATATATCTTTTCGATTGCTCTACTATGCACATACTGATTGTATGCATTAGCAACTGTGAAGAAGAGACTGTGAAGTTTGACACCTGAAATTTACAGATATGCATATTAGTTGGAGTTGGAAGGTACTGTCAATGTTGTAGGTAATCACTTTTTTTTAAAAATACAATAAGTACCTGGATACGCCTTTGCAAAGTTTCCATAGTGGTGTACTTGGACATGTCAACATTCTCAAAACATCTTCTTAAAGCCCTAAAAAAGTAGAGCCAATTGAACTTGTTCTCTTGCTGTACAACTTCATATGCTATGGGGAAATATCCATTATTTCCATCTAGCCCTAAAGCAACAAGCAGGACACCTTTGAAAAGACCTTTTAAGAAGCACCCATCCACTCCAGTAAAGGGCCTATAACCACTTAAAAAGCCAGTCACTGTGTACTTAAATGAAATGAAAATTCTTTTGAGCAGGGGTGCACCTGGAGGAGACTAAGTAATACTTGAACAATCTGAGTTTGGGCTCTTTAACTTGATCTCCTCAATGTACTCCAGTCGCCTAGAGTATGACTCTTCATGGCTATCTTCAATCCAGTACTATAGTAGTTTCTTAGTCATCCTCAATGTATGATTCTTTGTCTATAACCCATATCTCTCCTTGATCTTGTCATACATAGCCTATAGAGTGATATTGGGGTTTACCTTGTAATTTGCAACAAGGTGCTTGCTGCTATCCAAGAATATGAGGCAACATTGTTGAAGTTCTCCCTTTGACATTTGCAGTACCCTCTAATGCTTTTCACCTGCCATGTGATTCCATCTCTGTGTCTAGAAGCCTGAATTCTCTACTGACAACTCTCATTCTTACAACTCACAATATGCCTAAATCTATCATTCTTGATCTTTCTTAGAGATATTCCCTCTTGAATAGCATAGTCTTTAATTAGTTGGCTCAACTGCTCCTGGTCCATAAACATGTCCCCAACAAATAGGGAGATTTGTCCATCCTTATTTCTTGCCCACATCCCCCTGTTTGGTACATTTTACTAAAGACATTCCTCACAACATTGCCATCATCATCCACAGTGAAAGCATCAACTTGCAATATTGGTACATTTTCATCCACACTCAATGGAATTAAATTGTCATACTCTACATCACTGTCATCATCTTCTTGCATTTCCTCTTCTAAAGATGTATCACTATCATCTCCCTATTCACCATCAGCAGAACCTCCATCATAGTTTGAATCATCTTCATTAGATTCCTCTACACCTCTCATCAGCACTACCACCACCCTCATCATTGTCATAAGGGTCATCATCATCATCATCATATTTTGATATTATTGTTGGTTGAATTAGTGCCCTTAAATGATATGCCTCTAAACCAGTCAAACGTAGATCAACGTCATAACAAATTTTCTCACTTTTCCTTTTTCTTCTCCCAGTCTTTGTTCCTTCAAGGTTCAGTTTAGATGTCAGCTGAGGATATTTGCTTTTGGAAGGGGAAGTTGGAGATGTCAGTTGAGGAGATTGACTTTTGGATGGGAAAATTGGAGACGCCAAATTAGGGGCTTTGCTGGTGAAGGGTGAAGTTGGAGATGTCATTACATGAGATTTTCTACCTAGAGGTGATTTTGAAGATATGTGCATTGGTGATTTGGTAGTGTAGGGAGAACATGGACTCATGCATCTAGGAGATTGTCTAGTTGCAGTTGAAGTTGGAATTCTATTTGGGAGGGGATCACTAGTAGGTGTAGATGTAAATCAAGGGGATTTCCTTATTGGAGAAGTATGAGTTGGAGATGCTAGTCTACTTGATCTCCTAATAGGTAATTTTCCTAATTCTGAGGGTTGTGAGCTTGGATTTGGAGTTAGAGTTGTACTGTCAGCCCACTTGTTAGCTTGGTTAACAGTAATTTTACTCAAATTGTGCATGTCTATTGAGCTACAAATGTAATCAAGAATTTCTTCCTCACTGCGATGGTCATTCAGCCTAGGGGGTTCAATTGTTGAGGTCTAATTATGAGCAGGGAATTATGAGCAGGGTCACAAACTGGGAGATGATCACTACTGGGCATAGATACATTATTCTTTGCATTCAGAAGTTCCAATTCCTGGGTTATGTAATAGTAAACTGAAGGGGTTTTGCTTCTTGTGATGTGTATTGGAATCTCACCTATTTCCTTACCCCAAATTCTAATCACATCCAACCAAGCATCATCATGATCTAGTTTGCATCTAGTCCTTGAATTAGGCATTAAATACCACAAATCTGTGTACTCAGGAAGTTCCACATCACATTTTTCATATAATGCCCTACAGTCTCTATATAAGTCTAGAACATTATACTCATCTAACTGCACATCCCATTTCTGCATCTTCATATTTTTATAATCCAAACCCTACACCCTTGAACCATCATCAACAACCACCTACTATGCAATACCAGATAAATACAGCAACCACAACGCACAAACACCAATTTCAACTAAATTTAGCATTCTCCAAGTAATATTCTTACAAACAAGAACAACATGCGTAACCCTATCCAAGATGGCATAATATTTTATTACTGTTAAGCAACTTTTTGATTATAATATTTCACATTTAACAATTTAAAATCCCCTAAGCAAACCCTAAATTTCAATTAAATATACGAATTACGAAATTACAAGACTTACCTTTACATTCTTCCCCTTGTCCTTTTGACCCATATTTCACTAAATTCAACAACGCTTCTTGTTGGGTTCAGTTCCTTTGCGCCAAGCTTTCCAATTGTTGGGGTCAATGCTTGCATCCGTGATGAAAGCAAGTGTTTGTGATCCACGGTAGAAGATCTAGGGTTAGAAGAAGAAAGACAAAGAGAAGAAAGAGGGGTTCTGGGTTGGAAGCAAAACCAGGGAAGGTTTGTTTTAGTGGGAAATACTATGATAAATGAAAAGCTTAATTTCTGATATGTTTGGTACACTGGCAGCCTTTTAATAAATTTTCCACCACTTTTTCCCTTTTCTGGCTGGGCTTTTAGTAATTTTACACCTCTAGCACCACTAAAATTTAAATTGTCACCCTTATGTTAGTATGTCCATTTCTTGTTACTCCCAATTGTTAATTTTTCTAAAACTTGGTCTTCAAAATGATTACACCAAAACTAGATGGATTAATATGTAAATTTTTCCAAAATGCAAGAAATCCTGACAAATGAAACAAGAGCACAATTTGAAGCTGACCAACGAAAAATATTTAACAAAAGTTCAAAAGGAGAAGGATATCCTCATGTTGCTTTTGGTGAATTGAAAATCCCTTGCACATATGCTGTCTTGGAAGCTTTCTTAGTCATTCCATTTCTAGGAATTTGCTTATTTCCCTGGGGCTGGGGAAGTTCAGGGAGTTTAGTGATCCTCCCTAGAATATTTCTAAACATTCATTCAATTGCCACCCCAAAAAAATTCAATTCCAAAATGTTCAACTTCGGACCTGCACTTATCACCTGATAATTTTGCTTCATAACTTTTAGGATACTTACAATTTGGGGATGTTCTTTAGCTTGATAGAAAGTAGACATTTTGTGTCTTTCGACTGTATAAGATTTTCCAAATTTGAAGTCATTTGGGTCTTTCGACTATATAAGATTTTCCAAATTTGAAGTCATTTGCTTAGTAAAATTTCAGCTCGAAGTTGACCGATAAAAGTGAAATTTTCGACTAGTTTGTGTTGTAATTAGCTTTATTGATATAGTTCACGTGGTCAGTGGGACCAGGTACCAAATTTGAGTTTTAGGAATCGAAAATGGGCCGTAGAATTTGGAACCAGTACCGGACCCAGTAGGGATCAACTTCGATTCCGGGTACCCAATTCCTAAGTAATGTATTTTATTTTTTTCTCTTTTCCCTAAGAAAATAGGGAGAGAGAGGGATTGAAGGAAGTTGGAAACTTATATTTGAAACCAAATTTCTAAAAATTAAATTATAAGGTTAAATCATATACGCAATTACTAGTAAACAAGATTCACGTACTCGAAAATAAACTCAGAGAGTTAGAGACAATGTTAATCAGAAACCCAAAAATTAAGATTAGAAAACGAATGAGAAACCCAAAAATTATTTTAATTCACTTGAAATAGAGATAGAAAGAGAGGAAAATGTCAAAATAATATAAAAACAAATACGTGGTCAGCAACAAGACTCACGAGAAGAAGTAACAACGCTTGAAGGAAGACATCAATAGCAATCGAGATACATAAAGAGTAAGTCGATAATAGATTGAAAGCAAAAAAGATAAAGGATTAAATTGGGTTAATTGAGAGTTGGATCTTGAGACAAAAGATACATCACTTGAGGAATAAAAGTTTACTTTTTATATTTTTTTGTAAAAATTCTTTAAATTTTGAAGGGTATCTAGTAATGGGTCTGGATCCGATTCCAAAATTTTAGGATCGATGCTGGACCCGTTATAACCAGGTCCTAAATTTTGAAACTGATCCCAGAATAAATCTAATAGAATTTGGGTCCGGGTCCGTACTTGTCGAGTCCATAACTAGTTTTGGTCCTGGAATCGAGTATCCGATTTTTTTCTCACAAGTGAACTAGCACTCAAAATGACCCATCAACTGAAATAGACAATGTGAAGAGTCAAACATGCAAGACCCATACCATAGGCTTTGCTTTCTTGAGGCGAAGTCTCCATAGCATAAGACATTATGTGCTTTTGCTCATATTCCCCTATCCGTTACCAACTTCTTGAGTCCATCTTAGCACAATGGCCTAATTGCTAAATAAGTTGTTTTACCTAAGAATAAATAAGTAAATAAAGATTGTGATACCATAGAAGAATAAATTTATAACTGTAAATCCATTACCGCTAACTCCTTAGCCTTTTTCAAGTATCACTTGCTAGCCAAATATTAGATTTAAGTAGAAGAGAGTCACTTTTCAAATTGAACATCCATAATTGAAGGCACAAGTTGGGCTAAAACTCTAACCTAAACGAGTAACTTTCTCACATTTCTATACGACAAACATGGTCTATAAACCATAGGTAAAATGATAAAAACCAAGGCATATAAACTTTTCTTACAATTTCTAACTTGGGCTACCCACGAGCAAGCTAGCACACTCACAATAAGCCACGTTTGATTTAGGCTGCAAACAAGAAACATGAAGATTACAGATCACATTGGCAGTGGTAGCACTACTAGCTAGTCAGCTATTTTTGTACTTATTTTTTGGTTATTGGTAGAACTAGGTTGTCAGCATTGAGAAAGCTGAAAATAAAGAATAATTTTCCTACGTAAAATCTTTCAAGGTGGTGGGTAGAGTAATAATTAATACGCAAATTGCAGCTTGGGAGATCAAACATGTGAATTACCATTGCATGTGCCAACCCCCGCGCTGCACCTGTTGATGAGCGTGGCTTGTTAACCTGGACCATTTATTTATTTATTTTTCATTTATCCAGTTATATGAGATATCCCTGATGATTTTAAATTTTCACGTAATTTATTTCATAAGATCCTTTTGGATCGCCTTTGAGATTAGTGGATGAGTCAAAAATTTTAATTAAAAACCAAAATTTTGGAAGGAGCTCTGAAACTTTAGCTTTAGTTTGAAAATTTGTTGATGAAATCTTAAACAATGGCGAATCTTGACATTCGAAATAGAGGTGTCCACCTACTTTACTAGCACTTGCATTATTTTCATCTTTTTGAGGTTGTTTATTTTTCAAGTATCATAAAATGAAATTGGATTGATCCGTATGAAATTTGAAGAAAAAAACAAACACACAAACACAGCAATGAAATCAAGGAAGAACACAAGGTTTCTGTAGGATTGATGGTCTATTCTTTTCATGGGTAAATTGGAGTAGGTAAAAGGGTGAAGTGAATTGAATTAGGTTGAGGTGGGTTAAAGTAGATTAATTAAAGTGGGTTGAATTTTTTTTATGTGATAAAGTGAACTTGGTTAAAATAATGGAAATGGACTGAAGTAAGTTAAAGTGGGTTGAAGTAGGTTGCAGTGAGTTGAAATGGGTTGATATTGGTATTTTAGAATTTACCCACAAAAAGAACAGGCCCTGAGTATGAGCAACAAACAAATTTTACTGAGAACAAAATTCTAGCATGAGAGGACTAACGAGAGAAAGTCATATTGGGAGGGAGTTGAGTTGTGGGGTTTTTATTTTAATTAATATCAAGGTCTTTACAAGCTTTTTTTAATACAAAAATAAAATGTTGGTAGCTAATTTATTTGGGTCGCGTGAATGGAAGGTTGCGAGGGTGTCCATGACTCTTTTTGGGTCTTTTCTAGGGGTGTCCATATACATAAATTTCAACCTCTTCAAAATAACCTATTAGGAGTTATTTTGGGCTACAGGTGTCCATGAACACCCCTAGCCCATATGTAGATTCGCCCCTGATCTTAAAATTTGAAAAACACGAAAAGGTTCCACTAACTTTTTTTCAAATTTTAGTAAAAAGCGAAATTTACCCTGTAAAATCTTAAGAGAAATTGTTTGAAAAAATTTTTCATGGAAATTTTTTTTGAAAATTGTGACATTAAATTTTCATATTTTTAAAGTAAACTATGAAATTTTTGGAGAAAGTTTTGAAAATTTATACATGAAATCTTGTAGATTGAGATCAAAATTTTTTAATAAAATTTTGAAAATTTAATAAAATTTTAAAGTAATGCCTAAAAGATTTTTCAATGAATTTTTTGAAAATTATAAAATGAAGTGAACGGAGTCATTTAGCAACAACTATAGTTGCCTTAAGTTCCTTCATTGTAAATTTTTTGGTTGGTAAGATGATTTAAACCTCATATTTTTTAAAGAATATTTTAGTGCACAAATGTATGAAAAAGAGGGGTCAAGCAAGAAAGCCACAAGTGTTTTCATACTTAGAATAAATATTATCATGTTATAAACACTAGTTTGTACCCATGCTCTTGCATGGGTCATTTAAATTTTAAAATATAACTTAGGTATAATTAGTTCTAAAGTAGAAAAGAAAGAATTTGATAGTCTAAATAATTAATTTTAGTTCATAATGTAAATAGAGAAAAATTATTCTTATCATAATCTTCTATTTCAATAAAAAAAATTAATATATTCAATCCCTCAAAAGCACATCAGGAGGATATTAGGTATGAATTTGGATAGAGATGTTGCAAATTTCAAAAAATGCATAATGTATAGCAATGATAACATGATAAATTCACCACAAGAAAAATGCAAAATAAAAACGGAATCAGCGACGGAATATGGTTAATCAGCGACGGAAATTTAAGATCAGCAACGGATTTGGCGATGGAATGTGGCTGTCGGATTTTCGCTCGTCGCTGAGTAGGCGGCGACGGATTCGGCGACAGAAATTGCGACATACTTTTTTTGGCGGGGAAAAGAGGCGGGGCAGGGGGTGGCGACGGAATTAATCATCCGTCGCCATCAAAGACGGAATTAGCGACCGAAATTCCGTCGCTGATGGGACGGAATGTTCATTCTGTCGCCCCCCGGCTAAAATTTTTTTTTTTTTCGTTATCTGTCGCCATTCCGTCGCTGGGTTCCTCTTTTTTTAAAAATAAAATCGCTTGTTTTTGATCAAATCCGTACATACAAATCATTCCCTGCAAGAAATTTACAAGATCTTCGCACTCAATCGATATCCAATGGCTTCGAATAGGGCTTCATTCAAAGCGTTCTCAACAATTTGAAGCCACACAAAGGTGGAATTCCACATCCAACACAACACATCACATCCAACCAAGGGTTTTCAATTCACAAACCATAAGTTCCAAACAAACTCTCTACATATCACACACTACAAGTTCCAAGCAAAGTCTGTATATATCATAAACCACAAATCCAAACAAAATAACCAGAAGTTACCAGTAATTGAGAATGAAGTTATATATATGTTTGCAGAAGAGGGTGAAGTGAGCGCCAAATGGGAGGGGAGTTAAATAAGCACCAGGGGGAGGGGAGTGAAATTAGCAGAAAGGGGAAGGGAAGCAAGCAGCAAAAGATATGATGTACTTCGTGAAGATAAGCAGAAGAGTCACCAGCTGAAGGAAAACTGCAACCAACTCAATCACCAAGGTCTTCCTCTTCCTCTTCCTCTGCCTCACCATCTGCCTCATTATGTTGCGAGTAATGAGTAAATGGTGGCTGAGATCCCGAGCCAGACACCTGTTGCATTTGAAAGAAAGCTTGGAGGCGCTGATCGATGCTCATCATTTGTTGGCTCAGTTGTTGGTTGCTTTGTGTGAGTAATCTGTTGGATTCCTCTAGTTGCTTACATTTCTCCATAACCAACCGGTAGCTTTCAGCTTGTGACGATAGCTCACCCCCCAAGTTGGTTACTACACCCCTTAAGTCATTGAGCTCCTATTGCGATGGCGTAGAATCGGAACCTGCTGACAGACATTTAAGTAAATTACTATATTAGCGTTGCCACTAAGTCAATTCAATGTATAACCATGGATGTTGGAACTTTAATATGAATACAATACCGGATCTTTGAGTGGGACTGAAGTAACCGGATTCCCTCATGTTGACAGCCTCGTCACCAATGTCGTAAATACGACCCTTCTTGTTCTCAAACGTCTTCACCCACAACTCATTTGGGTTGGGAAGTAGCAGGTTTGGATCTTGAGAAGAGCCATCCCCGGTGCCTTGAGAGTTGATAACATTTTGAAAATCACGTTCAAAGGTTTCCTACAACACCGCAACATGCGCACGAAGTCATGCATAGTACAATAACTTAAAATAAAGTATACGAGTTCATGATTTGACTACCAATGAAAATTGAGAATAGCTAATTGCTTACATATGTTTGTTGTGATTTCTTATCAACCCAAGGGGCATCATCTTTGCCCTGGAGTTTGTGAGTTCGACTGAATAATTCAACAATTGTGGGCTCCGTCCCATGTTGTTCCCTCTATGTACGTGCCAGAAAGAACGATGTCAAACACAACACAAAATACAGTATTGAACTTAAACGAATACATAGCAAACATTAATTCATTTACCAAATGTCGCCTATGCTCATGCATAGGGATCGAGCCACAGGTGTGGAGAGATGGGCCACCACTTTCTGGAGTTCCCAGTCGGTTTTTCTGGGCTGTCTCACACAATTTCTTGTAATGTTCATTCGCCCAGTGCTGTTGGAGTCCCTCCCATTGAGCATCACCGAGCCAGACAGGCTTCTTGTTATGCTTCCTTGCTTTGCCAAAAAAGTCTCTCAAGCGTGCATTGCCTCGATTTTCAAAATTCCTTCTTATACGGTCCTCATGGACCGGATCCCAAGTAAACCACTTCTGCAATTATGAAAACGAATAACACATCAAATTAATCAATACTAATTTATCACATATTTCTGAAACTGTTAATACGAAGTCACGATGGTTACCTTGAACTCTCCGAACCACAAATCTCGTACTGGTTTGGGCACTTTGCTCCAAGTAGACCAAGCTCTGTCAAACTTGCTTTGAAATATGAGCGAAATCCTACTAACAGCACCATCATTGGGGAGAAACCTAATTGAACATTACACATAAAATTCATTACTTGTTATGCAAAATTCATGTAGTACTTCATAACGTAGAACAAATCAAGACTTACCCGTTACCATCTGGCTCAATCCAAGTCTTTGCTCGAATGCTCCCATGACTGGATTGTGCTTCACTTTCACCACTTTCGATGTTCTCTTGGGACTGGTTTGTGCTAGGGTGAGTGGGTTATGGAGTGGGTTGGGGAGTGGGGTGCACAGTGTGAACAACATGGGGGTTCGGAGGAATGTTGTACGCAAATTGACCGTACATGGTGCTTTAATTGGGAATATATGAGGTCTGATGATGGAAAGCCCCAAATGAGGGAGACAAGGGTCCAGAAATACTTGGTATGTAAGCAGCCATTGTCGCTCCTGGCTGAACTGATGTATGAGGTACCTGGGGGGAAGATGGATCAATATCCATTGCGGTCGGATCAATGGCAAAGCTTCGACGCCCTTGTCCGCTACCTTGAGGGGAGGCCTTTGCTCGACGAGAACTTGAATCCATACCTGAAATAGGTGACAACAACGCCAAGTGTAAATATATAATGATTGCACATTTAAACCATTTTCGTCATACATCATAATAGGTACGTAGGTGACCCATATTTTGCAAAGCTCATTTGTACAATATAAGTGAAGTCACAAACAATTGTTTCACATGCAAATTATTCATACACATAAGCATTTGTAACCACTCAATCATCAGCATCCTCATCGTCATCAATGTCATCGTCATCATCATCAGACAAATGCAAATTTTCTTCAGCTTCATCTGTTTCATGATCGTCTTCCCACTCCCCCTCTTCATCATCCTCACCATTCTCTACCTCATCTATCTCGTCATTACCCTGAATGAATGAAAACCATATTTCATCATTAACCTCTTTCGGTGGTGCACTTTCATCCACTAATGACGCAGGGATGGCATCATTCGCAGGTTCGACAATAATCGCCATGTCCATTTGTTAGTACGCAGTAGGTTGGGTGTACTACTGATCCACTCTCGCGCTTGGTTTAGTTGGTATGACAACAACCCAATTGGCCCTATCCCTCGAGCGATCTGCATGTGACATGAAGTATACTTGTGATGCGGTATTTGGGAAGATAAATGGGCCATACTTTCAATACCTTCTTGTATGGTGGACCTCAATAAGGTTGGTTAGTTCATGAGATCGTGTCCCACGATTCAATGTGGGGTCGAACCACTGACAACTGAAGAGCACACATCGTTTCAGTGGTTCGCCTAGGTACTCAATTTGGACAATTTCCTCTAGTACACCATAATAATTATTCTCAATATCGTCTTCCCCAGTGCCACAAACACCAACACCACAATTATATGTTCTCTTCCCGACGCTTCGAGCTTCTGTGTGGAATTTGAATCCATTTATTGTATATGCTGTCCACGTCGACACACACCGTTTTGGCTTCACGGCCAATTGGCTCAGGTAGCAATGTTTGTCGGTCTCGAACAATTGAATATAATGCACCTAAGGTGACATAACATGTGGTTGTAATTAATACAATGCACCTAATTAATTGTTATGTTCAAATTGTAAATAAATGAGTTCGAATACTTACATTCTCACTAAACCAATCTGCGAAATGAGTTTTGATGACGGTGTCGACATCTGCGTCGCTGACATTGGGATGTGCAGCTCTCACTTGGTCCGTGAAAATTCTATCACAATTTACGAAGCCTATTAACATACTTGCGCTATGAATGATAAACTGAATTGGAAGTGAAAATACCACTCACCCTATATAAGGTTTAACTTCGTCACAATTTAACAGCACGTGAAGGTGGGCAGCAACATATTCGGCATCTATGAGATACCTTGATCTTTCCCTGCCAATAGCGGCCCCTTGCGGTGCAAACACGGACAGAGTTGGAAAATGATTAATATGTTCATCGTCGTCCTCATTTCTCCTGCACCTACTGCGCATGGAGGGCACATTACAGCCGAAGTAATAGGACGCGAAAAATGTCCTCTCTGCCTCCAGGTATGCTTCTGTGATTGAACCTTCAGGGCATGCTTGCTGCTTTATCTTTCTCTTCAATCGGCCGAAGAACCTACGCAGTTCACAATTGGAATGGATTTTAAGTGATTCCACATATACGAATTCATAGAAGCTTTCATCAGTTATAGTATAATTTACCTCTCAAATGGATACATCCATCGGTATTGTACTGGACCACCTAGTTAAGCCTCTTCTGCCAAATGCACTGGCAGGTGCTTCATGACATTGAAAAAGCCAAGAGGAAAAATGGTCTCCAACTTACACAAAGTGATGACAATGTTGTGATGCAGTTCCTCAAGCATATCCTCCCGCAATGTTGTTGAGCATAAATTCTTGAAGAACTGGCTTATCTCAATAAGAGGTTTCAACACATCATTTGGGAGCGCACCAAATGCAATTGGTAAAAGAGTCTCCATGAAGACATGACAATCATGAATTTTCATGTTGATGAACTTAGCCTCATTAGGGTCCACGATATTTCTCAAATTAGAGCAATATCCATCAGGCATTTGAAGCTCTTTCACCTATTCACACAACTCTCTTCTTTTATCCACAGGAGGTACGAACTTCGCTTTTGGTTTCACCAGCCTACCACTTGGACCTGAATGTAAATGTAATTCTGGCCTATCACATATTTTGGCAACATCCATTCTTGATTTGGCATTGTCATTTGTTTTCCTATTAACATCCATCACAGTGTCGATAATGTTCTCAAAGAAGTTCTTCTCAATGTGCATCACATCCAAATTATGGCGGAGTAGTTGGTGTTGCCAATAAGGCAACTCCCATAATATGCTCTTTTTCGTCCAGTTGTGCTCATTCTCCTTAAATCCTGGTACGACAAAGTCACCATTGGTGGTTACCATTGGGTAATCTTCCACCTCGACATAAAGTTACCTAAATGCGGTTCTATTTCTTCTGAATGCATGATTCCTTGGCAAAAAAACACCGATGACAGTCAAACCATGAGAATTTACCTCAATTTCGCAATCTCAATGCCTTCTGCTGTTTCATACATACGGGGCATGCCAATTGGCCATTAGTACTCCACCCAGATAACATTTCGTATGCGGGAAAATCATTAATCGTTCACATAAGTGCAGCCTTCATCTGAAATGTACGCCCCGTAGAAATATCATAAGTCTCAACTCCAACATCCCACAACTCTTTCAACTCATCGACAAGAGGTTATAAATATACATCTATGTTGTTCTTGGGATTTTGGGGCCCCGGGATTACACAAGTCAAGAACATAAACGGCGCGGTCATAAATATTTCAGCGGGAAGGTTATAAGGTGTAACGACCACCGGCCAAATAGAGTATGATCTTGAAGACAATGTGTAAGGATTAAATCCATCAATACATAAGCCAAGCCTCACATTCCGAGGCTCTGCATCAAATTCAGGGTATTTGGAGTCGAAATGTTTCCATGCTGCCCCATCTGATGGATGACATAAAACACCGTCCTCACGTTGATGTTCATAATGCCATCTCATGTGCTCTGCACTACTTCTTGATGCGTACAACCTCTGCAGTCGAGGTTTTAACGGCAAGTAATACGTCCTTGAGTATGGCAATGGATTTTGATTCCTTTGTTGTGACCTTTGCCTCTTCCATCTTGAATGCCCACAAAACTTGCACGCATCCAAGTTCTTATCCTCCTTATAAAATAGCATGCAACCTTTCCGGTAATAATCAATTTGGACCACATCGTTACCGAGATCTTTAACAACCTTCTTCGTTTGCCCATAGTTGTTAGGCACGCGGTTGTTAGGGGGACACATCTCTTTCATTAATTGAACAACTTTATTGAAACAGCTTTGAGGCATACTATAATCAGATTTAATACTCAACAATCTCACCGTCGCAGATAATTCACTATGGGTGGAGCAACCATCATATAGGGGTTGTTAAGCAGCTTGAACCAAATTATAAAATGGTTCTCGGCAAGTGCTTGACCCCTCTTCCCTCACATTTTGATTTGCTATTATAGCATCATCAACCATGTCCTCCATCCGATCTATGTAGGATTCAGAATAGTCATTATTAACATGACTTGAACCTTCAACTTCAGGAATTTTACTATTTTGATACCTAGAACCATATTCCTGAGCTTCTATTTCCCCATGACTTATTCAAAACCAATACCCTTGCACAAAACTCTTATACATAAGGTCCATCTTGACCTCATCAGGTGTCAAGTACACCCCATTTCCGCAT
This sequence comes from Selenicereus undatus, assembly GCA_017589665.1. Taxonomy (NCBI): domain Eukaryota; kingdom Viridiplantae; phylum Streptophyta; class Magnoliopsida; order Caryophyllales; family Cactaceae; genus Selenicereus; species Selenicereus undatus. The sequence continues at coordinate 41,319,959 of JACYFF010031954.1, forward strand.
TTCGTACAAGGACATCTATACTTCCCCCAATTCAGAAACTCTGTCTGTGTACGTGCAAATTGATCAAATTCGTTTACTCCATCTAGAAATTCTTGCGTATAACCACTACGATCATGCAGTAATCTATTATACATCCACGTATGATGTGGAGGACCATTCATGTTCTGCTCAAATGACAATAACCACATAAGGTATTTGATAAGAATTAATTTTAATCAAAATTATAATAAGTACATAAATTATGCAATCATATATTATGTACGCTTACTTTAAAATTTTCACAAGCACCCCAAAAAAAATTTACAACTAGGTCATAAATTTACTTACATTATCACCAACATCACAAAACTAATAATTCGTACATAATTCACCACTTTATTCCACCAACATATCAAATTTAAACATCAATTTACCAAATCTAAGTGTATATTGCGTTGGGTGAAAATTTTAAATAAATATGAGCTACAACTTCATACAAACATCACATTTGAACAAAATAACAAACTAAACCATCTCAATCCACCAACATATATATATATAAGTTCACATCACCAAACCTCAATGCTAAATTGCATTCAGCAAAGTCTCCAACCAAATTTCGACAACATTATCCATTACAACATTTCATTTCACCAACATATGAAATTTCAACTTCAAACTACCAAACCTCAATCCTAAATCGCATTTACCAAATTCTTGTAACGAATTAAAGCAATAACCTCACACACATTGCACATTTCAACAACATTATCAATTAAACCATTTCATTCCACCAATATATCAAACTTTAACTTCAAACTACCAAACCTAAACCTTAAATCGCATTTACCCCAATCTTGAACCAAATTACACCAATAACCTCACACAAACCACATTTCAGCATAAATATGAACTAAGTATGAAATTCTAACAATGTAATACCAAAATTTGTAAAAATTTCAAGTTGTTTAGTTGAGACAAATACCTCGATTAACTTGAAACAACCGGCGGTGGGGGCGTGGCCGGTGGCAGGGGAGGGTGACCGGCGGCGTGGTCGGACGACCGGCGGCGACGGCTGGGCACGGTGGGACGGGGCAGCGGTGGTCGACGCGCACTCCCTCTCTCTCTCTCCTCCTTGGGTGTTCGAATGGAAGCAGCGTAATGAAACCAGAAATCTGGTTTATTTTAAAGATTTCCGTCGCCCCCTTTTTTTTGAAAAGGATTTTTTTTTAGGATATGGAAATTCCGTCGTCCATTTTTTTTCAAAATAATTTTTATTTATGGCGACGGAATTTCTGTCGCCATACACCGATTCTGGCGACGGATTAACATTTCCGTCACCATATTTGTCGTCTAATCTGACTTTTTTATAAAACTATTATCCCGTGGAATTTCCATCGCCCCCTTTTTTTTTTTTTTAAAAAAAATTTTTTAGGAGATGGAAATTCCGTCGTCCATTTTTTTTCAAAATAATTTTTACTTATGGAGACGGAATTTCTGTCGCCATACACCGATTCTGGCGACGGATTAACAT
>JACYFF010031954.1:41331178-41387653 GCA_017589665.1 Selenicereus undatus
CCGAACCGAATGACCCGGACCCATACCCGACCCGACATCCGAAATATGCTCACCCGAAAGTGGACCCGAAACCCAAATTAACCCGACCCGAACCATACCCGACCCGAAATTTTCAGCAAAGTTGCTTGTTTTGGCATGACTAGTGTATTTCACCAAAAATTGGTTGACCCGAAATCGACCCGACCCGAACCATACCCGACCCAAACCGAAATGACCCGAAATGTCACTTAACCCGAATATGACCCGACTCGAACTTGACCCGACCCGTACCCGAACCGAATGACCCATTTGCCAGATCTATATATATATATATGTATATATATATATATATATATATATATATACACACACACACACACACACACACACACATATATATACACACACACATATATATATATATATATATATATATATATATATATATATATATAAGCCGTGATAAGTAATTAAATTTGGACGAACTAATTAATGTTGGACATTAAATACAGCTTGGAATGGGGAGTGCATTGGAGACACTATGTGGGCAAGCATTTGGAGCAGGGAAGCTAAGGATGTTGGGTATATACATGCAAAGGTCATGGGTTATCTTGATTTTCACTTCATTTCTACTCATCCCTATCTATATTTATTCTCCTCCGATTCTTCAATTTTTTGGAGAGACTGAAGAAATCTCTGAAGCTGCTGGTCAGTATTAATCCTCTTTCCTCTATTTATTTCTTGCATTTGATGACCTAAATTGTACTTTGTGCGACTTATATTTTTTCAAAATAAATTTAGATAAATTTAGTTCAAAAGAAAAGTTCGAATAACTTTAGCTGAGTAAGATTAAGTTTGGATAAGTTCAGTTCAGATTAAAAAAACTAAACTTAATTTATTTAAAATAAGTTTATATCGAATTCTACAAAAATACATTTAAATAAATATAATTTGAAAAACTTAACTTAGAAGAGCCGGCTCTAAAGCGTGATAGACAACGTCTCTTGTGGGCTCTAATGCTCTTAGGATCTGACCCCAAAAATAATGCTAGCTCTAGTTTCTAGACAAAAACTCTGTTTTTGGAGGGGAGCATGACCCTCTTTTACGACTGATCATAGTTTGTATATAGTAAAATTAAGTTAAGATAAATTTAATTCAATAAAAATAAGTTCATCATTTAAAAAAACCAAACTTAATTATTTAAAATAAGTTCATATAAAATTCAACAAAAATAAATTTAAATAAATATAATTTGAATAAATTAAAAACAGTTGGCGTTTGATGGGAGACAGACAGCGTCCCTTGTGGGCACTATGCTCTTAGGATCTAACCCAAAAGACAAGTCAAGCTCTAGTTTCTGAACAAAAGCTCTGTTTTCGGAGGGGAGCGCAACCTCTTGGAAGGTTTGTCATTGTTCATTGATTAGAAAATTTCCACATTTAGAACATCCATTAGCTATTTTTTTGGGGTTTTTTTTTCATTTTTTCTTGCGTGGAAATAGGCCAATAGCTGTGTGTTTGTGGTGGTTGTGTGCTATACCTTTTTTCTGAAATTTTATATCACATTCGTCCTCATTAATGATTACAAAATTAATTTTTCTTTTAATATGTTTATACTTTTGAAAACTTTATTGAAGAATGGTATGAACATGAAAAAGCGTTCTAAATTAACTAATTTTTATTATCACATTTGCCTCATGCGACTAATTTTATTTTCATATCAACTCCATAAAACTAACATTTTTTTTAGATTAACTTTATACAGCTCATTTTATTTTCACATTATTTTTCTTTCAGAATTTTCAAAAAATATGATGGCACCAAAAATATATATACTTTTTAAAACACAGCACTACACCAGACTTGCCTAATTTTTATAATGAAAATCAATAGCCTCTACATAGATAATCTACTCTATTACCTCAACATGTGGTACACTTGGAAACAGTTACGTGTTTTCTTTCCCTAGAATGAAAACGACATTTTATGATTGTGTAAGAGAATTCCATGAATCGCACAAAATGAATAATGTTGAGGTGGAGAAACTTGCCTTGTACTCTATCTGTCATGCAAAATTACAAAATTTAAGTCGTCGCTGTTGAAGTAACTTGTGTTGTGGCGGCCTTTACTTTAGTAAATTAGTATAGCGCATTACGGCATCTTTAGAGTTCAACATCGCGATGATAGTAAACCTACTAGCTATGGTATGACCAATGTTTGGCGCATGGAACAATATGAAAAATTTATGATGCATGTGGGGGTAGGTGATCCCATTGACTTCCAACACGTGATTTCTGCTCATTGAGGCATGGTTGGCACTGGGCCACTGGCTGTATCTTATTCTTAAGATGCGTTTTATGCACATTTTTTGTTGGTGATGGTGAAGGGCCTGGATTGCTATTGCTAGTCCATTATGCCGGGTTTGGCGGAGATCATGAAATTATCATTTCTATATAACCAATTTGCACACTTAATTTTATGCAGAGTTGGCCAAATTTATTTGTATTGGGATCTAAAAAGAGTAAACGTATAGAATTTGTTCTGCATTTGAATTAATTTTGGTTAATTTCGTCTAAAATTTGGTGTTTTTGAGGATACTTTATAGTAATGGCATACTTGATTTTCAAAAAGGAAGAGCAATATTCAATTCCCTGAATTTTTTGTAAACTACCACCAAAGTAAAATTACATTTAAAATTTTGTTAGTGTGAATTTCTTATATTTTCAACAAACTACCTAGATCAATTAGTGTTTGGTTAAACCTGATATTATCCAATAGGAATTATTTAAATTGGACTTTGCCCCAAACTCCGTCAACCAATTAACCCCACCTAGTGACATGTAAATTATATATGATGCAAATCCAAATTCAAATTGTAGCCCAAAATCTTGTCAAAATGATAAATGGGGAAGCTTAGACATAGATGCTTTATACGTGAATAGTGGAAATGTTTGTTTTGTTACACTGTAAATTCAAAGTCATTTTACTATTTTATAAATAGAATTAGGAAGCGATCTGTACTTTAAAGAGAAATTTTATATGTCAAGCCGTGAAATTATGCAAAATTAACTGTTTAAGCTGTACAGAATCCACAAAGTGGATATAGAAAACATGAAGGTTTGTGATGTGAGTCATGTGACCACATCTCCATTTGCTTGTTATTACATAATCTTTAGAAACAAATAGGACGTGGAAGCGGTGGTTGAGAAATTCATTTTTCACCAATCTTGAGTTGGTGACTGACATCATGGGGCAGAATAAAATCAGGCATAAAGGGCATATAATAATAAGCATAAATGCATAATCATCAATGGCATGCCCAATGAAGAGCAGGCTAGTAAAATGTCTTCAATAATGTGTTAGAAAAGAATTAGGGGAATAATAAAAGAACAAGTTTAGCTTGATTGAAGGGAGAAAGGATACGTTGTGGCATAGTAGCCCACTCCTTTAAAATCAAATTTGCTCCCTCAATTCATATATGGAGGACTCATGAGCAATTGATCTATAGGGATACATGGCAACTTGCTTGGATAACGTACTAGATCGAACAAGGCTGAGGACCTTTAAACAATCACCCAAAATGTTTCATGTAGGACACCAAAAGACCAAAGAAAATGAGTTTCTCTCTCTACCTTTGAAGCAACTCCAGCATAATGCATGACTCATTAAGATCTACATAACATAATGCCTTTAGAAGCTTGCTCAAATGCATTGAAGACACCTACTGGCAAATGTTAAATGAGCATATGAATATGAATTAAAACACAGAACTGCTTGTTTTGGAACTGATTCAGCATTATTCTTCACAAGAAGATAACTTGAAATTGCTACTCAAATCTAGGCAAGGTGTCTAGGGAATGTAGTAGCATTACTCCTACGGGTGTAAAAGAGCCGAGCCAAGCCCCTGGCAGCCATTGCCTGCAACATGTGTAACATGAAATCACGGAAGATCAGGCTATTGGTTTCATTGTATCTCTGAAGATTTATCAAATTGTCAGGCTTATTGCAGCTCAAAAATACAAAAGTATAATTTCTAAAGCGCAATGTAATACTCTGATAAGGGACTGTTTGGTACAGGGGAATTCGCTTTGTGGATGATTCCACAATTGTTTGCCTATGCCTTCAACTTCCCAATTCAAAAGTTTTTGCAAGCACAGAGGAAAGTGCTTGTGATGGCCTGGATCTCTGCCATTGTGCTAGTGATACATGCACTATTGAGCTGGGTTTTCATGCTTCAGTGGGGTTGGGGCTTGGTTGGAGCAGCTGTCATGCTTAACACCTCGTGGTGGCTCATCGTCATCTTGCAGCTTATCTACATTTTTGTCACCAAATCAGATGGTGCTTGGAGTGGGTTCTCCTGGTTGGCATTCACTGAGTTATGGGGCTTTGTAAAGCTCTCGTTGGCATCTGCTGTGATGTTGTGGTATTGCATTCTTCCCTTTCTCCTGCTGCTGTTTCGTTTGGTTGCTTATAATAATAATAGCTCATGCGCATTTCTAAGCTATCTCCTGATGACTTCTATGTCTTCTATGTATAATTTCCTGCATATTCTTCAAGGGCAGATTAACTGTGTCAACTTTATATTTTCTATAAATCATAATTGTCTAAAAGTCCAACCCAATAGGACAGAAATTGACACTTTGTGAGACAAAAAATGCATTCAATGTGACTTCCGGGTAGATGACTCATTTCATAAGATTGATTGACTCAGAAAGGCATAATGCTATTTCACAAAACTCTGTTGCCACACCTTTATAGGATCGCATGCCAATTGCTATGCATTTGCTTCTTTTTTGTCATAGTCATGTGATGTGTTGTTTGTATGGCATGATGTTGCAGTTTGGAGTTTTGGTACTTGATGGTGCTGGTAGTGATTACCGGTCGCCTTCCCAACCCTTTGGTACCCGTTGATGCTATCTCTATCTGGTAATAATTTTACTAGCCTCTAGTTTTGGATTTCAATAAAAGAATTGTATGCTTTCCTCCCCCCTTATAAATGGGATCAGATGACTAAATCTTGGCTAATATGAGCTATGACGCAAATTTGAATGAGAAAAAGATCACCTAGACCTTGGTCATGATATCCAGCTAAAGCATTATTCATTTTGGGTCAAGTATCTCTGGGTTGATAAAGCTTGGGTTCGGGTCTAGTTCAGATCGGCTTCTTTCATATTTCAGTTTATCACTAGTTGGTTGAATAAGTTTTGTCTCAAAAAGCACGCAAAAATATTGCCTGAAATTTTATGTTCAGCTCAAAATACGGCTGCTGTGACTGAGATGACTATATTTTTCTTTTCCATGATCTGATAAAGTCCAAGATACAACATCTTGTTAACTCTTGTTAGCCGTAAAATTTTAATGTTTACAGCATGAATTTACAAGGATGGGATGCAATGATCGCAATGGGGTTCAATGCTGCTATCAGGTAACTTCACTTACATCCCCTAATTGCACCGTGTTCTTACAGAAGTCATGAGCAAATAGCCACAATTAGGAGTCATGAGCACATGTTGATGTCATATACACTTGTTATGTACCTTTGCTTGTTGGTAACAGTGTAAGAGTATCAAACGAACTGGGAGCTGGCAATTATCGACAGGCCAAGATTTCTGTGGGAGTAGTCTCAATAACTTCAGTGGTCATAGGATTTGGTGCATTTATTGTGGTCCTTGCAACTAGGGATTGGTTCCCTTTCCTTTTCACAACGAGCACAGCAGTCGCCCAAGAAACCACTAGACTATCCTTCTTGTTGGCACTCACGGTTCTACTCAACAGTCTGCAGCCAGTCCTATCAGGCAAGTAGAATTGACTTTAGGAAAATTTTACAATGTGCTGGTTCGTGTTTGCACTTACATTTAAAGAGTTGTTTTCCATATTTTGGTTGTCTCATTCTCCCATTTGATAGGTGTTGCTATTGGAGCGGGATGGCAATCACTTGTTGCATACATTAATATTGGGTGCTACTATCTTGTTGGGTTGCCTGCTGGCTTTCTCCTGGGATTCAAATTTAACTATGGAGCAATGGTAATTTTGCTGAAATTTTGTAAGCAAAATGTGCTTGTACATGTTTTGATGCCCGAGGCCTGACAGAGAAAACCGAAATCCACCTGATGCAATTTTCTTGATTGCTATTGCTCAAAGTTTAAAGAGTAGCATGACATAGTCAACTTGAGCCGAACCTGACGTGATATAACTCAAACCAAACCTGACCCAACTTAAATTCCTTTAATCAGTATTAAGTCAATCCAAAATTGAACCAAATGACCCATTTCAAAGATCTAAATTTGGACTTGTACTATTTGATTGAACATCTTTGCAACTCATGATACATGACTGCAGGGAGTGTGGGGCGGAATGATTGGCGGAATTTGTTTGCAAACCATCATTTTAATCATTATTACAGCTTTGACAAACTGGAAAAAAGAGGTAATGCTCTTACTCTAACCATCACTTTTCGGTATTCACTTTCATCATTCACCATCATCTGATTGATGATTGTTGCATTACCAATTGCCAGGCGGATGAAGCTGAGAGCAGGGTACGAAAATGGGGAGGATCAGCTGCAGCAGACTGATGCAAAGTTGCGAAGAAAGGATAAAAATTGTAAGAAAGCTTGTCTTAAATCGTCACAGGATGAACAGTCAACAACTCATTTTGAGACTTATAACAGCAACTAAGCGCAGAAATTCAAAACATTTTCCAAATAGTGATAAGATTGAACCAGTGGATACATTTGGATGAGGACCGTGTGAAATTCACCATGCTCAGCTACATCAGGAGCTGATTTGTGGTAGTGACGAGATCTGGTTGTTGCTCAAGATAGTCTAGGCTTGAATTCTAAACTAGCATTTTTTGGTTTTTGACCCTTACTAGGCAAGTAAGCACATCAAGATTAGTTATTGTTATGTTATCGAACAAAAAATTGTTGAAATATTATTGTATCCGATTTATTGGTCACTGTATATTAACGTGTGAAGAAGACGTTATCCTTCCCAAAGACCCTCGAATCCCCCCGCCCGCCCCAACAGGGCATTCGTTATGTTTTAACCTTCTAGTTAACTGCGTACAATGATGACTTCTTTTGGAAGAACTCAGGTACTGAATGAGGTACCCTTCGTAGTATGGAACACTGTATGCCCTCTTAATAAATTAGGGGTCTAGTACTAAGAAGAACAAAGCCGGTGAATGCAGGTTTTGTCACGAAAGCGTTATTTGGCAAATAACTGTTAGTTGTTAGCTGTTAGTTATTTGTATTAGTAGTTAACTATTAGCTGTTTATTCAAAAATTGCTTGGTGACATTTGCTATTTCTGATAAAGTTGTAAGACAAAAAGCTAATTTTTTAAAAAACTCATAGAATTAGTATTTTCAAATTAGCTTTTTAAACCGAAAAATTCTAAAAAACTTTTTTTAGCAAACATTCAAACCAACTTTTTGACTTGGTCAAATAGTTAATCTTAGTCTAAAAAACTCTTTTTGATCAAAAAGCTTTTCAAAAAGCTATTTGCCAAATATCCCCTAAATTGTTTGGAAGTAATTTATGAAACCTAATAATGATTGGGTTAAATTTCTTCTTGCTAGGTGTGGTAATTAGGGTAATTTTTTTGGCTATAAAACACAAGCACAGGCTCCTGAGCATGGAAATGTCTTCTTTGTCATAGGGAATTTTTCCGTTTAGGTTTAGCGTGGAAAATTGGAAATGGCAACAAGGTTCAACTTTTGGATCGATAACTAGTATACCAAAGAGATTATCAACTATATGATGGGTCTACCTAATAGTGTCCAAATGTTAAACCCAAAATTGGACGATTTATTACACCTAAGAAAACTTGGCATGTCACTGAACTCTCAAAGTACTTATCATTACGTATTATTGCAAAAATCTGCTCCATCCCTATCCCATTAAATGATATGAAAGATCCCTTCTAGTCCATAAGATTTTACAATGAGAACTACGACTTGGAGATTCCATCGTAAATGTTGGGAATGTCATACATGAGTTGGAGTCTCACATTGGGAGTTTAAGAAAGACCATAGTATATTAGCTAAGGGTGTTACTCCTCGTATTGCCAATTAGTTGTAGGATAGAACCTTACTTATGCTTCCTATCGTAAACATTGGTTGAAGTGGACTCCCTGCATTGACCTCCTTAAAATGTGGTTTTAGAACTTGGGGTGATATAACTAGATGTAAAAACTATGGAGAGTTCAACTAGTATCTCAGTGATTGAATTAGTTGCTAAAATCAATTGGAAATAGGAGGAGATCCAAGGAGGGAACCTTGTTTCAACCAACACCCATGATAACAAGCCTAAGTGATGCTTTATCCTAAGACCAATTGGTAGTATAAGGATCAACTCACTTGACCTTATAAATCATGATCTTTTTCTTCAAACTCATGATGTGAGACTCAAACTCATGTGTGACATTCCCAACAATCTCCCTCTCATACACGAGGCTCTTCTAAACCACATCATGCAAGCTCCCCCTTGAGCGAAAGTCTTTACGAAGGTGCCAAGTTACCATCAAGAGCACACTTGCACTTAACTTCACATAATTCCGCATAACACTCTACACCAAGTCTCCAAGCCACCCACTCTATTCTAGCAGCCCTAACAATGTAACACCCCTCCTTCCCTAAGAGGAATTTTACATTACCATGACTCAATTATGGAATCCTTAAGGTTAAATTAAACATTAAAACTAAACTTAAAAGAGTTATGAAATAGGAAAGCATGAGAATTTTTGTTTTTAAACCCAAAAAGAAAGTCGTTAGGCCCTACTTGAATAGTCATATTAACCAAGGACTAAAAATGAGTCAACTTGAAAATAATTGTCACTTATAATGAGCAACCACTATAACTACAAAAGAGAGGAATAAAGTCTTCACTGGTTACACCCCAGTATCACCAACTTATGTCACACCTAAGGGGATGTTACAACTTGTTCGAGGATGGTGTAGGTGGCACTTGATCCTAAGAAGAACAACGGAGCCAAAATAACAATGTATTACAACATTACAAGTCCAAAAGATATAACTCCACACCAATCAAATTACAAGAGCAGCGTTTGAACAAAATAAAGCAACGCATCAACTACCTCAACATGTAATAGCGAACAAAAGGAAGGTTTTTCCATAAAGTTGAAACTCACTTCGAACCTAGGAAAAAGGGGAAAGAGGGGGTGAGCAAACCACATGCTCAGTGAATAATTATCACCCTTAAAACCCAGAACATTTGCACACCATTCATTACATAATAGTACTCAAACACTATTGGCATATTAATTGTATAGGATAAGAGATCGCTTTTGTAAACTTTCAGCTGAATGAAACTGAAACCTCCGTTCTACTAGTTGCTACATGAAAACTTCATAAAAGTCACACGTTTGCACCATTTTAAGCATTTTCACCCACCTAAAAGCAAGACACAAGCAATAGTGTGACAACACATTTTTGGTTTCAGCTGAATGGAGCTGAAATCCCTTTTTGAACACTGTTTGGGGTTAAAACCTTTAGAAAATTAACACACTTCCCTTATCTAAAACAAACACATTCTTAGGTCATTCAATAGTTGCTAGTCATTAGTTCCTTCTCAATATAGGAGGAACGCGTACTCGCTAGACACTTAGGATCCCGTAACTCACTAAAGTCTATAATGTACCATACATTCGCCATGGTAATATTAACCTGAAATGCCTATGTTAATTTTTGGAAACCGTTGAACGCATTGGGAATTCCATGACCTGGAATGCATAGGTTACACATTTGCCTTTTTTTGTGTAGGGAACCCCAACAAAATGCAAGCCCTCAAAATCATCCACAACAACAAAGTGGTTTCCCATGAACCACAACTTTTCACAAGAAAATCCCTTTTTGAGATCTTTAACTACTCAATCAACTTAATTTAGAAAGCATAATGATTTTCGCAACTTGGTAAGCCTCCCAAGCAAAACAATAGCCATGACATCACGAACAAAATTCATAAAGTACAAACACACATTTTGGCACAAGACACTTTTTAAAACGAATTCACAAACATTGAACTTACCACCATCTTATTCTTGCATCTAACACTCTTTACAAATCATTCTCAAGGTAACAATTCAATACTCCACAGAACATCTTAAATATAATAAAGATGCCATAAAAATTCAAAAGAATGTTAATAAGGCTAGCAATTGCTTAACGTAAACAAGAGAACTTCTAAAAGTTTGTGAGCATAATTCTCTAATTCGATTTTCACTATCTTACGACATGGCCAATAGTCACACTACAAATAAAGCAACTTTTTAATTGAAGATACTTAACCTAGGATCCATGTCCAAGGCTTTTTGAATGCCCATTATAATCATAATATTTTGCAATGTCCAACATCTAATCCAAGATAGTTTAAAGATCACTTAGTTCACATAAACTCCTTTTTAAAAAAAAATAAAATTCAATCCCAGCAAGCATCTCCTTTCCTTGTCTCCTTTTTTTTCTTTCCAAGTTAACCTTCTAGTACCTCATTCAATATTCCCACATGATTTAAGGCATAAACCACCAAAATTTGTGGTCCCAACTTTATTCACATAACTCAACCATTGGCTACATTAATCTCACGTTTGTTCAAGAAAGGTATAAATCCACTTACCTAGTCTTAAATTCCCATCCAAACACTACCCATCCATCAATTCCTCAATTTTCATCTGAACCCTAACTACTCACATAATGTCTTCTTCTCACTTAAAAAATTGATAAAACAGCTAAATAAATCCTAGATACTACTCATAATCGCAAACATTCAACTTTAACTCAAAAATAAATTTAATTTCAAATTAATATAGTTTAGGGAGAGAGTTACCCACTTGAGAAATTTGGTTGAAAAGAGCGAGCTTGCTAGCCAAAGAGTGGGTTCAATTCTCATCTCTCTCCCCAAACCCTATCTCTCCTTCTTCTTCTTCCTCTTCCCCTCACTTCTCTCTTTCTTGTTCCTCTCTCTTTCTTCCTCTCTTCGTCACTGTGTGTGTGTGTGCTAAGAGTTCGTGTGTGTTTGTTGTGTTTCTTGAGAAGAAACAAACCTCTCCTTTTACTGACTGCGTGAAGACACCTCCTCCCTTTTTTTTCCTTTCTCCTTCTCCTTGCTACGTGGACAACCCTCTCTACATGGTTTTTTTTATTAAAAACATCCTTTCTAACTCAATAATTGAGTTGGAAATAAAAGAGAATTGGAGTTTGACCTAATTCAACTAGTACGACTAGAATTTTTAACCCACATCAAGAAAATCACATCATTTAGATTTCAAAAATTAAAACCACCAACTAAATCACAAATAATTACAAATAATTATTTTAACCAAAATAAAACGTCACAAAATCATGAAGTAATGAATAAATCGACTAAATTAGACTAACTCATGTAATTAACTAGAATGAAATTTCATACTCCTCAGACTCTCCCCCATCCTCAAAATCTTAAACAACTATAGTAAAGAGGATGGGATATTTTTCCTACATCTCATGTTCAAGCTCCTAGGTTGCTTCAGCCACCTTGTGATGCTTCCACCTGACCTTGACGTAAGGTATAGTTTTGTTTCTCAACTTCCTTTCTCTCCTTTCCAAGATGCGTAACGATTCTTCCACAAAGGTAAGGTTCTCCTTGATTTGAAGGGGTTCATAGTAGATTATATGATCTGGATCATACACATACTTGTGGAGGTTGACATGAAACACCGCGTGTATGCCTTGAAAAGAGGGTGGTAAGGCCAATTGAAAACCCATTGATCCCACTTTTTGTAGGATTTCAAACGGCCCAATGAACCTAGGTCTAAGCCGCCTTTTTGCTCAAATCACAGAGTCCTCTTAAGAGGTGAAACCTTTACAAATACATGATCTCCTACCTCAAAGTCCAACTGTCTTCTTCTTGAGACCACATAACTCTTTTGTCTATTTTGAGCTACTTGTAGTCCTTTCCAAATAGTTTTAACCACCTCATTGGTTTGGTCGATCAACTCTACTTTGGATGATTCTGCTTCCCCCATTTCATCCCAACAAACAGGCATCCTGCAACGTTGCCCATATAATGCTTTAAATAGGGCCATACCAATGCTAGCGTGATAGCAATTATTATAGGCAAACTCCATTAGAGGTAAGTTGTGATCCCAACTACTTGCATAGTCTAGGGCACCAACCTATCGGCATGTCCTCTAAGGTTTGGATTGTCCTTTTTGATTCCCATCTATTTGAGGATGAAAAGCTGTACTTAAATGCAGTTCAGCACCCATTGACGTTTGGAATCCATATGAGAATTTAGAAGTGATTAGTATCACTGTCTGCCATAATGCTAAGGGGCACACCATGCAATCTAACTATCTCCTGGATATACAGGTTAGTGAGTTACTCAGAAGTGAATGTGATTCTGATCATGAGACAATGAGCAGCTTTAGTTAGTCTGTCAACCACTATCCAAATTGTCATTATGATGCTTGTTGGTCTTGGGTAGGCCGATGATGAAGTCCATGGTGACATGCTCCTATTTTCACACCGGGATTGGTATGAACTAAAGTAAGTCACCCAGCTTCTAGTGCTCGATCTTCACTCTCTGGCAGGTCAAGCAACTAGGCACAAAATTTGCCACATCTCTTTTGATCCCAATCCACCAAAAGTCAGTTTTCATGTCATGGTACATTTTAGTACTCCTAGGATGAGTAGCAAAAGTGGAGTTGTGTGCTGTATTCATCACTTCCTTCTTGAGTTTTGCAATATTTGGCACACATAATCTCCCTTTAAACCGAAGGACACCCTCCTTAAGTTGAAAGTCCTTGATCTTTGGCTGTTCAACTTTCTTCTTGGTTTTCATTAACTCAAGGTCTTCACCCTGGCGCTTCTTGATCCCATCCACTAGAAGCGAGGTTACTTGGAGTGCTGCCAGGTATCCTCTATCTCGAGGTAAAATAATTTCGGTCTAGAGTCCTTCAAACGCTTTCAAAAGCTTCTTTTCTTGGGTAAGTAGACAGGTAAATGTTTCTATTGATTTGCTGCTTAGAGCATCAGCAACCACGTTTACTTTCTCCGGATGATACTTGATTTCGATGTCTAGTCTTCCAAGAGTTCTAACCACCTTTTCTGCCTCATGTTCAAATCTTTTTGGGTGAAAAGGTACTTAAGGGTCTTGTGGTCAGTGTAAATCTCACATCTAACTACATAAAGATGATGCCCCCAAAATTCACACTTCTTGAGTTTAGCATATAACTTATGCTCCTCTAAAGTCCTCAGTGCAGTTCTTAAATGTTCAACATGCTCCTCCTTAGATCTAGAATAGATAAAAATGTGATAAATGAACACCACCACAAACTCATCCAAATAGGGCTTGAATACCCTGTTCACGAGCCCCGTGAAGGAAGTTGGGGAATTCATCAACCCAAAGGGTAACATTAGGAACTCATAGTGTCCATATCGAGTCCTAAATGTGGTTTTAGGTACATTCCCTTTCTTAATTTTCAATTGATGATAATGTGGCCTTAGGTCAATTTTGGAGCACAGTGTTGACCCTGCCAATTGATCAAACAAATCATTTGTAGAGGATACTTGTTCTTAATAGTTACCTTATTGAGCTCTCTATGATCAATACATAGCCTCAAACTTCCATCCTTCTTTCTAACAAAGAGTACTAGGCCCCCCATGGAGACATGCTAACTTGGATTAGTCCTTTGTCCAACTATTCTTGTACTTGAACTTTCATTTGGGCTAGCGCTCCTGATGCCATACGATAAGGAGCCTTGGATATAGGAGTTGTACCAGACACTAAATTAATTATGAAATCGATTTCCTAATCTGGCGTTAACCGGAGAACATCTTTGAATACCTCGGCAAATTACTTTGCTATAGGGATTTCACTGAAGTTAGCTCAACGGGAGTAGTCACCTCTACTACACATAAGTACCTCTGGCACCCTTTCCTTATTATCCTAAAGGCTTACATGGTGGAGATGGTCGAGATTGCTTTTTGAGGCTTGCTCCCCTTATGTTCAAGCTTTTCTCCCTCAAGAGTAGTGAGCAAGATTACTTTTCTTTTGCAATCGATGAACATCTGATACTTAGTTGGCCAGTCCATGCCTAAACTAACATCAAAGCCTTACATCTCTATTTTCACCAGGTCAACAGGAAGGTTCTTTCAACTAATATTCAGAGAACAATTTCTAAATATAACATCAGTATGCATAACAGAACCCACTAAGGTATTCACACACAATACATGATCTATTTTGGACGAATCTCTGAAAAGTTTCTTAGTGAATTTAGGGGTCACAAAAGGATAACTTGCACCAAAATTAGTCAATTAATTTGGAGGTCCAAAATAGTAAAGGGAATCTGAATTAGTCGTCAAAACCAATCAGATTTTGCAAATTCAAGAAGAGCTAGTTGTCGAATTAAATCCAGTCGCATACCCTGGTTTTGTGAGCTTAATTACTTAGGCCTCTTTGAGGTTTAAGTCAATTAATTTGCCATGGCTTTAAAGTCCAAGAAGTTAGTTTTTCAGAAAAACAAGTTTCAGCTCATATGGACTTCGTTTGATAATTCGACTTAGCTCTTAAACTCAAACTGTCCAGGCTGCAGTTTTGGGATAATTTTTACTCAATTTTGTTTTTGTTATTTCAAAGTTCAAACGACAACCAAATTATGTATTTCTTTTTTTTAGTTCCGTTAGGATGTGTAGTTTATTTGCTATGTTAAGCACAAAGACAGAAGAGCACATTAAGGGGTTCAGTTTAGCAGATTTTGTCAAACTGCCCAGCAGGCGTCTGAAACTGCACGACTGAAAAGATCTGGCTGATTAAGGTACTTAATGATGTCCAAATCGTGATTTTCAAAAGGGGGGGGGGGGGGTGTTTCTAGACATCTTGAGGTTTCCCCCCATTGAAGAAAACCACATATTAGTCATCAAAATGCAGTGGCCCAATAGCATAGAACTTCGGCCAGTATGCGCCACCTAGCAGCTCGGTTGCTTAGCCTAGGAGTTTTCCCTCTTAGGTGGGTTTTCTCTATCAAGGCGTGTGTGTGCTAAGCTGGTAGCTTGAGCTTAGTCACCAGGTGACTCATGAAAGCAGAAAGTGGCACGTGGAAGAGGAAGATTCACACATTTTGCAAGCATTCATTCATCCACTTCAGCACGAGGTGTCAAGCATGCATTCCTCTCCTACTTTTGAGATTGCAACTGTGTGTTCTTTCCTTCCAAGGGAGGAAACATGACTCATGCAACCTAGAATCATCAAGGACTAGCTTAAGTTAATTAGCTTTAAGCCATTTTTTTCATTTGTACTTGTTTTAGTTCAGTTAAGTGCTAAACCGTTTATTTGGATATGTAAGAATACTTAGTGAGCTTCCTTAAACATTAAGTGATCTTTAATTGATTACCTAATGACTAAGGAAAGGCTTGGATGTGGCATTGTCAGTAGCATGGCCATTCCTTTTGTACTGAAGTGATGAATATTTGAAATCTGAAGTTGAGTTTGAAACTCCTCAGTATTGTTACCTTGAATTCTCTACTTGCTTATCTCTAATTAGGCCAATTAGAGTGGTGATCAAGTGAGTCTTAAGCCTTGATTAGGTCTTAATTAAGCTTAAGGGCCCTAAACTCGAGCTTAGTGGTGAAATCTGTATCTAATTGAGAGTTTAGTTTTCTGCTAGATTGGTCTTTAGTCGTGTTTCTGTATCTAAAGATTAATTTAGTTCTCTATCCTTCTCTCTTTTTCCCACTTAAAATTATTTGATTCTAAGTACAAAATCCCCCTTGTGTCTCTTTAAGGATTTACCCTTGAGAGATACATTAGTTTTGGTATCAGAGTGTGAGTGTTGCACATCAGTTTTGGTATCAGAGCAAGTTTCATCCTTGGTCTGTTATCAGAATCCCCACACGTTCCTCCCTACCACGCCACAAAATTTCCACAAAACACCAAAAATAGCCTTGGTTCATGTTTGGCCTTCAACATGAGTAGTATGACTCTTGAAGAGAGGTTCGAACCTCTCATGAAGAACTTCGAAGCAATGACCTCAACTAACGAAGAGTTGAAGAATCAAAAAGAAGAATTGAAAAGTCACAATAAATGTTTTAGGCGCCAGTTCATAGAAGAAAAATGACCTGACCTTAATGATCATGAGGTTAAGGTTCCAAAGTTTGAAGGGGAACTTGATCCTCATGAATTCTTGATATGGCTTTATAATGTTGAAAGAATCTTTGATTGTCACAAAGTCCCTGAGGAAATGAACGTTAAGCTTGTTGCTCTTAGGCTGAGAAAGTACGCCTCAATTTGGTGGACTAACTTGTGTGTTATGCGAGTTAGAAGAAAACGAGCAAAATCCAAAGAGAGTTAGAAGGAAAAAGAGCAAAATCCAAACATGCGAGAAGATGAGGTCTAAACTTAAAAATCATTTTCTACCCCTTTCGTACCTTCATGAAAATAAGTGTAATCAAGTTGGCAAAGCTAAACAATAACAAAAAGCCAAACCATTCAAGAAAGATTTCTCTGAACCCACAGTTATACCCCCTTCCTTCCTGCAAAAAGAACTCCTTGAGCCCATGGTTATACCCCTTTCGACCCCACAAAAAGACTTAGCTCCACAAAAAAACCAAATTGGTTTGGAAGCTAGCGAGGAGGTTGCCAAAGAGGTAAGTGAAAATGAAGATGGAGATGCAGTGCTGGATTTGAGTAATATTGATGGCACCGAAGAAGAGACTTTAAGTTCTAATAAACTTAATGATGAAAAGGGTGCTAATGAATCATCTCTCATCTTAAGCAGTCTGCAAGGGTTTGAGTTGGAGCAAGAGGAAATTGAGTTTGAGCCTCAACATGGAACTAAGCCCTGCAACCAGGAATTAACCTTGGAGGATCAAGAAGAGGTTGCAGAGAAGGTCGAGGAAGAGGAGACACTGATCTTGACAAAAACCTTGAGCGAATTTCATGACATGGGTGAGCAAAACAAAAGTGGCGGTGCTTACAAGTCCTTACATTCCATGAACAATACACCAAGGTTTAAGTTAGAAGCAAACAAAGATTGAGTATAAGCTTCAACAAAAAAACAAGCAATTGGACTCATTACTTGCTTATGATAAACCCTTGAAAAGGTGCTTTAATTACCATGAGTTAGTTAAGTCCAAATTTCAGAAAACCAAATCCTCCTACCAAGTCATAGCAGAAAAACAAAAGAGGAGGGTCATTTTTCAGCTGGAGTCCAATTCATCCACACTTACCCATTGGATTTGAGGGCAAATCCTCGTCAACAAGGGGAGGACGATGTAAATCCCTCAACAAACACTAATTTGGAGGTCCAAAGCAGTCAAGGGAATCCAAATTAGTAGTCGAAACCAATCAGATTTTGCAAATTCAAGAAGAGCTAGTTGTCGGATTAAATCCAGCAGCATACTTGGTTTTGTGAGCTTAATTACTTAGGCCTCTTTGAGGTTTAAGCCAATTAATTTGCCATGGGTTTAAATTCCAAGAAGTTAGCTTTCCAGAAAAATAAGTTTCAGCTCGTTTGGACTTCGTTTGATGATTCAACTTAGCTCTTAAACTCAAATTGTTAAGGCTGCAGTTTTGGGACAGTTTTTACTCGGTTTTGTTTTTATTATTTCAAAGTTCAAACGACAACCAAATTATGTAATTCTTTTTTTAGTTTCGTTAGGATGTGTAGTTTATTTGTTATGTTAAGCACAAAGACAGAAGAGCACATTAAGGGGTCCAGTTTAGCTGATTTTGTCAAACTGCCTAGTAGGCGTTTGAAACTACACGACTGAAAAGATCTGGCTGATTAAGGTACTTAATGATGTCCAAATCGTGATTTTCAAAAAGGGGCGGTGGTTTCTGGACATCTTGAGGTTCCCCCCATTGAAGAAAACCACATATTAGTCATCAAAATGCAGTGGCCCAATAGCATAGAACTTCGGCCAGTATGCGCCACTTAGCAGTTCGGTTCTTAGCCTAGGAGTTTTCCCTCTTAGGTGGGTTTTCTCCATCAAGGTGTGTGCGTGCTAGGCTGGTAGCTTGAGCTTAGTCACCAAGTGACTCATGAAAGCAGAAAGTGCCATGTGGAAGAGGAAGATTCACGCATTTTGCAAGCATTCATTCATCCACTTCAGCACGAGGTGTCAAGCATGCATTCCTCTCCTATTTTTGAAATGGCAGCCATATGTTCTTTCCTTCCAAGGGAGGAAACATGACTCATGCAGCCTAGAACCATCAAGGACTAGCTTAAGTTAATTAGTTTTAACCCATTTTTTGCATTTGTACTTGTTTTAGTTTAGTTAAGTGCTAAACCGTGTATTAGGATATGTAAGTATACTTAGTGAGCTTCCTTAAAGATTAAGTGATCTTTAATTGATTACCTAATGACTATGGAAAGGCTTGGACGTGCCATTATAAGTAGCATGGCCATTCCTTTTGTGCTGAAGTGATGAATATTTGAAATCTGAAGTTGAGTTTGAAACTCCTCAGTATTATTGCCTTGAATTCTCTGCTTGCTTATCTCTAATTAGGCCAATTAGAGTGGTGATCAAGTGATTCGCAAGCCTTGATTAGGTGGTGATATCTGTATCCTAATTAAGCTTAAGGGCTCTAAACTCGAGCTTAGTGGTGAAATCGGTATCTAAGTGAGAGTTTAGTTTTCAGCTAGATTGGTGTTTAGTGGTGTTTCTGTATCTAAAGATTAATTTAGTTCTCTATCCTTCTATGTTTTTCCCACTTAGAATCATTTGATTCTAAGTATAAAATACCCCTTGTGTCTCTTTAAGGATTTACCCCCTGGGAGATACATCAACATACCCTTCACAAATCGATTAAACACACAAACTGGAACTCCCTCTTCATCGCAATGCCTACAAGTGACCTCAGAAGCATCTTAGTTTCATCCCAGTGAGTTTCAATCAACTCAATCAATCCACCTTCTACCCATAAACTCTCAATTCATAAAAATTTCAACTCAATAACCCAATTGTATACTCATTAATAAATCAGAAATTCTTTGCAAAGATATTAACTTTAGGTATCAAGAATCAACCGCCCAGTTTAGGGCTAATTTTAGCTCTTGGACCCAGTTTAGGGCTAATTTTGGGCAAATTTGCGCTGGGTTTGAGCCTTCCCCCCTCCCGTAGCTGGTCACAAACCTCTTCCCCCAGACCTGCTCTGCTCGGTTCTTCCCCTCTTCCGTGTGTTGCTGCTGTTCATTCCTCCTCTTTTCTTCTTCATTCACTCGCTTTTCTCTCTCTCTAGAGGGGTGTGACGGTAGGGAAGAGATGGAGAGGATAGGTGGAGAAGGAGGTGGAGGTGGAGGTGGAGGTGGAGGTGTTCCAAAAGAAGAGTTGGGTAATTTATGTTTGGGTCTTGAAGCTCCTATCGTGAAACAATAGGAAGGGCGCCCAGCTTCTCAATTAAATTAGTCGCTTTTCCTTTTTTTTTTGTCAAATTTCTTTTCTTTTTTTCCAACTAATAACTCAAAGGATCCACATAGCTTAGGCTCAAACAACTAAGTCCACTAAATTCTAGTATCAGGTAGCCCTCTTGAGTCCAGTAATCTCGCTTTAGCCTCATTTCTAACTAATTATTAACTTCACACAATCGCATATAAGTCAAGAAAACTCCACAAACTAATTTACATAGAATCATACACTTAATACTTAACACAAACATGTTTGCTTAATATAGTTAATTTAATAAACATAGGTAATAAAATTATTAATCTCAATAATTAACTATGTATTACGTTCTTGACTATTACACTATGTGTGTTTATAATATTCCATATTGGTTGCCAAATTTGGATTAGTGACATAAATAAAACATCGGCAATAGATTATCTATAATTAGTGCATTTATTTTAGCATAGTAAAATGCATTATTTTTTGTAATATTGAGAGTGGTGTATATTGAATTATCATAACTAAATATTAATTTTCTTTTTTTGGGAAATAAAATCTTCCAACTTATAGTTAATTTTGGAAAACATTTTTTTTGGGAAAGACAATCTTTCATATGTAATTAATTAACTTGTACTTTTGAAAAAATATTATTAATTATCTTAGAAATTTTGTGGGAGTGATACTTGTTAGAATTTGAGAGGAGAAAATTGAAAATCAAACACATATAATTGAACTTCCTTAATCAGTGGATTTAGTTCATTATCATATAACACATTATTTTTGGTAATATTGGAGTTCATATTAGCAATATAATATCATGAATTATCATAATTGAACATTGTGTCTTTGTTTATTGGAATGAAAATCTCTTAAGTTGTAGTTAACTCTATAAAATCCTTTTTGGGGAAGAAAATATTTCATATGTAATTAACTAACTTGTATTTTAAAAAACTCCTATTAATTATTTCAGAAATTTTTTAAGAGTGACATGTGTCGACAATTTAGAGGAGTCACTACTAGAAAAGTTCAAAACAACGATGGAATATAACGACGGGATTATTTAATGACGGACCTAGCGACGGAAAACAGTATCACAAAAAAAGTCAGATTATGCAACAAACTTGGCGACGGACACATATTTCTGTCGCCATAATTCAGCCTTGGCGATGGAATTTCCGTTGCTCACATAAAAAAAATAATTTTTTTATACAGGTGACGGAATTTCCGTCGCCTAGCCAAGAAAAATTTTAAAATACAAATTTTTTTGGCCAAGCGACGGAAATTCCGTCGCCAACCCTTTTAAGTGAAACCAAAACTCTAGTTTCACTCACTCGACGCTAACGAAAACACATAGAGAGAGAGAGAGAGGCGAACGCTAGAGCTCCGTCCAACCACCGCCAGCGCCACCCAGCCGCTGCAGGCCCCGTCCGCCACCGTCGCCGCCCTCCCCCACCACTGGTAGCCGTCGACCGCTCTCTCCCGCCCCACTTGTCGGTTTTTTCAACAAATTTGAGGTAAATGTCTTCAACTAAATCAATTGTAATTCCTACAAATTTTTGTATTAGATTGTTAGAATTTCATAGTTAGTTCATATTTATATTGAAATGTGGTATTTGTGTGAGGTTATTGCTCTAATTTGGTGCAAGATTTGGGTAAATGCGATTTAGGGTTTAGGTTTGGTAGTTTGAAGTTAAAATTTGATATAGTTGTGGAATAAAATGGTTTAATTGATAATGTTGTTGAAATGTTGTATTTGTGCGAGGTTATTGCTCTAATTCGTTACAAGAATTTGGTAAATGCAATTTAGGGTTGAGGTTTGGTAGTTTGAAGTTGAAATTTCATATGTTGGTGGAATGAAATGTTTTAATTGATAATGTTGTTGAAATGTGGTGTTTGTGTGAGGTTATTGCTCTAATTTGGTTGGAGATTTTGCTCAATGCAATTTAGGGTTTAGGTTTGGTGATATGAACTTGAAAGTTGATATGTTAGTGGATTGAGATGCTTTAGTTTATAATTTTGTTCAAATGTGATGTTCATATGAAGTTGTAGCTCTTATTTGTCTAAATATTTTGCCCAATGCAATGTACACTTAGATTTGGTAATTTTAAATTGAAATTTGATATATTGGTGGAAGAAAGTGATCAACTTTGTATGAATTATTAGTTTTGTGAAATTCGTCAGAATATAAGTATGTTTGTAGAAATTTATGAGTTTTTTTATTGGGTGCATGTAGCAATTTATAAGTAAACATATATAATATATAATTGAATAATTTATGTAATAATTATGATTTTAATTGAAATTAATTCTTATCAAATACCTTAGGTGGTTATTGTTACTTGAGCAGAATATGAATGGTCTTCCACATCGGAGGTGGATGTATAATAGATTACTGCCTGATCATAGTGGTTATATGCAAGAATTTCTAGATGGAGTAAACCAATTCGATCAATTTGTACGTAGACAGACAGAGTTTCTGAATAGAGGAATGTATAGATGTCCTTGTGCAAAATGCAGAAATAGGGTGTACTTGACACCCGATGAGGTCAAGATGCACCTTATGTATAAGGGTTTTGTGCAAGGGTATTGGTTTTGGATAAGTCATGGGGAAATAGAACCTCATCAATATGGTTCTGGGTATTTAAATAGTGAAATTCCCGAAATTGGAGGTTCAAGTCATATTAATAATGACTACTATGAATCCTGCGTAGATCGGATGGAGGACATGGTTGATGATGCTATAATAGCAAATCAAAATGTAAGGGAACAAGGGTTAAGCACTTGCCGAGAACCATTTTATAATATGGTTCAAGTTGCTCAACAACCCTTATATGATGGTTGTTCCACCCACAGTGAGCTCTCTGCTGCGATGAGATTGTTGAGTATCAAATCTGATCATAACATGCCACAAAATTGTTTCAATGAAATTGTTCAATTACTGAAAGAGATGTATCCACCTAACAACCGTGTGTCGAACAACTACGGGCAAACGAAGAAGGTTGTTAAAGTCCTCGACAACGATGTGGTCCAAATTGATTGTTGCCGGAAAGGTTACATGCTATTTTATAAGGAGGACAAAAACCTGGATGCGTGCAAGTTTTATGGGCATTCAAGATGGAAGAGGCAAAGTTCACAACAAAGGAATCAGAATCCATTGCTATACTCAAGGATGCATTACTTGCCGTTAAAACCTTGACTGCAGAGGTTGTATGTATCAAGAAGTACTGCAGAGCACATGAGATGGCATTATGAATATCGGCGTGAGAACGGTGTTTTATGTTATCCATCAGATGGGGCAACATGGAAACGTAACATTTCGATACCAAGTACCCTGAATTTGCTGTAGAGCCTCGGAATGTGAGGCTTGGCTTATGTGTTGATGGATTTAATCCTTATATTTTGTCTACAAGATCATACTCCATTTGGCCAGTGGTAGTTACACCTTATAACCTCCCCCCTAAAATGTGTATGACAACACCATTTATGTTCTTGACTTGTGTAATCCCTGACCCCAAAAATTCCAAGAACAAGATAGACGTATATTTACAACCTCTTGTTTATGAGTTGAAAGAGTTGTGGGAGGTTGGAGTTGAGACTTATGACATTTCTACAGGGCATACATTTCAGATGAAGGCTGCACTTATATGGACCATCCATGATTTCGCCGCATATGTAATGTTATCTGGGTGGAGTACTAATGGCCAATTGGCATGTCCTGTATGTATGAAATAGCAAAAGGGTTTGAGATTGAGAAATTGATGTAAATTCTCATAGTTCGATTGTCATCGGTGTTTTTTGCCAAGTAATCATGCTTTCAGAAGAAATAAAACAACATTTAGGAAATGCTAAATTATTACAGGGGGTCCTCCTCGTTGACTATTTGGGAAAGAACTTTATGCCGAGGTGGAAGATTACCCAATGGTAGCTACAAATGGCGACTTTGTCATACCAAGATTTAAGAAAAATGAGCACAACTAGACGAAGAAGAGCATATTCTGGGACTTGCCTTATTGGCAACACCAATTGCTCCGCCATAATTTGGATGTGATGCACATTGAAAAGAACTTCTTCGAAAACATTATTAACACTATTATCGATGTCCATGGGAAAACAAAGGACAATGCCAAACCAAGAATGGATGTTGTAGAGGTATGTGATCGACCAGAATTACATTTACATCCAGGCCCAAGTGGTATGCCGGTTAAACCAAAAGCGAAGTTCGTACTTCCTGTGAATAAATGAAGAGAGTTGTGTGAATGGGTTAAGGAGCTTCAAATGCCTGATGGATATTGCTCTAATTTGAGGAATATCGCGGACCTTAATGAGGTAAAGTTCAACAACATGAAAAGTCATGATTGTCATGTGTTCATGGAGACTCTTTCACCTATTGCATCTGGTGTGCTCCCAGATGATGTCTTGAAACCTCTTATTTAGATAAGTCAGTTCTTCAAGAACTTATGCTCAACGACATTGCAAGAGGATATACTTAAGGAAATGCATCGCAACATTGTCATCACTTTGTGTAAGTTGGAGACCATTTTCCCTCTTAGCTTTTTCAATGTAATGGAGCACCTGCCAATGCATTTGGCAGAAGAGGCTCAACTTGGTGGTCCAGTACAATATCGATGAATGTATCCATTTGAGAGGTAAAATACACTATAATCGATGAAACCTTATCGCAATTCTTATATGTGGAATCACTTAGAAGTGAATGCAATTGTGAATTTGCTAGGTTCTTTGGCCGATTGAAGAAAAAGATAAAGCAACAAGCGTATCCTGAAGGTTCAATCACAGAAGCATACCTAGAAGCTGAGAAGGCATTCTTCGCCTCCTATTACTTCGGCTCTAATGTGCCCTCCATGCGCACTAGATGCAGGAGAAATAAGGATGGCGATGACCATATTAATCATTTTCCAACTCTGTCTGTGTTTGAACCGCAAGGGATCACTATTGGTAGGGAAAGATCAAGGTATCTCACAGATGCCGAATATGTTGCTACGCATCTTCACGTGCTGTTAAATTGTGATGAAGTTAAACCTTATATAGGGTGAGTGCTATCTTAACTTCCCATTGAGTTTATCATTCGAAGCGCAAGTATATTAATAGGCTTTATAAAATATGACAGAATTTTCACAGAACAAGTCAGAACTGCACGTCCCAATGTCAGCGACGCTGATATTAATACCATCATCGAAACTCATTTTGCAGATTGGTTTAGACAAAATGTAAGTATTACAATTCATTTGTTCATAATTTTAACATAACAGTTAATTAGATGCATTGTATTAATGAAAGCCACATGTTACATCACCTTAGATGCATTACATTCAACTATTCGAGACCGACAAACATTGCTACTTAACACAATTGGCTGCGAAGCCAAATCGGTATGTGTTGATGTGGACGGCATATAGAGTAAATGGATTTAAATTCCACACAGAAGCTCGCAATGTCAGGAAAAGAACATATAATTATGGTGTTGGTGTTTGTGGTACGAGGGAGGGCGATATTCAAAATGATTATTATGGTGTACTAAAGGATATTGTGAAAATTGAGTACCTAGGCGAACCACTTAAACGATGTGTGTTATTCAGTTGTGAGTGGTTCGATCCCACATTGAATCGTGAGATACGATCTCAAAAACTAAGCAAACTTATTGAGGTCCACCATACAAGGAGGTACCGAAAGTACGCTCATTTATCTTCCTAAACACCGCATCCCAAGTATACTTCATGCCACATGCAGATCGCTCAAGGGATAGGCCCAATTGGCTTGTTATCATACCAACCAAACCAAGGGCGAGAGTGGATAAGGAGTACACTCTACCTACTGCCTACCAACAAATGGACATGACGACAATCGTTGAACCTGTGAATGACGTCATCCCTACATCATTTAGTGGATGGAAGTTCACCACCAGAAGAGGTTAATGATGACATGGGGTTTTCATTCATTCAAGGTAATGACGAGATAGATGAGGTAGAGAATGATGATGGTGATGAGGAGGGCGAGTGGGATGACTGTAGTGAAACAGATGAAGCAGAAGAAAATTTGCATTTGTATGATGACGATGAAGATGACGATGACAATGATGATGATGATGCAAATGATTGAGTGCTTATGAATTCTTATGTATTTGAGTACTTTGACTGTCAAACTACTGGTTGTGACTTTACTTTTATTGGATGAATGAATTTTGTAAAATAATTGTTAACTACGTACCTATTATGATGTATGAGTAAACAATTGATATGTGCAATTATTATATATTTGTACTTACATTTGTTGTCACCTATTTCAAGTATGGATTACAGTTCTTGTAGAGGTAAGTCCTCCACTCGAGGTAGAGGACGAGGGCGTAGGAGCTCTGCTGTAGATCAGACCGCAATGGATATTGATCTATCTTCCCCCCAGGCACCTCATCCCAGTTCAACTAGGAGCCATAATGGCTGCTTATATACCAGATATTTTAGGAGCAATGCCTCCCCCATTTGGGGCTTTCCGTCATCAGACCTCATGCATTCCCAACCAAAGCACCATTTATGGCCAATTTGCCTGTGACATTCCTCTAAACCCCCATTTTGTGAACACTATGCAGCCTACTCCCTAGCCCATTGACCCTAACACAAACCAGTCTCAAGACAACATTGCAACTGGTGAAAGTGAAGCACAATCCAGTCATGGGAGCACTCAAGCAAAGACTTGGATTGAGCTAGATGGTGATGGGTGAGTCTTTAATTGTTATATGTTATGAACTACTACACGAATTTTGTATCATAAGTAATCAATTTGATGTGTTATTTTCAATTAGGTTTCTCCCCAATGATGGTGCCATTAGTAGGATTTCACTCATATTGCAAAGCAAATATGACGGAGCTTGGCCTACTTAGGGTAAAGTGCCCAAACTAGTACGAGATTTGTGGTTTGGAAAGTTCAAGGTAACTATAGTGACTACATATTAACAATTTGTGTGAACGTGATAAATTACTATTGTATTATTTGATGTGTTTGTTGTTTTCATAATTGTAGAAGTGGTTTACCTGGGATTGGTTCATGAAGACCGTATAAGAAGGAATTTTGAAAACCGATGCAATGCACGCTTGAGAGACTTCCTTTGCAGAGCAAGGAAGCATAACAAGAAGCCTGTTTGGCTCGGTGATGCTCAATGGGAGGGACTCTAACAGCACTGGGCGAATGAACATTACAAGAAATTGCGTGAAACAACCCAGAAGAACCAACTGGGCACTCCAGAAAGTGGTGGCCCATCTCTCCACACCTGTGGCTTGATCCCTATGCATGAGCATACGTGGCGTCTGGTAAATGAATTTGCGAACTTCAATACTGTAGTTTGGCTTGTGATTGACTCATTTTTTCTGGCATGTATATAGAGGGAACAACTTGGGACGGAACCCACGATTGTTGAATTATTCAGCCTGCACTCACAAACTCCATGGCACAGAAGATGCCCCTTGGGTTGACAAGAAATCAAACATATGTAAGCAATTAGCTATTCTCCATCTTTATTGCTAGTTCAACATGAACTTGTATACTTTACTTTCATTAATTGTAATATACATGATTTCTTACGCATGTTGCGGTATTAGAGGAATCCTTTGAACATGATTTCCAAAATGTTATCAACTCTCAAGGCATCAGGGATGAAACTTCTCAAGATCCAAACCAGCCACTTCCAAACCTGTAACACCCCCAGCCCGTAGGGTCAGGAGCGTTATGTTTTCTTACTTTTTAATTTTTGTGGCGAAACAGGCAGAGTTTCCCCTAAAAACTGACCGTTTCCCAAGCTTAAAGCCTTACATTATATCCCTGCAATACATAAAGGTACTAAACAACACCAACAACTCAACGGCTACACGCCGGAGTCCACAACTCTACAGGCCACACGCCCGGAGTATACAGAGCTTTCTATTTGTCCACAAAGCTTACAAGAGGATAAATAATTACCTAACCTTACAAACATAATCAATATTACATAATCATGTCATAATCAAACCAAACAAGTCCATCCTTGTTGCACTCCATGCATCAGTCTCATATCCGTCGATCTGGGAAAAAGGGAAAAAGTAATGGGGTGAGCAACCACACGCTCAGTGAGAATTCCCCTACTCCTCAAAACCCAATACAGTTGTAGGCAATAATACTAACAATAGCCACATATCACGCATTCATACTTTACTATCATGTTAGGCAATCATAAATCCCAAGGAAAGATTACCCTCCTTAAAACTTCATTCCAACTATTCAACCCAATTCTAGGCCCTCAATGACCAAACTTCCCTACTAGCAGGCATTCAGACACACAAACAAGTATGCAACCAGGACTCAATACAAAGGCTTCCAAACTTACTTTTGAAAATATAGTGACTCTTGATAAATACCAAGAAGGGTTTACAATCCCCACCAACTCCTTTAAAGCATATAATTCTTTCTAAAAGTTCTAAAACATCTAAACTGGTAAGAAAGACTTGTCAAAAAACATACTTTCATACAATATGCACATTGACACGAATAATGCTACATTTGAAACTTCATTTGACTATACTTGGAAATCCTTTCATAAAAGGTGAAGTGGAGGTGCACATTTGAAAGCTTTCTTTCTTTTATCAAAAACATTTTACTTGGCCTCTTGAGGCTTGTGTTACTTTAAAAGAACTTCTTTTCTTTTCTGAACTGAAAAGGTAATGAGAATGAGCAACCATTACTCAGTGAGTAAACCCTCTATCCCCAAAACGTACTTAAAATACATACCAACTTACGAAAGCCTTTTGTAATTGATTTTACTTGAAGAGCTTTCACATAATACATCATATTCGAACCATAAACCAAGCGAAGGAATAGTCATACCAAAAAGCTTAACTTTAGTAGAAACCGTAATGCATTCACCTATCATAATAATGTTATGTAAACCCAGAAACATAGCATAAAAGGGATTTTGTACATAAGCTTCACTTACCGAAAACGTACATAGTAACTTCTTCACGTATCGAGGAGACTAGACTCTTATAGGTACTTTGTTGCTGCCATCCCGAGTCCGCCAAACTCGAGCGGTAACATACGTCTATCCAGACAGACATCATACCATGCTGAGACATAATTTTCATACATAGACTTTAGGCGGGAATCAAACCACCATCCTTGAATCTATCATAACGTAACATATGTGATACCAGGCGGGAACTCAGCCACCATCCCTGGGTCTCATACTTAAGCTTAAAGTTTCTAGAGTAGCTCCTCCACGTGTACGTGAACATAAACATAACCATTCGTACACATACGTACTTATACTTATTCATAGATAAGTTTTACGAACATAAAAACATGAAAACATAAATTTTCTTACAACTTTAGCTTTAGGCAAACAACAAGAAAGGCCTCTTAAAAACATGGTGAGTATACTAGCTCACGAGTCAAAACATGGGTAGTTACTAACGCCTACTTCAAAGCTAGGATTAGCAAAACAACTTCATTTCTAACTTAAAAGCTTCTTAAGAACGTAAAACGATCACTAGTTCGTAAAACGATTCCATTTTAGCTCAAAGGCTTCTTGATAACATAATACGTTTACTAATTCGAGCAACAACTTCGATTTTAGCTAAAAGCTTATTATAAACGTAATGAGCTTGTTAAATCGTAAAACGATTTCGTTTCGAACTTAAAAGCTTCGTATAAAGGCAATAAGTTGGTTAATACTTAAAATAATTTCACATTAAACTTAAAAGTTTCTCATAAATGTAACACGTTTACTAAATCGTAAAACGACTTAGTTTCTAACTTGAATACTTCGTATAAATGTAATAAGTTTACCAAATCGTAAAGCGACTTCGTTTTTAACTAAAAAGCTTCTTACAAATGTAAAGCGCTTGCTAACTCATAAAAACGACTTCGCTTTTTAGCTTAAAAGCATCTTTTAAACGTAATACGTTTGCTAAATCGTAGATCGAAACTCAATAGAGACTTAAGTAAGCAAAACGCATGCAAATAAGCTAAGCTTCACAATTAGCACCTTAAGGTGCTCTTCTTCGGGTCGTTTGAATCCTTTTAAACTTAAGGAGAAGTCGTATACAAACCAAAGCATTAAGCATATTCGAATCCACTTTTAGTTCACTTTTAAAGTTCCTAAACCTATCGACTATTCAGTCGAGTCACTAACTGAGTAGTTCGACGATTTAGGATTTCTTATAGGCTACAAACATTTTCGTAAACTACCAAACAATTAGTAACCACTTAGAAGCATTCGAAATCATGAAAGCATGCATTTAACAATCTTTCTTAAACATGTCTGCATTTCGAAAACTATTCACTCAACGTAACTTAGCACATTGAGGGGAAAAAGGGTTCACACATAGCACATTCATAGACTTCATATCACTATTCATTAAGCCACACATGGCCTCGCCATCCACACGATTGCGGCAATTCACAACCCTAACTCCCTCCTCACACAGCACCGACCACAAGAGCCTCAAACCACTAAATAGTTCCAGCTCAAACCATCCAACTACCAAGCTTGGTTCAATATTGACATATACAAGCCAACAGTACATAAAACGATGATATTTAGGCGTTACATCCATGCTTAATAACAACATAGTGTTTAAGTGTACTAACCAATGCAATAGAGACTCTAATGCGACATTTTGCCTTCTTGTTTGCCAACCAATGTCCACAAGCATAGTATTCCATTGTGATCACAACGAACAGACTATTAATCATGCCCAAACTGATTTAGCTCTAACCTTTAGACATACTTCAGTTCATTTCACAATTACTTCAACTAGCATCCTAAAGCTTCAGACAGAATTCAACTATTAAACGGATGGAGTAATAGCGCTATGTCAGCATTCTATTTATTAATCATTTCTCCCAACTGCGTAGTTATCAAAATTCAGCATTAGTTCGGCTTGCAGTTGACCCAAAAACAGTACCACATTCGTACTTCCTCAACCTCGATTTCAACTACCCAAAAAGATTTCTAACCTCAAATCAGCATGCGCTAACTAATTTAGTTAAATTCGTTGAAAATGAATAGTAATTTAGGAGAAAAGAAATCCCCACCTCGATTCCAAGCTGAAAAATTGTTGGAAGCTGCTGGGCTTGGCTCTAGGTGTCCGAACAACACCAACCCCTTGGTCCTTGCTCACCACGCACGACCAGAGCCCAAAACCATGCCCAATTTCCCGAAATTCGAACCCTAAAATCGACCCAAAAGTCACTCTCCGATTTGAGGTTGAATCGGGTGTTGTTGGAGGTGATTTCTACCCTAATTTATAAGAAATCGAAGCAACTAAGGGTTGAAGTTCAAGGCTGTACCGAGGCATGCGTTCGAGCTTCAATTCAGCGCCAAGAAAAGTGGTTGGCTTGTTCGAATTTCAGCCCAATTCACACAAATTGATACTAGCTTGGAGGGTGGTCAAACGTGTGGGGCTTTGCAGCTGTGGGTTGCGAAAATCGGCTCCCAATTGGAGCTTGGGAGATGCGTTGATGGAGGAGGAAGAAGAAGGGCGACAGAGTGAAAGGAGAGAGAGTGCCGTGGGGGGGGGGTGTCGTGGGCAGGGAGAGGAGAAAAAAGGCGAGCGCGTAAATTACCAAAATACCCCTCCCTCACTTTTTTGTGTCCCAAGCTGATTCGTATTCGATACGGCTAGTCTAATTCAAAACCCGAATTCGAAACCCAAATTGATCTTATAATCCTTTATCAACTATTCGTTCCAAAATCTATCTAGGTTCGATTTAATAACATCGAACTACTTCTAAGGTCGACGACCTAATCGCATTCGGGTTCCTAATCGATTTAGTACTCGTTAATAATCTATATTAACGCTTACTAAAAATCATCGAAGGATTTTCAAAACTAATAATAACATTAATGAGAATAATAATGGTGACAAAAACATACTTTTAATAAAATTATCGCTCGCATAGGCACATCACTAATAATTTAACTCGCATCGTTAAATAAAATAGGTTTTTATAACGCAAAAATGCGTCAGGATCAACTTAAAAGAAAAAAATAAGGTACGCAGGCCTTACACTCTTCCCCCCTTAAAAGAATTTCGTCCCCGAAATTCCCAAACTATGCTCGGTCATGTCTAACACGAGCACACATAGACCCGATCTACACAAATCATACTAACATCCAAATCTCGATCGCAAACAACATAAACTGAACAAAAAGGGCACATGGTATCCAGTCTCCTCTTCGCTAATCCTCTTCAAGCGTCTACTCACTCTATTTAGGTGCCGAGGGCAAATCGCATTAAAGAGGGGCAAATGAGTTGGCATGGAGAACCATATTGAGCTTGTTTTAAAAAGGAACATAGACTTTCGATTATAATGACCAAGGCATACAAGCGAAACAACTTTGCTTGTGCTAACACTTATCTCATTCATGAGAATAGAAGCTATTCGGCTTATACTCTTGGCAATTCGTTCATTCACTCGGTTAAGGAGCTTACTCAAGCCGCACCTAACTAGCTAGACGCGCTAATATTCACATAAAATGCATATTTGCACACACAAGAGGCATATGTCACATAGTCACAAAGTGTTCCTAGACGACTATATGAAATGCAAGACTTAGGTCGCGGCCTATGGTCGCAGGACCTTTGCTCTGATACCATCAATATAACACCCCCAGCCCGTAGGGTCAGGAGCGTTACGTTTTCTTACTTCTTACTTAATTTCTGGGGCGAAACGGGCAGACTTTCCCCTAAAAACTGACAGTTTCCCAGGCTTAAAGCCTTACATTATATCCCTGCAATACACAAAGGTACTAAATAACACCAACAGCTTAACGGCTACACGCCGGAGTCGAAAACTCTACAGGCCATACGCCCTGAGTATACAGAGCTTTCTATTTGTCCATAAACCTTACAAGAAGATAAATAATTACCTAACCTTACAAACATAATCAATATTACATAATCATATCATAATCATACCAAGCAAGTCCATCCTTGTTCCACTCCACGCATCAGTCTCATATCTGTCGATCTGGGGAAAAAGGGGAAAAGTAATGGGGTGAGCAACCACACTCTAAGTGAGAATTCCCCTACTCCTTAAAACCCAAAACAGTTGCAGGCAATAATACTAATAATAGCCACACATCACGCATTCATACTTTACTATTATATTAGGCAATCATAAATCCCAAGGAAAGATTACCCTCCTTAAAACTTCATTCCAACCATTCAACCCAATTTTAGGCCCTCAATGACCAAACTTCCCTACTAGCAGGCATTCAGGCACACAAACAAGTATGCAACCAGGACTGAATACAAAGACTTCCAAACTCACTTTTGAAAACATAGTGACTATTGATAAATACCAAGAAGGGTTTATAATCCCCACCAACTCCTTTAAAGCTTATACTTCTTTCTAAAAGTTCTCAAAACATCTAAACTGGTAAGAAAGACTTGTCAAGAAACATACTTTCCTAGAATATGCACATTGACATGAATAATGCTACATTTGAAACTTCATTTGACTATACTTGGAAATCCTTTCATAAAAGGTGAAGAGGAGGTGCACATTTGAAAGCTTTCTTTCTTTTCTCAAAAACACTTTACTTGGCCTCTTGAGGCTTGTGTTACTTTAAAGGAACTTCTTTTCTTTTCTGAACTGGAAAGGTAAGGAGAATGAGCAACCATCGCTCAGTGAGTAAACCCTCTCTCCCCAAAACATACTTAAAATACATACCAACTTACGAAAGCCTTTTGTAATTGATTTTACTTGAAGAGCTTTCACATAATACATCATATTCGAACTATAAACCAAGCGAAGGAATAGTCATACCAAAAAGCTTAACTTTAGTAGAAACCGTAGTGCATTCACCTATCATAATAATGTTATGTAAACCCAGAAACATAGCATAAAAGGGGTTTTGTACATAAGCTTCACTCATCGAAAAACATACATAGTAACTTATTCACATAACTGAGGAGACTAGACTCTTAGAGGTACTGTGTTACTGCCATCCCGAGCCGACCAAACTCGAGCGGCAACATACGTCTATCCGGACAGACGTCATACCATGTTGAGACATAATTTTCATACATAGACTTCAGGTGGGAATCAAACCACCATCCCTGAATCTATCATAACGTAACATACGTGATACCAGGCGGGAACTAAGCCACCATCCCTGGGTCTCAGACTTAAGCTTAAAGTTTCTAGAGTAGCTCCTCCATGTATACATAAACATAAACATAACCATTCGTACACATACATACTTATACTTATTCATATATAAGTTTTATGAACTTAAAAACATGAAAACGTAAATTTTCTTACAACTTTAGCTTTAGGCAAACAACAAGAAATGCCTCTTAAAAACATGGTGAGTATAGTAGCTCACGAGTCAAAACTTGGGTAGTTAGTTACTAACGTGCACTTCAAAGTTAGGATTCGCAAAACAACTTCATTTCTAACTTAAAAGCTTCTTAAGAATGTAAAATGATCGGTAGTTCGTAAAACGATTCCATTTTAGCTTAAAGGATTCTTGATAACATAATACGTTTACTAATTCGAGGAACAACATCGATTTTAGCTAAAAGCTTATTATAAACGTAATGAGCTTGCTAAATCGTAAAACAATTTCGTTTCGAACTTAAAAGCTTCGTATAAATGCAATAAGTTGGTTAATACCTAAAACGATTTCACTTTAAACTTGAAAGTTTCTCATAAACGTAACACGTTTACCAAATCGCAAAATGACTTAGTTTCTAACTTGAATGCTTCGTATAAACGTAATAAGTTTACCAAATCGTAAAACGACTTCGTTTTTAACTAAAAAGTTTCTTATAAATGTAAAACAATTGCTAACTCATAAAAACGACTTCGCTTTTTAGCTTAAAAGCTTCTTTTAAACGTAATACGTTTGCTAAATCGTAGATCGAAACTCAATAGAGACTTAAGTAAGCACAACGCATGCAAATAAGCTAAGCTTCACAATTAGCACCTTAAGGTGCTCTTCTTCGGGTCGTTTGAATCCTTTTAAACTTAAGGAGAAGTCGTATACAAATCAAAGCCTTAAGCATATTCAAATCCACTTGTAGTTCACTTTTAAACATCCTAAACCTATCGACTATTCAGTCGAGTCACTGACTGAGTAGTTCGACGATTTAGGATTTCTTATAGGCTACAAACATTTTCCTAAACTACCAAACAATTAGTAAGAACTTAGAAGCATTCGAAATCATGAAAGCATGCATTTAACAATCTTTCTTAAACATGTCTGCATTTCGAAAACTATTCACTCAACGTAACTTAGCACATTGAGGGGAAAAAGGGTTCACACATAGCACATTCATAGGCTTCATATCACTATTCATTAAGCCACACATAGCCTCGCCATCCACACGATTGCGGTAATTCACAACCCTAACTCCCTCCTCACACAACACCGACCACAAGAGCCTCAAACCACTAAATAGTTCCAGCTCAAACCATCCAACTACCAAGCTTGGTTCAATATTGACAGATACAAGCCAACAGTACATAAAACGATGATATTTAGGCGTTACATCCATGCTTAATAACAACATAGTGTTTAAGTGTACTAACCAATGCAATAGAGACTCTAATGCGACATTTTGCCTTCTTGTTTGCCAACCAATGTCCACAAGCATAGTATTCCATTGTGATCACAACGAACAGACTATTAATCATGCCCAAACTGATTTAGCTCTAACCTTTAGACATACTTCAGTTCATTTCACAATTACTTCAACTAGCATCCTAAAGCTTCAGACAGAATTCAACTATTAAACGGATGGAGTAATAGCGCTATGTCAGCATTCTATTTATTAAGCATTTCTCCCAATTGCATGGTTATCAAAATTCAGCATTAGTTCGGCATGCAGTTCACCCAAAAACAGTACCACATTCGTAATTCCTCAATCTCGATTTCAACTACCCAAAAAGATTTCTAACCTCAAATCAACATGCGCTAACTAATTTAGTTAAATTCATTGAAAATGAGTAGTAATTTAGGAGTAAAGAAATCCCCACCTCGATTCCAAGCTGAAAAATCGTTCGAAGCTGCTGGGCTCGACTCTAGGTGTTCGTACAACACCAACCCCTCGGTCCTTGCTCACCATGCATGAACAGAGCCCAAAACCATGCCCAATTTCCCGAAATTCGAACCCTAAAACCGGCCCAAAAGTCACTCTCCAATTTAAGGCATGCGTTCGAGCTTCAATTCAGTGTCGAGAAAAGTGGTTGGCTTGTTCGAATTTCAGCCCAATTCGCATAAATTGATACTAGCTTGGAGGGTGGTCGAACGTGTGGGGCTTTGCAGTTGTGGGTTGCGAAAATCGGCTCCCAATTGGAGCTTGGGAGATGCCTTAATGGAGGAGGAAGAAGAAGGGCGACAGAGTGACAGGAGAGAGAAGGGCGTGGGGGGGTGTCGTGGGCAGGCAGAGCAGAAATAAGGGGAGGGCATAAATTACCAAAATACCCGTCCCTTACTTTTTTGTGTCCCAAGTTGATTCATATTCGATACGACTAGTCTAATTCATACCCCTAGGCTTCACAATTAGCACCTTAAGGTTCTCTTCTTCGGGTCGTTTGAATCCTTTTAAACTTAAGGAGAAGTCGTATACAAATCAAAGCCTTAAGCATATTCAAATCCACTTTTAGTTCACTTTTAAACTTCCTAAACCTATCGACTATTCAGTCGAGTCACTAACTGAGTAGTTCGACGATTTAGGATTTCTTATAGGCTACAAACATTTTCATAAACAACCAAACAATTGGTAAGTGTTTAGAAGCATTCGAAATCATGAAAGCATGCATTTAACGATCTTTCTTAAACATGTCTGCATTTCGAAAACTATTCACTTAATGTCACTTAGCACATTGAGGGGAAAAAGGGTTCACACATAGCACATTTATAGACTTCATATCACTATTCATTAAGCCACACATGGCCTCGCAATCCACACGATTGCGGTAATTCACAACCCTAACTCCCTCCTCACACAGCACCGATCACAAGAGCCTCAAACCACTAAATAGTTCCAGCTCAAACCATCCAACTACCAAGCTTGGTTCAATACTGACATATACAAGCCAACAACACATAAAACGATGATATTTAGGCATTACATCCATGCTTAATAACAACATAGTGTTTAAGTGTACTAACCAATGCAACAGAGACTCTAAAGCGACATTTTGCCTTCTTGTTTGCCAACCAATGTCCACAAGCATAGTATTCCCTTGTGATCACAACGAACAGACTATTAATCATGCCCAAACTGATTTATCTCTAACCTTTAGACATACTTCAGTTCATTTCACAATTACTTCAACTAGCATCCTAAAGCTTCAAGCAGAATTCAACTATTAAACGGAAGTAATAATAGCGCTATGTCAGCATTCTACTTATTAAGCATTTCTCCCAATTGCATGGTTATCAAAATTCAGCATTAGTTCGGCATGCAGTTGACCCAAAAACAGTACCACATTCGTAATTCCTCAATCTTGATTTCAACTAGCCAAACAGATTTCTAACCTGAAATCAACATACGCTAACTAATTTAGTTAAGTTCATTGAAAATGAATAGTAATTT
Source organism: Selenicereus undatus (assembly GCA_017589665.1). Taxonomy (NCBI): domain Eukaryota; kingdom Viridiplantae; phylum Streptophyta; class Magnoliopsida; order Caryophyllales; family Cactaceae; genus Selenicereus; species Selenicereus undatus. Next base: position 41,368,136 of record JACYFF010031954.1, read on the forward strand.
AGGAGTAAAGAAATCCCCACCTCGATTCCACGCACGAACAGAGCCCAAAACCATGCCCAGTTTCCCGAAAGTCGAACCATAAAATCGACCCAAAAGTCACTCTCCGATTTTGAGGTTGAATCGGGTGTTATAGGAGGTGATTTCTACCCTAATTTATAAGAAATCGAAGCAACTAAGAGTTGAAGTTCAGGGCCATACGGAGGCATGCGTTCGAGCTTCAATTCAGCGCCAAGAAAAGTGGTTGGCTTGTTCGAATTTCAGCCTAATTCGCACGAATTGATACTAGCTTGGAGGGTGGTCGAATGTGTGGTGCTTTGCAGTTGTGGGTTGCGAAAATCGGCTCCCAATTGGAGCTTGGGAGATGCGTTAATGGAGGAGCAAGAAGAAGGGTGGCAGAGTGAGAGGAGAGAGAGTGGCGTGGGGGGGGTGTCGTGGGTAGGGAGAGGAGAAATAAGGGGAGCACGCAGATTACCAAAATACCCCTCCCTCACTTTTTTGTGTCCCAAGCTGATTCATATTCGATACGACTAGTCTAATTCATAACCCGAATTCGAAACCCAAATCGATCTTATAATCCTTCATCAACTATTCGTTCCCAAATCTATCTAGGTTCGATTTAATAACATCGAACTACTTCTAAGGTCGACGATCTAATCGCATTCGGGTTCCTAATCGATTTAATACTTGTTAATAATCTATATTAACGCTTACTAAAAATCATCGAAGGATTTTCAAAACTAATAATAACATTAATAAGAATAATAATGGTGACAAAAACATCCTTTTAATAAAATTATCGCTCACATAGGCACATCACTAATAATTTAACTCGTATTGTTAAATAAAATAGCTTTTTATAACGCAAAAATGCGTCACGATCAACTTAACAGAAAAAATAAGGTACGCGGGCCTTGCAAAACCCAAATGAGTTGTGGGTGAAGACGTACAAGAACAAGAACGGCTGCATTTATGGCATTGGCGATGAGGCTGTCAACATTAGGGAATCTGGTTACTTCAGTCCCACTCAAAGAGCCGGTACAGGTTTTATATTAAAGTTTTAATGAACAGGGTTATACGATGAATTTACTTAATTGCAATACTAATGTGTACTTCACTTAAATGCGTACCAGCAGGTACCGGTTATACGCCATCGCAACAAGAGCTCAATGACTTAAGGGGTGTAGTAACCAACTTGGGGGGTGAGCTAACTTCATAAGCTGAAAGCTACCGGTTGCTTATGGAGAAATGTAAGCAACTGGAGTAATCCAACAAATTGCTCAACCAAAGCAACCAACAACTGAGCCAACAAATGATGAGCATCAATTAGCGCCTCGAAGCTTTCTTCCAAATGCAACAAGCTTCTAGCTCGGGATCTCAACCACCATTTACTAATCATTCGCAACATAACGAGGACAAGGATGAGGAAGAAGAAGAGGAACAGGAACAAGAAGAGGATGATCCTCATCTTGGTGATTGAGTTGGTTGCAGTTTTCCCCTAGCTGGTGGCTCTCCTGCTTGGTTCTTCATGGAGTACATATCTTCCTGCTTGCTTCCCCTACCATTGGTTCTTATTTCATTCCCCTCCCTTTGGTGCTTATTTCATTCCTCTCTCATTCGACGCCTACTTGTCCCTCTTCTGTAAACATAACGTTACTTTTAATTACTAGCAACTTTTGATTTGATTGGATTTGTAGTTTGTGATATGTAGAGACTTTATTTGGGACATGTGCTTTGTGAATTCAAAACCCTTAGTTGGAAGGTGATGGGGACCATCTCCATAACCCTTCCAACCTCTCCCCTTCCATGATACAAGAGCCCAGCACCACAAAGGAGGTCAAAGAAGTGCAAGCAATGGTCAAGAATATCATGAACAATACCAATGACCTGTTGCTCAATTTGGACAGAAATTGGCCCGGTTTTGCAGGCCTAATTACCCAAGCTTAAAGTGGATTTAAAGGGATGAAAAATTACTTTTTAGAACCCTTAATATGTCAGATTCAAGGGCATATAAATAGTTCTAGGTTAGGTATTTAATAAAGAAGTCAATGGGAGCCTTTTTCTAGAAGCAGCAGAAACTATCCCAGTTTGCATATACTGTACCTTTTGCATCATATCTCCCAAACGGCTACTCCAAATGGCGTTAAATCGAGGCTCGTGAAAGCTGACTTCTAGAGCATTCCAACAAGACCTATTGCAGCCAATTTGACCAACAAACCTAGGAGATATAGCTGATAGAAGTTGACCCTTGTGCACTAAAAAGTTGCTGACATAAAGTAAAAACACTTTTCAGCTTTTGTTCTTTTGCTTTTTGGTTCCCCATACTTATGAACGTGTATGTACTTGTTGTTGCTTTCCTTTTCAGCTTATTAAAGGTTCCCCCACTATAAAAGGGAGGCCTTGGGCTGCCAAAGAGGGATGAATGAACTTGTATTCAGCTTTGGGTTTAGTAAACTCTCTCAAATTCTCTCCAAAGTTCCTAGTGTTGCTGGTGTTGGTAACTTCAAGTGGGTCTCTAGGTCTTCTTAATTCAACTAAGAAGGTGATTAATTTATGTAACTTAGTTGAAGGAAGAAGATTGCCCAAGTGTGCAAACCAAGGTGGATTATCATCACCCTTGCTAGTCCACTTGTTCTATCTTGGTTCTTGTTTTCATTTTCATTCTTCTACCAAAATACATTATTGTTTCCCTTTTGCTTAATCTTGCCTTAGTGAAGCTTGAATACATCATTTGGTATCAGAGCTTAGGCTACCCTATTGGCTAAGCTTCCATCACCAAACACATTCGCAAACACAAGAACCACAAAATCAGCCCAAACACATTACCCACAAACTGCCACCCGTGCCAAACTAGAAAGTTGGCACGGCCACACCGTGCCACCAAGGCACGACCGTGCCACTCCTCTTTCATTTCCTTCCCATTGTCGTAGCCTAGCACGGTCACCCCGTGCCACCCCACACGACCGTGCCACCCTCTTTCCATCCTAAGACAACTCATCTTCACTCTAAAGCCATCATGTCTACTAGCCTTACACCCGAGCAAGCTTTGAGAGAGAAAGATGAGTTGGAAGCCCAAGTTAAGTACCTACAATCCCAACTTAGCAAAATGATGTAAGAAAAGAGAAAGGACTTGAGAAGTTCTAGGAGTACAAGCAAGCAAGACTTGGATGACTCCGAAGAAGAAGAGGAAAGCAACTCCCTTGAAGAATCCGATGAAGATGTGCACACAAGGAGGCCAAAGAGGTATCATAGGCCTCAAGACCGAAGCTACAATGACTTCAAGGTGGATATTCCCAACTTTGAAGGTCAACTTGATCCGGGTGTATTCTTGGATTGGCTTCAAATCGTTGAAAGATTCATTGAGTTCAAAGACATTCCCGATGAAAGAAAGGTAAAGCTTGTTGCTTTAAAGCTTCGAAAGTATGCTTCCATTTGGTGGTCCAATGTTGTGACTAAGAGAGCTAGGAAGGGTAAAGGGAAGATAAGAACTTGGGAGAAAATGAAGTCCAAACTTAAGTCCATGTTTTTGCCACCCCATTACTTGCAAGACAACTTCCCTAAACTCCATCACCTCAAACAAGGGTCTAAGAGTGTTGAAGAATACACTAGAGAGTTTGAACAATTGTTGTTGAAATGTGATTTCATGGAGGATGAGTCTCAAACTTTGATTAGATACTTGAGCGGCTTAAATGATGACATTGCTCATGTTGTTGAACTCCACCCTTACACTTCCTTAGATGAGCTTAGTGTCTTAGCCCACAAAGTGGAGTCTCAACAGAAAGCCAAGGGCAAGGGCATGGCCTCCAAGCCTAGCCCTCGTTCTTACCCATTCCAAAAGCCCTCATACTACCCTCCCAAATCCATTCCAAACTCAAACACAAGACCCCTCCACCAAATCCCGCCTCAAACCCCCTCAAAACAACCTCCAAAACCCATTGACAAGAAGAGATGTTTCCGTTGTCAAGGCCTTGGACACTTTGCTTCCGAGTGTCCCAACAAAAGAGGTGTCACTTTGGCCGAATACCAAGCTTCTTGTGAGGAGCTACATGATGAGAATGATGGGAAAGAAAAGGAGCTTCTCATGATCGAAGCTCTTGAAGAAGTTAAAGAGGGACCCAATGAAGGAGAAATGTTTGTGATTAGAAGAGCCTTGAGTGGTATTGCTTCCTAAAATGACATGGAACAAAAGGAGAACATCTTTCACACCCGGTGTACCATGAAAGGGAAGGTTTGCTCTCTTATTATTGATAGTGGAAGTTGTGCCAATGTTGCTTCCAAGACTCTAGTGGACAAGCTCAAGCTTTCGATCTCTCCACACCCAAGCCCTTACACCATACAATGGCTTAATCAAGGTAAAGGCTTGCAAATCTCCTCTCGTTGTTTACTTAGCTTTTCAATTGGTAAAAGTTACAAGGATGAGATTTGGTGTGATATTGTGCCCATGGATGCTTGTCATGTCCTCTTAGGACGTCCATGGTTGTTTGATATAAGTGTGATGCATGATGGTTGGTTAAACACATACACATTTGCTAAAGACCACAAAAAGATCACCCTCACCCCTCTCAAATAAAACTCACAAAAAAAGCCCCAAGACACTCCTAGCATGGATGTCTTTCTCACTACCCTACTCCATTCCCAACTCCATGAATATGATGATTTCAAGGAATGGACTTTACTTGGCCAAGAACCGGCCGAAGCTAAGGATTCCTCCCATCCTTTGCTTTCTCCTCTCCTCAAAGATTTCCAACGTGTCTTCCCTATTGAGGTTCCCCATGGCCTCCCTCCCAAAAGAACCATACATCACAAAATTGACCTCATCCCCGGTGCCACCCTCCCAAACAAGCCGGCCTACCGAATGAACCCCCAAGAAACTTAAGAGGTGCAAAGGCAAGTAGATGATCTTCTTGCTAAAGGCTTGATCCGTGAGAGCCTTAGTCCATGTGTCGTGCCCGCCTTTCTTGTTCCAAAGAAAGATGGGTCAATGAGAATGTGTGTGGATAGTTGAGCGATAAACAAAATCACCGTTAAATATCGCTTTCCTATTCCACGGTTGGAGGATCTCCTAGATGAGCTTCATAGAGCCACCATCTTTTCTAAGAATGATCTTAGAAGTGGCTACTACCAAATCTGGATTTATGAAGGAGATGAGTGGAAGACGTCCTTCAAAACCAAAGGAGGTCTCTATGAGTGGCTTGTTATGCCATTCGGTTTGACAAATGCACCAAGCACTTTCATGAGGCTTATGAACCAAGTTCTAAAGCCCCTTATTGGCAAGTTTGTTGTTGTTTACTTTGATGACATATTGGTGTATAGCAAGGGTGAAGAAGAGCATGCCCATCATCTACACTAAGTCTTGAGTATCCTATCTCAAGAAGAGCTCTATGGAAACTTGGAGAAGTGTCACTTTATCACTTCTCAGGTCATCTTTTTGGGCTATGTTGTCTCGGCCCAAGGGATTCATGTTGATGAGAGCAAGATTCAAGCAATCCGAGATTGGCCCGTTCCTACTTCCATTCAACAAGTTAGGAGCTTCCATGGCCTAGCCTCTTTCTATAGGAGGTTTGTGAGAGATTTTAGCACCATTGTTGCCCCCATGACCGAGGTCCTTAAGGCTAAAAGATTTGAGTGGACCAACCAAGCTCAAAGATCCTTTGAAGAAATCAAGTGCAAGCTCACAAGTGTACCCGTTCTAGCTCTACCAAGCTTCTCCAAAGTCTTTGAAGTAGAGTGTGATGCTTCCGGTGTTGGGATAGGGGCTATCCTATCTCAAGAGAAAAGACCCCTATCCTTCTTTAGTGAGAAGCTAAATGATGCAAAGAGAAAGTACTCCACTTATGATAAGGAGTTCTATGCAATTGTGAGAGCTTTGGAGCATTCGAGGAACTACTTGGTGGGAGGAGAATTCATTCTCCATTCGAATCATGAGGCTCTCAAATTCATACAAGGGCAACATAAGCTCAACCCAAGGCATGCAAAGTGGGTTGAGTACCTCCAAGCCTTCCATTTTGTGATCCACCACAAGTTGGGTCAACTCAACAAAGTGGCGGATGCATTGTCAAGAAGGTACTTCTTACTCTCTACCTTGGAATCCAAAGTCCTTGGTTTTGAGATCATTAAGGAGTTGTATGGCCAAGATGAGGATTTCAAGGAAATTCATGAGAAGCGTACTAGCCATCCTCACGGCTTGTTCCACTTAGATCATGGTTTCCTCTTCAAAGGAACCCGGCTATGCATATCGATGAGTGGATTTCGAGAGCTCCTCATTCAAGAGCTCTATGGTGGGGCTTTGGTCGGACACTTTGGCAATGAGAAGACTTGCTCCATGCTTAAGGAGCACTACTATTGGCAAAGCATGTCCAAGGATGTAGAGCACTATATGAGAAGGTGTTCTATTTGTAAACAAGCCAAGAGACACTCTCGGCCCCAAGGTCTATACACTCCTCTCCCCATTCCTCAAGGTCCTTGGGAGGATGTGAGCTTAGACTTCATCATGGGTTTGCCAAGAACCCAAAGGCACAAAGATTCAATCATGGTAGTGGTGGACCGATTCTCAAAGACGACACATTTCATATCATGCCATACCACCAATGATGCTTCCTCCATTGCCAACCTCTACTTCAAGGAGATCGTTCGTCTCCATGGCATTCCAAGAAGCATGGTGTCGGATAGGGACACCAAGTTCCTAAGTCACTTTTGGCTTACATTATAGAGAAAGTTTGGCACTCACCTCAAGTTTAGCACCACATGCCACTCCCAAACCGATGGTCAAACCGAGGTAACTGATAGGACTTTAGGCACTTTGCTTAGAGTTCTAGTCAAGAAGAGTATCAAAGGGTGGGATGAGTTGCTTTACCATGCCGAGTTTGCCTTCAACCGAACACCAAGTAAGGCTACAAGTCTTTCCCCCTTTAAAGTGGTGTACGGTTACAATCCAAGAACTCCCTTAGACTTGGTCCCCATTCCAAATCAAACCAAGTTTAGTTAGGAGGCCGAAAAGAGGGCCAAGGAAATCCAAGAACTTCATGCCAAGGTGAGGGAACGAATTGAAAAGTCTAATGAGCAAGCCAAGTCACATGCCAACAAGCACAAGAAGGAAGTTCATTTTCAACCCGTGGACTTGCTTTGGATCCATTTGAGGAAGGAAAGATTCCCAAGCAAGTGCAAGTCAAAGCTCATGCCAAGGTTGGATGGCCCGTTTGAAGTGCTTGAAAATATTGGTCCAAATGCCTACAAAGTGGACCTTCTGGCTGTGTATGGAGTCTCCGCCACCTTCAATGTGGCTTACCTAAGCCCTTATTATGAGGAAGATGAAGAGCTTCCAAGTTTGAGGTCAAACTCCAACCAAACCGGGGAGTATAATGGGGACCATCTCCATAACCCTTCCAACCTCTCCCCCTCCATCATACAAGAGCCCAGCACCACCAAGGAGGAAAAATAAGTGCAAGCAATGGTCAAGAATATCATGAACAACACCAATGACCCGTTGCTCAATTTGGACAAAAATTGGCCCGGTTTTGCAAGCCTAATTACCCAAGCTTCAAGTGGATTTAAAGGGCTGAGAAATTACTTTTTGGAACCCTTAATATGTCAGCTTCAAGGGCATATAAAGAGTTCTAGGTTAGGTATTTAAGAAATAAGTCAATGGGAGCCTTTTTCCAGAAGCAGCAGAAACTATCCCAGTTTGCATATGCTGCACCTTTTGCCTCATATCTCCCAAACGGCTACTCTAAATGACGGGCAACTTAAAGCTCGTGAAGGCTGACTTCTAGAGCTTTCCAACAAGACCTATTTCAGTGAATTGGACCAACAACCCTAGGAGATATAGCTAATAGAAGTTGACCCTTGTGCACTGAAAAGTTGCTGACATAAAGTAAAAACACTTTTCAGCTTTTGTTCTTTTGCTTTTTGGTTCCCCATGCTCATGAACGTGTATGTACTTTTTGTTCCCCTCCTTTTCAGCTTATTAAAGGTTCCCCCACTATAAAAGGGAGGCCTTGGGTTGCCAAAGAGGAATGGATGAACTTGTATTCAGCTTTGAGTTTAGTAAACTCTCTCAAATTCTCTCCAAAATTCCTAGTGTTGCATCTTGGGTGTTAGCAACTCCAAGTTGGTCTCAAGGTCTTCTTAATTCAACTAAGAAGGTGATTAATTTCTGTAACTTAGTTGAGGGAAGAAGATTGCCCACGTGTGCAAACCAAGGTGGATTATCATCACCCTTGCTAGTCCAGTTGTTCTATCTTGGTTCTTGTTTTCATTTTCATTCTTCTACCCAAATGTATTCTTGTTTCCCTTTTGCTTAATCTTGCCTTAGTGAAGCTTGAATACATCAGAAGGATTGCTTTAGATGTGATATTTCACCTTTGTGTGGCTTGAAATTGTTGAGAACGCTTCGAATAAAGTCATATTCGAAGCCATTGGATGTTGATTGTGTGCAAATTTCTTGTAAATTTCTTGTAGGGAATTAAATATATGTACTAAGGGATACGATCAAAAACAAGTGTCGTTATTTTAAAAAAATTAGAAACTTAGCGACGGACTGGAGACTGTACGAAAGCTTTTTTTGGGGCTGGGCAGAAGGTGGCGATGGAATGGACAATCTGTCGCCATCATCGACGGAAAATCGGTCTCTATTTCCGTCGGTGGTGGCGATGGATTTTTCATTTCGTCGCTCCCTGCCCTGCCAATTTTTTCACCGCAAAAAAAGTATGTCGCAATATCCATTGCTTATTCCGTCCTTAGCGACAAGCGAAAATCCGACATCCGTATTCTGTCGCTGATATGAAAATTCCGTCGTTGATTCCGTCTTTATTTGGTCTTTTTTTTGTAGTGAGTTTGTTTTATTTTAACATATATATATATATATATATAGAGAGAGAGAGAGAGAGAGAGAGAGAGGGGGGGGGGGGAGAGACAGATAGAGGGAGGAGTATCAATGAAGGTCATACTAGCAAATAAATTATATAGAGAGAGAGAGGGGGGGGAGTATCAGTGAAGTTGTAGTAGCAATAAATGTCGCCAACATAAGGCTATTAGGGTAATCTTTCTTTTGTATATTTTTTCACTAACAATTGATTGAATAAATTACAGTTCATTGATTGTCATAACCAAGTTGATTATTGATCTTAATGGATTAGTAGCATAATGAAAAGGCCTAAGCCTTTGAAGATTTGTTTACCATGTCATATTCTTAGTTCATGCAATTCATCTGTACAAAGTCTGCCAGTAAAAGAATTAATCAAAACAATTTCATCCTCTTTGTTTAATTTCTTCAAAATAAATAAAAGAAGACCATGCATTTATTCACTATTAGTAATTTTAATTTTTTCATCACTATGCTATTAATTATTATGAGTAATATTGTAATATTGATCATTGCACAAACAAACTTAGGCGTCCAAATAATGATAACACATACGATAATAAGTCAAACATGATATGGTTTACATATTGCCATTAAAAAAAAATCTAACTCTTGATCTATAATCTTAATATGACACATACCATATATTTTCACTTCTAATTATAATGTCATGATGTTTCAATCCAAAATAGTAGTATAATGCACATTTGATATTATAAGAAAATAAAAAAAAGGGGTTGTTTATAGATAGAAAATAGACGTAGCATTAAAACATATAAATTTTTGCAACTTTTTTCGTTTGAAAGAACAAATATCAACTTTTGCACTTCATATTATGCATATGGTTGATTTTAGCCAACGTTGACCTTTCTTTTTTTTTTTGTACAAACAAATAAAACCAGGTTAATCTACACACATTAGGCACAAATTATATCAAATTTGCTATAAATTTGGCATGGTTTGCTTCTAATGCAGAATCAATGCTGCTGTACCAATGAAATGATAAAAGATTGACAATGCATGATGATAAAACTATAAATGTACATAATAAACATAATAATATTACTAATGTTTTCATTTATATGGAATTCAATTACAAAAGAATGTAATGTAATATTAATGGTTATTCAATAGATATAATAATAACATTCAAGAAATACATAAGGAGTGGTCGTTTTAGCTTTTATAAGTCAATGGTGGAAAGCATTATGATAAACGATATGGTTGAATATATTAGTGGCTAAATGTTTTGATGAAACACAAAATTAACTTAAGCTAGAGATTGGGAAACTGAGGATAAGCATACAAAGCCTATGTTAAATGTGTGTGTGTCCTTAGCTAAATATAAAAGAAAACATAAGGGAATCTGGCTAATTAACTAATCAATTAGACATCTTGAGGTATGGACGCTCAAAGAAGGAATAAGGATAATCTCACTTGATTGATTGATTAAATACAAACCTAAGCAAGTTACCCTACAAACATGAAACACACAAGGAAAGAGTATAAATGTAATTTTATTTGACTGGAGCAAATCATGGAAATCGGCTAGGCACTTCAAAAATGGATCTTCAAATATTGACAAAACAAATTTTAGGAGATATGACAGCCAAACAAAATAATATGTCCATCTTTTAAATATTCGGCATAATTTCAAAATTGCAAGTCATTCATAGAAAGATTTCATAGGTTCCCTTGATTTTGGAATATATGGTTGTGAAGTTTTGGAAAGAGTATCATGCAGCTCATGCCAGAAAACTAGCAAGAAAATCAAATCAGATGCTGTCAACCAAAAGTCAAGGCCCTGGATATCAGCATCAGTACAATCTGATCAGAACTTTCTTTTTGGTGCTTGTCCAAAAATGCTTATAAATAGATGACCAAATCGAGAAGGAAAAAGGCAAGAAAGCAAGTGTGAAAAACAGCATTGAGAACATTCCTCGAGTTATTTTACTGAGCACTATTTGTGACAAAAAGTTGTTCAGTGAATTTAAGGAAAAACATTATTAAGGAGTGAACTTAGGAGTTGGTGCAAGGTCACAACTCTCCCCATACTTACATCAAGAGGTTGATTTAAGTACTTGGGATCTCTAGAGTGAGGTAGCTCTGAGAGATTATAAGAGTTCATCTTAATAACAAAAGTAGAGTGTTGAATCCTAAAGTTGGATAGCTCTAGGAGGGGACCTAAGCCTAATTGAGGTCCAATCTCGTTAAAACATCGTTGTGTATCTTGTTTATTTAATTTCCGCACTTAATTTTTCCTTTCGAATTCGATTTTAAGTTTTGTACGATCACCTTATTCACCCCCCATCTAGGATAATCTGACTCTTTAATTGGTATCAAAGTTAGTCCCACACTCTTTGACTTAATAGTCGAGTGGGTGACGATCATGGCCTTCTCTGGAGATATCAATATTGAAGGACTACTGTTAGAACCCCTTTATTTAAAGGAACAAATTTTGCTTATTGGAAAAATGCTATGCAGATTTTCATTGAATCTACTGAAATGGAATTATGGAAAATTGTGAACAACGGACCGTACACTGTACCTAAGATAAAAAATGACAAGGGGGAAGATTGATAAACCAAAAGATCAGTATACAAGCACTTATTGGGAAAGACTCACCAATAACTCTAGAGCTAAACATATTCTCTATTGTGGTTTAGATGCTTATGACACTAATATGGGAGAAGCTAATTGTTACATATGAAGGAACAAGCCAGGTTCGTGAGACTAAAATGAACATGTTTGTCCATCAATATGAACTATTTGAAATGTAGGCGGACGAATCAATAAAGGACATGTTCACTCGGTTCACTGACATTACCAATAATCTGAAATCGCTTGGCAAGAGCTACTCAAATGAAGAAATGGTGAGGAAGATCCTTCGGCGCCTCCCAAAGAACAAATGGGGACCGAAGGTCATTGCAATTAAGGAAGCTTAAGACCTCAAAAGACTAGAACTAGATGACGTCCTTGGCAAACTCCTAACTCATGAGATCCATCTCAAGGAGGAAGATGGAGAAAGCCCCAGGAAAGGAATTGCCCTTAAAACCACAAAAGAAGATTGCACATCAGAAGACGAAGATTCGGAAAGCAATGATGATGAAGCTTTCTCCCTTATTGTGCGAGACCTTAACAAAATAGGATTGAAGAAAAGACTCAACCAAAGAGGATTCAACACCAAAGGATCCACGTCAAAATGAAATGAAAAAATCACCAAAGGTAGGTTTTTCAATAAAGAGAATACTAACGTTAGCTCTTATTATGGTTGTGGTATGCCTGGACATTTGCTGAAAGACTACCCACTAATTCAAAAAATGGGAGAGAAGAGGAAATTCAAGAAAAGAGAAAATAAGAGAGCTATGATCGCCGCCTAGAGCGATAGTGAGACAAGTGACAGTGAAAGCGATGAAGAACACACTAATAATACTTGTCTCATGGCTAGGGATGGTGAACCCTCTAAACGCGAAAGTACTAATGAGGTAGATGTATAAGCTCTATATGAATGTTCTAAAGATGAACTAGTTGATGCCTTAATTAGCTTTGCTAATCTAGAACAAAAATATGTCTAAGTATAAAGACCTCAAGAAAAAGGTACGAGAATTAAACCAGAAAATTGGAGACCTTCAACAATTGAATAATGAACTTCATGTAAAAGTTAAGGATCTAGAAACCAAAAATTCAGAATTATCAACCAAATGTGATGATAAGTACAAAACGATCCTTAAATTCACTCAAGGACAAGAAAACTTGGATAGACTACTTAGCACTCAAAGAACATCCTTTAATAAAGAAGGAGTTGGATATGACCACTTTAATAAGAAGAAAAATTACAAAAACTTCTTTGTAAAACCCACCTTACATGAAATGAATGTCAAAACATGTGACTATTGTTCAAAAGATGGTCATATTGCCTCTTCATGCCTACTCAGAAAACCCACCTCAAAAATCATTCAAATATGGGTCCCTAAAGGAGCAAGACCACCTAACATAGTGGCTTATAACTTCGAATCTAGATTTAATGCCAAAAGTAGAAGGAATGGTTGATTTTTTGTTTTGCAGGTGTGCTTGAAATCCGGACAACACTTGTGGTATCTCAATAGCGAATATTCAAGGCGCATGAGCGGTAATGCATCCTTGTTTACTGAGATCAAAAAGAAAGGACATGGAAGCGTCACCTTCGGGGACAAAAGCATAGGTAAAATAATTGGGATCAAAAGAATAGGAAAAACTCCCTCCAATTCCATTGACAATGTTTATTTAATTAATGGATTGAAATTTAATTTATTAAGCATATCTCAATTGTGTGACAAAGGAAGCCTAGTGACCTTCGACTCAACTCATTGCATAGTTAAAAACAAGAAATCTGAGAAAATTTCTCTTCACTGACCCAAAATGGATAATGTTTATGCCATAGACATTAACAATGTTCCTTCACATAGTTTGTCATGTTTTAAAGTAACACACAATGAGGAAAAATGGCTATGGCACTAAAGACTGTTTCATGCAAGCATGCATAAAATTAGGAAATTAGCGAAAAAGGAACTAGTTCGTGGACTCCCTTTATGTAATTTTGAGTATGATCACGTATGCGATGCCTGTGCTAAAGGAAAACAAGTACGCAACTCTTTTAAGCCAAAAAATAATATTAGTACATCCAGACCACTAGAACTATTTCATATGGACTTAGGTGGACCAATACTTGTACAAAGTTCAGGACACAGTAAGTATATCCTTGTAATTGTAGATGATTACTCTCGTTTCACATGGGTTTCATTTTTAAAAGAAAAGAACGAAGCATTAAAGAATTTTCAAACTTTGCAAACAACTACAAGTTTATAAAACCTCACAAATCGTATTTGTAAGAAGTGATCAAGGTAGAGAGTCTGATCAAAAAGAATTTACAGAATTCTATAATAATTATGGAATTGCTCACAACTTTTCAGCACCAAGTACACCACAACAAAATGGTGTAGTAGAAAGAAAAAAAATCGCACTTTGGAAGATATGGCCCGCATGATGATATGCGAAAGTAATGTCTCTCAAAACTTTTAGGGTGAAGCAGTGAATACTACCAATTATGTTCTGAATCGATGTTTAATTCGGCCGATCCTAAAAGAACACTTTATGAATTATTTAAAGGTAAACATCCCAACTTCTTATATTTTAAACCCTTTGGATGCAAGTGCTTCGTTCATAACAATGGAAAAAATAACCTAGGAAAGTTTGATGCTAGAAATGATGAAGGAATATTTGTGGGTTATTCTATGCATAGCAAGGCATATAGAATTTATAATGAATGCACCAAAACTATAAAGGAAAGCATTCATGTGATTTTGATGAGTCTAATGATGGAGAGTTAAGTGGATCTATAGTCCAGGATCTTCATTTAAACAAGTATGGTGATGATGAAGAAGAAGCAGCAGAAGAAACAAACTCTGCAAATAAGCTACCACAAGAACAACAAGAAGACTCTTCACCAGGAAGAAGAGGAACCCATAAATGAAGGACACTCCCCGCCTAATATGCCACAACATGAGATTAACCAAAAACACTTCAAGTATAAATCATCCCATTCAATGGATAATCTATTGACAGATATATCCACAAGTATAGGAACCCGCTCATCTCTGCATAATGTCTATGCATTCTTTGCATTTGTATGGCATATAGAACCTAGAAATCACCTAGAAGCTCTTAACGATTCAAACTCGATAAATGCTATGCAAGAAGAACTAAACCAATTTGAATGAAATCAAGTCTGGACACTCACAACACGACCAAAAGATCACCCTGTAATAGGAACAAAATGGGTCTTTAGGAACAAATTGGATGAAACCGGAACTGTCATAAGAAATAAGGCCCGAATAGTGGTTAAAGCCTATAATCAAGAAGAAGGCATCGATTTTGCCGAAATATTTGCCCCAGTTGCAAGATTAGAGGCTATTCACATACTCATAGCACTTGCATCATATAGGAAAATTAAACTTTATCAAATGGATGTAAAATGTGCTTTTCTCAATGGATATCTACAAGAAGAAGTCTATGTAGAACAACCTCCTGGTTTTGAAGATCCAAATTTTCTAGCTCACGTGTACAAACTTCAAAAGGTCCTTTATGGCCTAAAGCAAGCACCTAGAGCTTGGTATGAGCAACTAAGCAAATTTCTTTTGGATCACAATTTAAAAAGAGGGCACATGGATAAAACTTTGTTCACTAAAACAAATAGTCATGATTTCTCAATATTCAAATTTATGTTGATGATATGCTATTCGAATCAACAAATAACTCATTGTGTAAAGAATTTTCCAACCTTAAGAGCAAAGAGTTTGAAATGAGCATGATGGGCAACACTAACATTTTTCTTAGGACTTCAGATTAAACAAACCAAGGATGGCATCTTTATTAATCAACGCAAATACATCACTGAAGTTTTGAAGAAATACAAAATGGACCAAGCTAAACATGCCAAGACACCAATGGCCACTAATGAACAGATAGATCTTGACAAAGAGGTTAAACCTATCAGTGAAAAAGCCTATCGAGGCATGATTGGATCATTACTTTATATTACTGCCAGTCGACCTGATATCATGTTCAGTACGTGTCTATGTGCTAGATTCCAAGCCTCTCCCAAAGAATCAAACTTAACATGTGTAAAACGAATTTTTAGATACCTAAAAGGGACAAAAAAAATTAGGACTATGGTACCCTCAACGGGGAGAATTTTCTTTACTTGGATTCACTGACGCAGATTATGCATGTTATAAAGTTGATAGAAAACGTACATGAGGTACATGTCAGTTTCTTGGACCAAACTTAGTCTCTTAGCACTCCAAGAAGCAAAATTTTGTCGCTCTTTCAACAGCAGAAGTAGAATACATCATTACTGGTGCCTGTTGTGCTCAACTACTATTGATAAGGCAGCAGTTATGGGACTTGGGCATCGATCTCAAAGAGGCTCCAATTAAGTGTGATAATAGAAGTTCCATTAACATTACTAAAATTCCTATGCACCATTCACGCACTGAACGCATTGAGGTACGCCACCACTTTATTCGTGATCATGTTGGAAAAGGTGATGTCACTTTAGAATTTGTGCCTACGAAGTATCGGTTAGCTGATATCTTCACTAAACCTCTAAGTGATGATAGATTTAATTTTATACATCATGAACTTGGAATGATAAATGTAAATGCATGAATTGAGGGGGACCCTTCTCTTATGACTAACTCAGTTCATGGAGTACACTACAGGCATAATTCACTCGCAAAAGGGAAATGGAACTTCTGACAACAACCGGTCATTATACAAGGCATAAAACTCAGGTACGCTCCTATGTATCGCTAGATTCCATTATTTTGGCTTGAACAATAATTTCAATGTCGTAATATGAGTCTAGAATATAACAAATTGAGCAAGTTCGACCGGAGAAAAATTACTCTATAATTTTCAATTGTCAACTACCAACAGGATTTAACCATTTTCATACATTAAAATGTCTCAATTCTTGACATAAAAGCATTCTCTTACCTGATTAGCAAATTTGTCATCCCTTAACAATCCTTAGCTGATCACGTGCAGTCAAGCCTGCCCAAAACAAGAAAGGAAATTAATCATAATATTGAAAAATACCCTTCCTTTCTTGACCCCAATTGACTTACCTAAAATAAGAAACGAAACACACACACTCTCTCTCTGTTACTTTCTTCTTTCCCTCCCACACTCTCTCTCCTCCATTTGGCCACCATACCCGAAACCCCCATCCAAGATCTCCTTCTTCCTCACCGAAAATCCCAGGCAAAACTCTTCCTAAATTCACCATATTCTTGCCTCAATCCTTCCAAATTTCTAACCTTAACTTTGATTGTCAATTTCAAGGCCCCATTCTCACCTATAAAGTCATCCTCTTCCACCTATCTCACTCCTCAACCTCCATAGCCACTTCTCTGAGGAGCACCATAGCACCTAAAAGCAAGACACCGAAATCCACCTCCACCACTTCAAAACCTCGCAAAACCATCACCAAAATCGAGCTTGTTCTCCAGAGTGCCCGGATCCTCGTCCGGCTGACGACCACCCTTCTACTGACCGCCGGCGAACACTTCACCAGCTCTGATACTGTTCATCCCCCACCATCTCCACCGGTTTCTCCCCTCACCTCCAGCATTTGACGGGTCGCCGACAGCTTCACCACTGCCTCCACTTCGCCCTTTGTCCCCGGTCACTCGCCTACTATCACGCCCCCCGTTGACCACAAGCATCCTCCATGGTCTCTTCCCCACACCACCGAGGTTATCCCTCACACTTGATTCCATTCTAGTATTGCTAGGGAAAATTTTCTTTCCCGATTTGTAAATCGTTCAGTTTATGCTTGTGAAAGGGTGGATGTTGAGTCTTTTAAAATTGAACAATTGGGATTTATCGATTATCTCTTGAGGAGCCCTTGTGGACAGTTGCGAGCTTTAGGTGATGAGCACCACCCCTATCTTGTTCGAATGTTTTATGGCAATGTTCGGGTTGCTAAAATCGGGTATGTTATCACCCTTGAATGTCAAGTCAAATATACCCGATTCACCTTGATCGAGTCCAACTTGAACAAGATTCTCGATTTACCAACTGTTCAACAACCTAACTTTTCTACCATTGACCTCAAACGTCATTGTCTAGCAGAATTTTCCATTCTCCCCACTTCCTCACAAGGGTCTAATCTCTCTTACTTGATCCTACACCACGACCCTCGCCTACTATACCATGTCCTTGTTCGCACCATTCTGCCCAAACCCAACTCTACTGACAGTCTAAACAACCAAACTCTGGAACTCATATATCTTCCTATGACCGGCAAGCCAGTAAACTATGCTCAATACATCCTCAGCTACATGGCCAAAGTAGGTTCGATTATGCATCCTGCCCCTCTGGCTTACTCCAACCTGTTAACCCTAGTGTTCAAGCACTTTGGAGTCCCTCTTGAGATTAAAATCTGTGAGTCCAAACCTGTTCCTATCATAACTCTCCTGTCCCTGAAAAATATTCAGTTTTTCCAAACTGCTCCTGCTGTTTGAAAATTCATTGAAGACATGACTCTAGATGAGAAAAAGCTTGTCTCCCTTCGCTTTATTAAGCATGTCAAGCCTCACCTCACATCTCCCTCTACTACTCTTCCACCTTCCCTCCTTAACCATTTCTTGTCCCTCAATGAGCGAGTCTACGAGCTTCAAGACTGTGCAGATAGACTCGACTACATCTTTAGTACAACACACTGACTCTTTAGATGGCGTTGCCCACAATAAGGCGATCTTAAACAATAGCCTTACTGAACTGCAGTCATCCCTCACTAGCCAACTCACCGTGCTCAATCAGAAAGTGGATGATCTTCTTCGTATGAGCAGTGTCATTCATCACTGCGCCCTCAAAGGTGTTCCCCTTTCTATTGCCGAACACGTCCAGTGCGCAAACCATGCTACTCAATTCATCAAAGCCGCCAGTAAATCCTCCCACTTCGAGCTCTGATCCCACTTTTCTCCTACTTTTTCAGTTAGTTTATGCCCTTATCCTGTTGGTATGCTAAGACATATTTTGCCTTATATTTCTCCTTTTTCATGAAAGAGGCCGAGAAAAATATGTTAGGTAGTAGTTTCATGTTAGCTAGTACTTTTATGTTATCTTGTGTTAACTAGTAGTACTATACTTACTTCCACTTAGGTATGAACAATGCTTTATCTAGAAGCTCTACGCTTTGCTATTCCACTCAGTTATGGTATTAAAACTATGTCATGACTCTCTTACTTAGCTTAGTACATCTTCATGCTTGGTGGTTATATTTCCAGCTTGCTACCATTCTTGATATGCCTTACCACATTACAATAGCTCACTATATCGCATTACCATCTTTTAATTGAGGCACTCAATCTATTAAACTTGCATAAGATAATTTTGGCTTTCATCAACAAGGGGGAGATTGTTGAATATATTAGTGGCTAAATGTTTAGATGAAACACAAAATTAACTTAAGCTAAGAAATTAACTTAAGCTAAGAAATTGGAAAACTGAGGATAAGCATACAAAGCCTATGTTAAACGTGTGTGTGACCTTAGCTAAACATAAAAGAAAATATAAGGGAATCTGGCTAATTAACTAATTAATTAGACATCTTAAGATATGGATGCTCAAAGAAGGAATAAGGATAATCTTACTTGATTGATTGATTAAATACAAACCTAACCCTACAAACATGAAACACACAACGAAAGAATATAAATTTAATTTTGTTTGACTGGAGCAAATTATGGAAATTGGCTAGGCACTTAAAAAATGGATCCTCAAATATTGAGAAAATCAATTTTAGGAGATATGATAGCCAAACCAAATAATGTGTCCATCTTTTAAATATTCGGCATAATTTCAACATTGTAAGTCATTCATAGATAAATTTTGTGTGATCCCTTGATTTTGGAATATATGGTTGTGACGTTTTGGAAAGAGTATCATGTAGCTCATGCCAGAAAACTAGCAAGAAAATCAAGTCAGATGCTGTCAACCAGAAGTCAAGGCCTTGGAAATTAACATCAGCACAATCTGATTAGAACTTCCTTTTTGGTGCTTGTCCAGAAATGCTTATAAATAGATGACCAAATCGAGAAGGAAAAAGGCAAGAA
>JACYFF010031954.1:41389994-41400152 GCA_017589665.1 Selenicereus undatus
GAGGGGCTAAGAGCGTAGCGACCGGCCATAAGGCCGTGCTCGAGGGCCTTAGCCCCTGGAGGGACTAAGAGCGTAGCGACCGGCCATAAGGCCGTGCTCGAGGGCCTTAGCCCCTGGAGGGGCTAAGAGCGTAGCGACCGGCCCTAAGGCCGTGCTCGAGGGCCCTTGGCCCCTAGAGGGGCTAAAAGCGTAGCGACCGGCCATAAGGCCGTGCTTGAGGGCCCTTGGCCCCTGGAGGGGCTAAGAGCGTAGCGACCGGCCATAAGGTTGTGCTCGAGGGCCTTAGCCCCTGGAGGGACTAAGAGAGTAGCAACCGGCCATAAGGCCTTGCTCGAGGGCCTTAGCCCCTGGAGGGAGGCCCTTTGGCCCCTAGAGGAGCTAAAAGCGTAGCGACCGGCCAAAAGGCCGTGCTTAAGGGCCCTTAGTCTCTAGAGGAGCTAAAAGCGTTGCGAACGGCCAAAAGGCCGTGCTCATGGCTTTTAGTCCTAGAGGGGGCCAAGGGCGTGGCGCACGGCATTTGGCCACGCTCCTGGACCTTTAGATCCAAAGGGAGCCAAGGGCGTGGCGCACGACAGTTGGCCGCGCTCCTGGACCTTTAGATCCGAAGGGAGCCCGGGGCATGGCGCACGGCATTTGGCCGCACTCATGGGCCTTTAAACCCAAAGGGAGCCAAGGGTGTGGCGCACGGTACTTGGCCGTGCTTCATGCCCTAGTCACCCTTTAAAGATTGCGGCCATGATATCCTGGGCCTATGTCTTGGGCCAGGCTATTGCTTAATTACCACATGTCATGCCTTTTGAGGAAGCGTGGTTATCGAGGAGCGTTGGGGCGTGCGAACCGTCTCTTGGCTCTATATAAGGATGGGGTCTTCACCACAGTAGTCATTTGCGCCATACTTCTACAACCAATTTAGAGAGAGAAAAAAATATTCTAGAGAGAGAGGCTCTGACATCCTCCTTCCTCCCACTCCCCAGATTGCTTGGCTGCTTCCAACCAAATCTTTATTTCTTCGACATCATCAGGTACATGCTCGCCCCTTTCGCCGCATTCTTTGTATGTTATGTCATCTTGTTCATCTAGTGGGGATGTCTCCGAGGAGCAAGTCGGTCCTCTCATGGAGGGCCGGCATCCGCAACTCCCCAACCTCCCGGCCTTAATTGATGGTCGTGTGGTGGCTGGACTCCCCCGAAAGAATAAACCAAGGGAGCCAAAAAAGGTCCCTTACGCCATACCCATTTTTGAACCTGGCACTCCCTCGTGGTCCAGCTGCGAGCACTCTTCGACCCCTAGTATTTTAAGTCCCGAGGTGACTGTGACGTATCCATGGGAGGTTACTATTGCTAATTTTGTGCCCAACTTCCAAGTCCGCGGCATGGCGAAGACGAAGTCAACCCCCCGCATCCGGACTCCAGACGAGCTTTTGGCCGAGGGCTCGATAGGTAATGTTTGTTCAGCTCTTCCTCAGTCTAATATGGAGGTCCGAGTTGCCTCCTCCAGTTCTAGTACGTCTTCTCGACCTGGCTCATCCAGTGGGGACTCAGGGCGCACCTCTTCATCCGATGAGGCGTCGACAAGCTCCTCATCCGAGTCTTCAGGTCCTGGCAATTTGGGGCGCTCGCGCCATCATCGTGCGGCCCCCGTAACGGAGATTGTGGCCGAGGGGCTGGAATTTCCCGGGGGCCCAACTCGTTCGGACCTTCAGGACGGACCAGGAAGTCACTTCCCTGACCCGCGGGTAATCTCCAAGATTAAGAGATCGGCGCTCGACAAGCAGTACCTCCTACTGGCTGAATATGGCTTTGTAATGCCTGAACCGGACGACACAGTGAATGAGCCGCCCGCGAACTGTATTACCGTGTACCGAGCGGCCCTAGATTATGGCCTTCGGTTCCTTTTACATCCAGTAGTTAAGGATATTCTCAATAGGTATGAATTGGCGCCCGCTCAAATTGTGCCGACGTCTTCGCACAACATCTGCTCATTTGTGGCCACATGTGAACTGCGGGGTCTGACCTGCTCGGCGCGCGCGTTTAGTCTGGCCCATCCCTAGATTCATGAGTCAGGCCATTGAGGCCGTGAAAGGTCCGGAGAATAGAAGAACCAAGTCTAGTGACCGGGAGCCATTGAACTGGTTGCCGAAACTGAAATTTTTTGCTAACGACTTCTTTCTTGCCGCGGCCGGTCTACTGATCCTTAAAAATTTTACAAAGGGTACTCAGTTGTCCAGGCGTGTTTTTGTTTTGCGTTTTGTGCTGACCTGACCTGTTCATCTTTGTGCAGATCAAGCGAGGGCGAGACTGACGGTCTTTGAGACCGGGGATGCGATGCCCGAACAGGTGGCCGCTGCCGCTGACCGCAGGAGGGAGGAGGAAAGGCAACTGGCCGTCGTCCAACAGCCTAGAAAGGTACGATATGACCCCTTTAGGTAGTTGCCTTCACGTTCGCAAGAGATTAACTTAACCTTCTGCAGGCACCTTCCCTTGGACCTCGCGGTAAGAGACCTACCGTGAGTCTACCTCCACCCCGCAAGAAGCCGAGAACCGAAGAGGTGACCAGGGAAACTGGCCACGAAGCCAATGCTCAGACTACGAGCCGGTCTTCTGGAGAGCGGGCGGCTGCTGAGCAGAGACGCCGTACATCCCCTCTCGGTACTGGCACTTCCCCCGTGACTCCAACTGGTGTTGGCCATTCCTTCCGTCCTTTAGGGAGCTTCATCAAGGCCGACCCTCCTATTCGCCTGGCCCTTGTTCAAGACATAGTTAAATCCTGGGATTTATCAGCCACCGGTGTTTCGGATCCACCGCTCGTCTCAGCGGAAGAGATTGGCATGGCAGAGGCTTTCGCCCGAGGTGTCAAGGCCGTAGCCGAGTGCCGACGCCTAGAAGGGATGGTAAACTGGTTTCAACGTCGGTGCGAACGGCTTTAATCGGACCTCGCGGCCTGTGAGGCCACCAAAAAGGAGGTACAGCAGAAGTTGGAATAGGCTGTAGCTGATACGACAAAGGCCCAAGAGCGAGGTTACCAGCAGGGCCATTCCGATACCTTGACATATCTCCGCAAGGTCCTGTTAACTCTTGTAGGGGAATTTGATGACGACCGGTACTTCGAGGCATACCTGAAGTATGTTGACGAGCGTGAGCGAGCCATTACTGAGGGCCGCGACCCAGACGAAGTGGAGTTTGTCGCTCCATCTGAGGGTGAGGCCACTGCTGATGAACCCACACACCCTCTTGAGGTAGCCGACCTTTCGGAAGAGGAGCCAGCTGATGACAATGAGCCTGATGCATAGCTGGTGCTACTTTGTCTATCTTGTCCCTTGTAATTTTTAACTTTGCCTTTTATGCCGGCATGTAAACAATGTTTGTTTTAATGAAAAGGGAATGCTTCTTTGGCCATCTGTTTGTGTTTCCAATTTCTTCTCCTATTCATACGAGGGTGGCCCCGAAACAGAAGGGCAAGACGCGTGAAAGCCCTCTAGCCTTCAAAGGGACCCGTAATGTAGCGACCGTGCTCGAGTAAGAGCGTAGCGACCGGCCATAAGGTCGTGCTTAAGGCCCCTTAGCCCCTGGAGGGGCTAAGAGCGTAGCGACCGGCCATGAAGCCGTGCTCAAGGGCCCTTAGCCCCTGGAGGGGCTAAGAGCGTAGCGACCGGCCATAAGGTCGTGCTTGAGGGCCTTAGCCCCTAGAGAGGCTAAGAGCGTAGCGACCGGCCATAAGGCCGTGCTTCAGGGCCCTTAGTCCCTGGAGGGGCGAAGAGCGTAGCGACCGGCCATAAGGCCGTGCTTGAGGGCCTTAGTCCCTGAAGGGGCTAAGAGCGTAGCGACCGGCCGTGAGGCCGTGCTCAAGCGGCCGTGCTCGAGGGCCCTTAGCTCCTGGAGGGGCTAAGAGCATAGCGACCAGCCGTGAGGCCGTGCTTGAGGGCCCTTAGCCCCTGGAGGGGCTAAGAGCAAGCGATCGGCCGTGAGGCCGTGCTCGAGGGCCTTAGCCTTTGGAGGGGCTAAGAGCGTAGCGACCGGCCGTGAAGCGGTGCTTGAGGGCCTTAGCCCCTGGAGGGGCTAAGAGCGTAGCGACCGGCCGTGAGGCCGTGCTTAAGGGCCCTTAGCCACTGGAGGGGCTAAGAGCGTAGCGACCGGCCGTGAGGTCGTGCTTAAGGGCCCTTAGCCCCTGGAGGGGCTAAGAGCATAGCGACCGGCCACAAGGCCGTGCTTCTGGTACCGAATACAAAGAAAATGGAACGAGTAGTCATTCCCAAGCATTAAGGAGTACATTACAACTTAAACGTGATATTTCCTTAAATTGCTGCTGTGCCATGCCCGGGGAAAAGGGGTACCGTCAAGAGTTTCTAGCCGAAATGTGCCGGGACGATTTTGCGAGGCCACCTTGTAAGGCCCTTCCCAATTGGCTGTTAACTTGCCGTGTTCCGTTGCGCGGGCAACGCACTCCGTGCGTCTGAGCACCAACTCAGCGACTCGAATGGGTGTCATCCGGACTGTTCGATTGTGCATTCGTGCGATTCGGAGTTTATAGAGGGCCTCTCGGAGCATAGAATCGCCGCGAATCGAGGGGAGGAGATCCAGGGCCTCTCCTAGAGCTGCATTGTTTGCTGCTCCCTGAAATGTAGTTAGACAATGTGTATGAAGGGCCACCTCCAGAGGAAGAACGGCTTCAGAGCCGTAAGTGAGCGTAAACGGTGTCTTGCCGGTGGCAGTCTTCTCAGTAGTGCGGAGGTTCCACAGGACGCCGTGCAGCTAGTCTGCCCAGTTACCCTTGGCGTCATCAAGTTTTTTCTGAATACCGTGGAGGACGGATTTGTTGGCTGCCTCGGCCTGTCCATTAGTCTGGGGATGCACCATAGCCGTGAAGCGAGCCTGACATCCCAAACTACTTAAGTAGTCGGTGAGTTTGCTGGTATCGAATTGTCGGCCATTGTCGAAGATCATGGTGCGGGGGACGCCGAATCTGGTGACAATGTTTCGCCAGATAAATTTGTGCACCTCTGCGGTGGTAATGGAGGCGACGGCCTCAGCTTCGATCCACTTGGTAAAGTAATCTACAGCCACAAATAGGTATTTGCGCTGGCCGGTGGCCCTGGGGAAGGGTCCAAGGATGTCCATACCCCAGGTGGCGAATGGTAGGGGGCTGACAATCGGTGTCATAAGGGTTGTGGGAACGCGTTGAACGGGCCCGAACCGGTTGCATTTGTCACAAGTCCGGACTAGCGTCATTGCATCTTCCCGTAAACTAGGCCAGTAGTAGCCAGTACGGAGGGCTGTTACGGCGAGCGCCCGCCCGCCGAGGTGCGAGCTACAGATGACTTGGTGCAATTCTTCCAGAACCTGCTTCCCCTCTGCTGGGGGTATGCACCTCAGAAGGGGTCGGGCAAAGGAACGCTTGTAGAGGATTCCTTCGTACAATACGAACCAATTTGACCGTTTCTTGATCTTCTTTGCTTCTTTGACGTCAGTGGGCAACGTGCCATCAGCGAGATATGCACGGATAGGTTCCATCCACGTGGGACTCCGGTCCAGCCATGCGACCTCATGCAAGTCGATACTTCTATCCATCAAGGTTTCCCACTAAATGTTCTTCGGCCGGCCGTCATCAGAGGAACTTGCGAGTTTGGACAAGGCATCGGCCTGCCGGTTTTCTGAGCGAGGGATGTGCGTGATGGCAAAGTGCTTGAGCAGCTTGGTGGCTTCGCGAACCCTCCTGACGTATGCGGCCATAACTTCATCTTTGTTTCATAGTCCCCGTTGAGCTGACTTACGACGAGTTGCGAGTCAGAAAACGCCTGGACGTGCTCGGCCCCTGTGGTGTGACAGAGCTCTATTCCCGCAATGAGGGCTTCATATTCTGCCTCGTTGTTCGATGCCTTGAACATGAACTTGAGGGCGTGCTCGTAACGTGCTCCGGATGGGCTTTCCGCAATAAGACCGACCCCACTACCCTCCTTGGTGGAGGAGCCGTCGACATACAAGTTCCAAGGGCGCGGCTGGGAGTGTTGCTCGACAGGTGCCTTACATTCGGCGAAGAAGTCAGCCAATGCTTGTGCTTTGATGGCTCGCCGGGGCTCGAAGGCCAGATCGTAACGCGAGAGCTCCACAGCCCATTTCAAGAGGCGACCTGATGCATCCAACTTCTGAAGGACGCTTCTGAGGGGTTGGTCAGTTAAGACCGAGATCTTATGGGCCTCGAAGTAGGGCCGCAGCTTCCGACTGGCCATCACCAAGGCGTAGGCGAACTTTTCAATGAGGGGGTAGTTTACTTCTGCGCCTACTAAGGCATGACTTACGTAATACACTGGTAGCTGCTCCCGTGCTCGCTCGACCACCAAGACCGCACTGACCGCATGTTTTGAAACGGCCAAATACAAAGTCAACACTTCCCCCTCTGTGGGACTGGCAATCTGCGGCAGTCGAGCTAAGTACGACTTTAGTGCTTGAAAGGCCTTATCCGCCTTTTCATCCCATTGGAACGCTGGCGTAGAACGTGGAAGAAAGGCTTGCACCGGTCGGCTGATTGAGACATAAAACGGCCGAGGGCAGTTACACAGCCTGTCAAGCGCTGAAATTCCCGTATAGTTTTGGGGGGTTGCATGTCCAAGACGGCCTGAACCTTGTCTGGATTTGCTTCTATGCCGCGATGACTGATCATGAAGCCAAGAAACTTTCCTAATCGCACTCCGAAAATGCACTTTTTAGGGTTGAGCTTCATGTTGAACACTCGGAGGATCTCGAATGTTTTCCGCAAATCAATGGGGTGGTCAGTCTGGAGCTTGCTCTTGACGCTCATATCGTCCACATACACTTCCATGGTCCACCCGATTAACGGCTCGAACAGCTTGTTGACGAGGCGTTGGTAAGTGGCCCCTGCATTCTTTAGGCCGAACGGCATGACTTTGTAGCAGTGGAGTCCGCGGTCGGTTATGAACGTCGTCCTTTCCTGGTCTTCGGGACAAAGGGGTATCTGGTGGTACCCTGAGAAGGCATCCATAAAGCTAAGCAGGGCATGGGCGGCAGTGGCATCCACCAGTTTGTCGATTTTTGGCAGGGGGTAACTATCCTTCGGGCAGGCCTTGTTTAGGTCCGTAAAATCCACGCACATCCTCCATGCGCTGTTGGGCTTTTTCACCAACACCATATTCGAAACCCATTCTGGGTACTGGCATTCTCTGATAAAGCCGGCTTCTACCAGCTTCTGGACTTCCTGACTTGCCGCGGCCGCGCGCTCAGGGCCCATGTGGCGCTTCTTCTGGACAACCAGCTTGTGCCTTGGATCGGCATTTAAGTGGTGCTCCATTACCGTGGCAGCTATGCCGGGCATCTCGCTGGGGCCAAAAGCAAAGATGTCCTTGTATTCTTGCAGAAGACAGACGAGGGGTTGACGCTCTGAGTCGGCCATACCGCACCCGAGCTGTACCGTGCGCTCTGGCCGCCCCTCTTCCAATGGTATATGCTCGATTTCGTCTTCAACTTCTGCCCGGCGTCGCGAAAGTTCGACGGCGACGGAATGAATTACCAAGGTCTCGGGACCCGTCGCGGCAGGATTCCCCTTTGCCCTTTTTGCTGTTGCGAGTGGTACTACGACCTCTCGCTCCCGGGGGTCGTTCGATGAGGGGCTTTATGCTAACTAGGTAGCACTCTCGGGCCGTCCGCTGATCCCCCCGGAGCTCGCCGACGGTTCCGTCGTCAGTCTCAAACTGGAGCTGGAGGAGATAGGGTGCAACTACGGCCTTAGCCTTATGGAGCGTAGGCCGTCCGAGAATCACGTTGTATGCCGTGGGTACATCGACCACAAGGAAATCAACTTCCAAACTTCGGAAACAGGTCTTGTCCCCGAAGCGCACCGGTAGGCGAACGGTCCTGGCAGGAGTCACCTCTTGTCCTCCAAACCCCAAGACAGGGGTTGTAATGGGATCGACCGCGCGCCCTGGGTGGGAGAGTTTCTGGAGGCAGTCTTTCGTTATGATGTCCACGGAGCTGCCGGTGTCTACGAGGATACGGCGCACCAACGCGTTTGCAATTTTCATCTCAACCACCAGCGGGTCGTTATGGGGGGTAGCTAACTGGGGGGCATCCTTGCCTCCAAAGACCATGGTGGGCGCCGTGAGGCTAGACTTCTGTTCCATGGTGAACACCTGTTGTGCGCTCCTCAGCTGTGCCTTCCAGGCCGAACGTGTCATATCCGTCATGTTGCCGCCCGCGATGGTTGCCACAATTTCTGTCGAGCACTCTTCATCCCGTGGCTGGGATGACTCGGGGTTTGGCTCCTTCCGCAGCAGGCGCGGCCCCTTTCTTAGAAAGCGATCGATTTGTCCTTTGTCTGCGAGCTCATGGAGAGCTTTCTTTAGCTCTCTACATTCGGTTGTGGTGTGGTCGCTCTGTTCGTGGAACTCACAATATTTCCGTGCGTTTTGTGGCCGGGGGGCCATGGTCATTGGAGGCGGCCGACGTAGCATCGGATGCCCTCGTACCTCCATCAGGATATTCCTTGCATCCGTGGTGAATCGGGCATCTAGAGTTTCCACTGGTTGCCTTCTGTCACGGGGAGCGGGGTTCCTTTCACCGCGAGTGAAACCCCTATCCCCTGGAGCCTTCCCCTTCTTGGGGGTGTCCGGTCCCTCGGTGCAAATTTCAGTGGCTCGGATGAAGTCCGCAGCCTTTCTCAATGCTTCAGCTAAGGTGGTTTCTTTCTGTTCCACCAAAGAGAACTTAAAACGTTCATTCTTGAGGCCATTCAGAAAAGAGGTGTACGCTACACCATCTTCCAATTCCGGGATTAGGACCGCCTTCTGATGGAACCGTCTGACGAACTCGGCTAGGGACTCCTACGGCCCCTGCTTAATTTTTGACAGGTGACTGCTAGTTCGCCGTTCTTTACGACTCGTAATAAACTGACCAACAAATTTGTCAGCTAAGTCCTGAAAACAGGTTACGCTACCCTGGGGAAGACCATTGAACCAGGATTGCGCTACCCCTTTTAGGGTGGCGGGAAAGTAACGACAATAAGAGGCATCGTCCACGTCTTGGACGTACATTTGAGCTTTGTAGACCCCCAGGTGCTCCTCTGGATCCCCGGTTCCATCATACAGATCAACCATTGGCATCTTCACTTTTCCGCATCTTGGGGCGTTTACGATCTCTGGGCAGAAAGGGGTTGAGAAAGAGGGGGCGGCCAAGCGGGCGGCCGTTCCCGATACCTTGATGGGAGTACCGTGGCGCCGTTCAACCTCCACCACAGAAGGACTTATCGTATCCCCGATGGGATGTAACCCGCGATGTGGGGAGCGATCCCTCATGCGGAGCTCATAGCCACCCGCTTCCCTCACCGGGGGACTCCGCGCCTGATCTCGGTTACTGCGATGCTCCGGGCTGCGGAGACGACCGCGCGACTGCTCCCGTGTGAGCCGGGAAGTATGTTCCTGCTCCTGAAGCCAACCGGATTGTCGCGAGTGAGTGGCGTAAGGAGTTGAGGCGGTAGCAGAAGCTACAGTGCGTCCACACTTCGATCGACAGGCGACATCAAGTGTAGCACGGTCTTTCTGCCGTTCGTCTTGGAGATGGGGTATTTGGTACGACCTTCCCTCTCGAGTGAGGCCCCGTGAACGTAGGGACCTTAATTCTTCCCTGGGGGACTCGGCCCGTGGCCCGAGGTGCCCAGGAGGGTTGGAAAGGTTCCTTGCGCCGTTCATCTCCAGAGCCCTCTGGACCTGCTCGGTGACTTGTCTCGTGATGGCGTCTGCCATGGTGGACATAAGACCTTGGAGTGCGTCAACCGTGACGTAAGCTGAAGGTTCTCGCTGCAAGGCCCCCACTGGCCGAGGACCTGCCCTGGAATTTTCGCTGGCATCCTCAACCGCGGGCGGCGCAGAAGGACCCACGACTGGCGCGTTTTCTCTGCGCATCCTCGCTCGTGTCGCATCGCTGACTACCATCACTACCGCTCCTTCCCCACAGACGGCGCCAAACTGATTCCGTCAGGAATCTGTTTCGTGATTGTGTTGATGACGTGGGGCGAAAGAACCGGTTTATCTGACAGCTGCTGATCAACACGACGTCGTCCTCGTCTCTTTGTCCTCCGACCTGCAAAAAAGGCCAACCCCGGGGTGTGGTCCGGGGAACGCCTCTCCGACGGTCAAATCAATTAGATGTTCCAAAA
>JACYFF010031954.1:41405152-41419009 GCA_017589665.1 Selenicereus undatus
ATATATATATATATATATATTACATACATACATATATGTATATACGTGATCACTGACCCTAAATAATCTTAATATTTGTCAAACATGATATTAATGCTCCTCACATAGAATACATGCCCACATTTACACACGTGCTTAATACGTCACGTACATGTTGGGATAATTTGGGGGTGGGGGTTCTTTGGAATGATGGCATAAGAATATTGATCACCTGTATAGGAGCGGCAGGGATGTTGCTACTCCGAGTCAGCTCAGGCTTTAATCATTTAGTCCCTATTTAGATCCAGAAAAATTAGGTGGAAAGAAAATTTAGGGTGCGTTTGGTAGGGAAAAAATTATTTTTACAAAAAATTATTTTTCATGAAAAATATTTTCTCAAGAAAAATGATTTTCCAATTACATTTTCAGTTGTTTGGTAGAATGGAAAACTGTTTTCTTTCCATTTCATTTTTTGCTGTTTGATATAATGAACCCCCCGATTCTCACTTTATTTCTTTTTACCATCAACCCCTTCCTCTGCTGACTGCTCTGATCCGACCTAATTAACGAATTCTCTTTCTTTCTCCTCTTCAAAATCGAATCCAAAACATCACTAAGAAATATACCCGATAATGGACTTAGGAAAAGAGAGAGTCAACATTAATGAATCTCAATTTTTCTACTATTCCCAATGATTACCGAGTTGACTTTGAGTGATATTAAACCCAGATTTAAAAAAATGACAAACGGGGATGCGTTGGGTGTCTCAGATTGCAAAGTTTTTCGAAAAGACAACAGTAACAAGGTCAGAGAACTAAAGAAATAATTGCAGAGATTGACGATGTAAATCATTGATGAACATGATGAACATGAAGAAGAAGGGAAAAATGAGAAACAAAATGAGAGTGAAAATATAGTGATTTTGGGCTCCATTAAAAGAAAATAGAACGAGAGTTAAAATTGGACAATAAAATAGGGCCTGAAAAATGATTTTCCCTACTTTTTCAAGGGAAAATAATTTTTGTTCAAATGGGGTAAAATGATTTTCCCCCAAAAATAATTTTTTCCTCTTTCTTTTACCAAAGGGCGTAAAATGGGAAAATCATTTTTGGGAAAATGATTTTCCCCTCTACCAAACACACCCTTAAAGAAAAAAAAAAGTTGGGAGAAAATTCATTTCTTTCTCTTGTTTGGATTAGAGAAAAAATATAAGATAAAATATGACTTTGAACAAACTTTCTTTCGATTATTTGAATTGATAAAAATTAGGTGAAACTGAATGATAGTGAGTTTGTTATTTCATCACGCTCTTGTTCAAGCTTTAGTAACATTTTAATGCAAAATCATATTCAACTACAATTCTATCACTATAATTCATAGTCACAATCTAGAACCTGGTTTAATATTACTAAAAGGCAATACATTAATTGAATATTCATGCCGCCCATCAATCAAAATTGAAGAACAATTACTAGTAATATCACATCAATTAAATTGGCAGCGAAGAAGAAAAAGAATAGCATCACGGCAATTCAACGTCCATGACTTTGCCTTCAATTTAAACACCAATCCTCAAGACGCCAAATTACAGTAGATCCGTATCTTCCTTTTCGTAACTCATGTAAGCAAGTCTAGTATCAAATGCAATTGCCCACAAAATCCAACTAAAATCGAATCAATTTCACATCAATTTCCGTTTGCTTCCTCGGCAATGAATCAGACAGACACCGGAGACCCAATCCTACATCCTTCCTCTGTGTATTTGAATTAGCCATGAAATTTACACACCATAAACACTAATGTTAGATTAATGTGATGGAATGATTCACCTTGCCATAGAAGCCTTGCTGTACATATAGCACAAGTGAAATTTACAATTTACAGTCTACAATTACATTATACATCTCTATTATGCCCCCTCAAGCTTATAGGGGGAAACATGGACAACTTGGACTTTAAAAACAAAAACTGCTAGGTAGACAATCTTGTAGTAAATACATCAGCAATTTGTAGACTAGTAGGGATATAACGAATTATAAGATCTACATGAGCAACTTGCTCTCGAACAAAGTGATAATCCACCGCAATGTGCTTGCTACAATCATCCCGGACTGGATTCACCGTCATATAGGAAGCACTCACATTGTCATAATAGAGACGCGTAGGATTAGTGACGTGAGTCCCAAATCACAGAGAATCTTGATGAGCCAAATTGTCTCTGCAACAGTGTAACCAACAACATGATATTCAACTTCAGTGGAGGACTTAGAAAAAGTGGGTTGCTTCTTGGAGTGTCAGGCAATAAGGTGGAGACCAAAGTACACTGGATAGCTAGTGGTAGAGCGGCAGGAATCCTTACAACCAGCACATTCCACATCAGATTAAGCAAGAATGATCGATGGATCATTAGACGGATGAAGGAGAAGACCATGATCAACAATGCCCTGCAAGTACCTGAAAATATGCTTGACAGCATACAGGTGAGTGGTACAAGGAGCATGCATAAACTGCGAAACTACACGAACTGCAAAGATAATATCAGGTCGTGTCGTGGTCAAATACTATAAGGCCCCTACCATACTTCTATATTAAGAT
The DNA here is from genome assembly GCA_017589665.1 of Selenicereus undatus. Lineage (NCBI taxonomy): Eukaryota > Viridiplantae > Streptophyta > Magnoliopsida > Caryophyllales > Cactaceae > Selenicereus > Selenicereus undatus. The sequence goes on from JACYFF010031954.1 coordinate 41,407,727, forward strand.
GGGTCAACAAGCATTTCACCATCATGAAGGGAAATAATGGTTCAAGCAGTAGAAGGAGTCTTAAAGGCTTAACAGTATGAAGCTGAAATTTATGAAGAAGATCAAGAAGTATTTCTTCTGCGAAAGGAAAAGGCCTGAGGAGGACCAAACCACTTGAATAGCGAAGAAATAATGAAGGCCACCCAAACCCTTCCTAGCGAACTAATATAAGTGCAGCAGGATGAAGGAATGCAAAAGTGTATAACTACTACCAGTTAAGATAATATCATCAACATAGAGTACTAGAAGGATAATATGAGAACCATTACGGGCAACAAATATAGAAGGATCAGCAATGCTACAAGAAAATCCATGAGTCAAAAGAAATTGCTGAAGCAATGAAACCAGGCCTAGGAACCTATTTCAAACACAAATGGCCTTTCTAAGTTTGCAGACATGTGTACAGAACTTAGGATGAGCAAAGCCAGGGAGTTGTTTCATGTACACATCCTCAATCAAAATGTCATGCAAGAAGGCATTTTTGACATTTAACTAATGAATGAGCCAATGCATGGAGACAACAATTGAAAGAATAAGGTAAATAGTAGTTAGCTTAACAACAAGGCTCATAATAATAATGCCTGCCTACTAGCGAAAGCATTTAGCAACCAAATGAGCTTTGTACCTCTCCACATTGTCATCCGAATGGTACTTTACCATGATTTAAACCAGATTGAGCTGGCACTAAATCCCATGTGTGGTTAGAAATTAAAGCATTGTATTTCTCAGTCATTGCATCCCGTCAATGGGAGAACTTAGGCGCTTGGGAGTAGGAAGCAGGCTCAATTGTACTAATAGAGGTAGATAAGGAAAAAAAATGTTTAGGCTTAAAGATGCTAGACTTAGCACAGGTTTGCATGGGATGAGTGTTCAAGACAACAAACGACGGAGAGGGATTCATAGGTGCAGGCAACAACGAGGACTCATGTGGGGGGAGAGAGGGGGGACTCACCTGGTGTGGTCTCAAGGGAGGTCGAATGATGAAGGCTTATAAGGAGCCATAGCAAGAGAAGTAGGAGGGACACAATGTATGACATTGGTAGCCAAACTAAGGGAGATCATATGTGAAGTATGAGACAATGTGATGGGACTAGATATAGGACCCACAATTGGAGGATGACATAGTAACCACTATACTAGATGAACTCATGGTAGAACTTGGGGGCAAGACCGAGACTAGAGGAGGAAAACTAACACTAGGGCGTTGAGAAGAGGACGCATGAACATCCAATAAGTCAAAGGAAGCAGTGCAAGTAAGTTGCATGATGGCTTGGGGAACAAAGCGATGAGCCGGGGAATTTTGTGGGATCGAAGTAATCAATGTAGGTTATGGGAAATGCACCTTATGAAACTGAACATTACAAATAATGAAAACACGACCAGATCAAAACAATGATAACCCTTATAATAGGGAGCACACCCCAAAAAATACACACACAATAGATCTCGGTTCAAGCTTTTTTGCAGAAGATTGCACAAAACTGGGGAAGCAAGCACACTGAAAGGGTTTAAGAAAGGAGTGATCGGGCATCCTCTGAAACAAAACCTCATATGGAGACTTACCTTGCAAAATAAGGGTAGGCAAATGGTTAATAGTGAAAATTGCCAAATAGACAGCATCAACCCAAAAACTTGTAGGCATTATAGCATCAATTAGAAAAGATCTAGTCATTTGTAGGAGATGTTAATGCTTGCGTTTAGTAACCCCATTTTGTTGTTGCGTGTCAAGACAAGATTTTCATAAATAAATACTAGTTTTAAGAAAATGTTCCCTTATAGGTGTATTGTCAAATTCCAAACACTCATCACTTTGAAACTGCTTTGTTTTACAACTAAGTAGAATCTCCATAAGAGACTGAAATGAGAAAAATCATCAACAAAGACCACATAGTATTTAAAGCCTTAATGAGATAAAATAGGAGATTACTAAACATCGAAATTTATCAACTATAAAGGCACAGTAGCACGACGCTCAACAGGAGTAAATGTAAGTCTATGCAACTTAGCCTAATTATAAGTCATATAAGTATATGTGAAAGCAGTTTTAAACTGAACAACTTTATTTTTCTTAGGCAAACTCAAAACATTTGATCCACAACGGCCTAAGCAATGATGTCAAGTGTCTCCATACTCATTTAGGGTGAGGTTGGCAAAAAGGTCCTCATTCTAGATGAACATGATAAACATTACTAACATTGGGGCTTAGAGATGGACTTCACTTGTGGTGTTGTCTTTAATTGATATAGAATTAGCATTGAAAATAGCATGAAAGTTATTATCAAGGCACAATTGCTTAACAAACAATAGATTATGATGCAACTTTGGGAAATCACATGCACTAGAAAGATCCAAGGGCCAAGCCAAGGTGTCGCAAGTTATAATGCCAACATAGGATATGGGTAGCAAGGTTCCATTATCAACTTGCACTTTATTTAATCCAGAGTAAGGAGTTTTACAAAGTAGCTTACCTTTATCTGGAGTCATATGGGAGGTTGTAACTGAATTTGCATACCAAATTTGTTCACTAGCATCAATAAGGGTGAAAGTCACATAAGCTGGAAGTATAGAGGATTAACATGGTTGCTAATGATTTGGGAGAGCATCAACAGAATGCCCTGGAGAATGGCAGATCTGACATAGAACATTAGGGTGAGAGCCAAGGGTCCCTTCACTTAGGTTCATGCCTACATGTCAATTGTTAGCAATAGAAGTAGAAGGACCAGTAGTATCAAATAATGAAACAACTGAATTGCACAAGACAAAACATGTAGGCGCACTCCGAGAGGACGACTGAGATTGCTAAGGCTACTTGTTTTTTTGTTGTTGCAATGGTTCTTACACTGGCCATTGTTCTTCTTGTTATTACAACCTCCTTTCTACCCATTATTATTATTTTTGCTCCCAGCAAAGTGGCCAACCCCTTGATCAAGAGACCCATAAGTGGCAATGAATTCCTGGTGAAGAGTCGACTCTCTGCCTTTCTAAAACTGAATTCTATTCTCATAGAATAGTAACTTGAAGTGCAAATCATTAAAAGTAACGTGTCCAGGCTGGAGACAAAAAGTATTGACAAATGTGTCATAATTAGAAGCCAAACCAGTAGTAATAAACTAAATCAACTCTAAATCAGATATAAGAGATTGTATAGTAGCCAAGGAGTTAGCTATTAACTTAACAGTACGAAGGTACTCATCAATAGATTGATAATCTTCATAATTTAAGTGAGTCAGCATATGCTTTAAATCTAAAGCATGAGCTAAGCTAGGTATATTAAAGGAGACTCAGGATGACGCCAAATATCCAAACAATGCTTTAAATCACGTACTTCAACAATTGCACCCTTAGATATAGTTGCAAACAATCATGCACTTACTAATTGATCAACACGAACCCATAAGTAATATACAGGATTAGGTTGTTGCATGCCCATAGAGACAATAATATGCTCAGAAGGAATAGAAATAGAGCCATCGACCATAACTTTCAACTAAAGCATAACAAGAAAGGAAGAGAATTGAGTCTCCTAGTGTGGATAATCATCAACCTTTGCAAGCGCATAGTGACATACGTGACACTATTAACGGTTCATATACTCAGTGGGAGAAAGAAAAGATTGCCAAAGGGAGAGGGAGGCAACAGTAGCCATGGTTCATAAGGGGCTGATGCGGCTGTGGTGTAGCCAGGACATGGCAACAGGAAGGAGCCCTTAAGCAACGAGTCCCCGTGTGGGACAAACAGTGCTACTGAGAAGAGAAGAGGTCGGCTGTTAGCAAGCCTTAGCGAGGGCATTATGAGGGGCACAATCGGTAGTGGCATGATCGAAGTGCAGCTCGGTGGAGGAAGAAGAGTGGTGGTTGCAATCGAGACAGGGCCAGAGCTGAACTGTAAGGAAGGGTTTCGGGTCACCGTTGTGACCACAAATGTTGGTTGTCGGCCCTAATCCTCAGCGGTACACACTGGTGCGGTATAAGTTGACGATGCTGACTTTCCATCTTGAGCCATGAGAGAGAGAGAGAGAGAGAGAGAGAGAGAGAGAGCGGAAGAGGTTAGAGACAACCCTAGTGCTGGCGGTGGTTGCTAAAGTGCAATCGGTGAGTGAGGTCGAGGGGAAGAGAGAGAGAGAGGCATGGATATGAGGATAGGGCTAGGGTTAGGGTTTGAGAATGTTATGGTTCTAATACTATATGAGATTAATGTGATGGAATAGGAGTCTTGACTAGATATAGAGCACAAGTAAAATTTTGAACTTAGAATTATATCGCTATATCTATATTACCTAATCAAATTGAGTAACCCTCCTATAAGTGGTCTCACAAAGGCAGACCTTCCCCTTTAACAACTGAAGCTAACCCACCAACTTCAATTACAATTATCTATGCTCAAGAACAAGTCGTCAATGCTCCTAAATGCAATGGATAACTAAATAACGACACCCCCAAAGAAACAAGAACATTCAACCTGACTTGGGCCAGAATCAAGGCCAAAATCCTCAACATGCCCAGCAAAATCAACAATAACAGATCAAAGGATGAAGATGGAGCCGAAGACGGCCATGGAGATAAGGTGCCAAATATTATGGGTTGATGATTCACACAAACTCAAACTCTTGTGGCACTACCAAACTCACTTGAAAACCTTCCTTAGTTTGCTAGTAAACCACAAGAGATTCTTGATGTAGACTAGAGAGGCTAAGTAAGCACTTACAAACGCAAAGGGGACTTAGAGAAAATGGACAAAAGGGAGTACGGGAGAATGTCTTGCTCATATTACACTTGGAATGCTTTTGAATGCTTGGTGTACAAATGAGCTCCCTTAAGGGTATTTATACACACATACTCCTCCATAAAAGTGGACATCTATTTGATCCTACGGCTATCATTACACATCCAAAATGTTCTATGCAAATGTCAAAGATACTACACAAGTGTAGTACTATGTGTAATATTTTAAAGGGTATTCTAGAATATTTTAGTACAACTTAGAAGGTTCTAGAATACTCCATAAGGTCCTAAACACTCTAAAAGGTTCTAGAACAATCTAGAAGATTCTATAGTGGTCTATATAGAACGATCTAGCATATTTCAAAAAATTCTAGAAGTCAGCACAAACTTAACCTGTGACATTCTCCCCGCCCAATTGGGCAACATCCTCATTGCTTTTGGGTCTTCGTATGCTTAGCTCTTGAGTGGCCTTATCCATGAGAGGTGTCTATTCCACTTGGTTGTGCTGGTGTGTTGCATTTGACTACTCGACACATAGATCTTTTGTACGCTTGGATCCCATCCTCCTTTTGGCCCGTTTCTACTTAGTGCCAACTTCTCGAGCGGTGTCGTAGGCATGACACCCTTAGGCCCCTTATCCCTCTTGAGGACAACTAAGTAACCTATCTCCCTATTCTTCGTGAATCAAAGGGCTAGTGGCACCCTTTCCATCTCAGCCTCCCATCTCATGGGTATTGCATGCGTTTGCCCCTTGTCCATGATGAGCTAGGTACTAGCGTAGGGGATTATAAAAGCCCTTGCCTTACCGAGGAAGTCTATTCCTAGATAGAACTTCTGATTATCAAGAGGAGCCATGTTTATGTCGACCTTACCTCTCCATGGCCCGACTCGGATTTCAGCACCTTGAGCAACTCCATAAATTGGAAGACTCTTCACATTGACTCCTCTCATGTATCCCTTCTTCTTTTTGTAAGGTAGGCTAATCTCATCAGTGAGGTCCTTTACCATATACGTGGTGTTCGCTCCAATGTGCACCATCGCTTAGAGTTTCTTACCCCCAGCTTCGCTCTCTACATACATGTGGCCACCGGGTTGCTTCCCCACCTTAGTTTGGAGGGCACTTAGGAGCAATATTGAGGTAGTGTTCTTTTCCTCTTCTTACCTCTCTTCTTCCATCACAACAGCAGCAAGTTTACCACGTTTTGGACATTTAAAAAACCGATGAGGCCCGTTGCAAAGGAAGTATGAGATCTTCTTTGGCATGTCATCCTTCTTGTCCTTCTCCTTGTCCTTGAATGTTGTTCGCTTGGCCCACTTAGGAGACTTGTCTCGGTCTCCGTCATTGTCACTATCATCCTGGATCTTCTTATCTCATAGCTTTGAGGACTTCCTTTTGAACTTAATACGACACTCGATGCGGCTACAATCGCTAATACAAGGTCTTACACCCCTCGCCTCTTTAGCTCCATCTTGGCCCATCCCTAAAGGTCATTAAGGAAATAGAAGAGTGCTTCACGCTCTCCTCTACTCAGAATCTACAAGAGTAGCTCTTTGAGCTCTTAGGAGACACTCCTGAATTTGATCGTCTTTATGCTGAAGGCGTTGAAGTGTAACCCTACTCTCATATTTAGTATCCATGGGATAGAATTGTTTCTCGAGTTCCCTTTTGAACCCATCCTAAGTGTTAATGAGATTGGATCCTCTCCTGATGTCATCATACATGCGATGCCACCAAACAAATGCAATATCCTTACGGGAAAAAGAAGCATTGCTCATCTTTTAGGCATCATCCTCGATGCTCATTGCCCCAAAATAGCTTCCAGTCCCCAAAGGAAGTTATCGGTCTCCCTTGCACACCTAGACCCATGAAAGGCAGGAGGCCTTGGTGCATTTCCCTTTGAAGTGGTAGATATTTGGAAGGCTCCTCCGTTGGCCACCGTGGCCATGCATACCTTGATTTGTGCTTTTAAATCCTTGACCCTCGCCTTATAAGCCTTGATCTTTCCTTTACAAGCTTGGAGTTCGCCATCTTAGGTGGCCTACTATGCTCAAAGGGCGTGGATCTCCTTGTTAAAGTTGGCCATAACAGAGTTCATCACCGCTTGCATCGCCAGCTGAAACTCTTCCACATCCCCTCGGACTTGAGCTCTTCGATGCACTTATCCACGTCATAAACCCTACCGATTAGGGTCAACAGGGAGGTGTTGATCTCCAAGGTTTTCTCCAACAAGCGCTATCATGTTCCATTTCTTGTCCTTGCCATTCTTGCCACCTTGTTGAGGATTGTCGGCATCGGTCACGTTTGAAGCCATGGTCACCTAAATAAATAGGCTCTGATACCAACTATCTGTAACACCCCCAGCCCCTAGGGATGAAAGCGTTACATTTTCTTAACTTTATACTTAAATTATGGGATGAAACGGATAGAGTTTTCCCAAAAAACTGACCGTTTTCAGGCTAAAAGCCTTACAATAAATCCCTGCCAATCAACGGAAACGTAAAACATTTAAAAGAAGCTCAACGGATACACGCCGGAGTTCATAACTCAGCGAGCCACTCGCTCGAAGTACACCAAACAGAGTAGTTCATGAACAAAGAAGAAACGAAGGATACAACTCAACGGTTCACACAACTGGAGTATGGGGTTTACATCCCAAAACATAACTAACTTTAACCAAGAAGACATCTAACTAATTAGACGGTCGGCTCATACGGCCATACAGAGCGACTCATAAACAATATGCATTACATGAACTAGAATACTTGTTTACAAACATTTACAAACTTTACAAGACTTCATTTAAGACGTAAGTAGGCACACATAACACCTTGCAGCAAGAATAGACTCCATCTTGACATAGCTTACTCAACTTCCTCCTGTGTCAAGGAAAACCTGGGGAAAAGGGGGAAAGAGTAGTGGGATGAGCAACGACACGCTCAGTGAGTGCCCCCAACCCCCTCAAGACCAAAACAGTTATAGGCAATAATATCATTACTAGTCACATATCACGTATCCATACTTTACTATCATAATAGGCATTCATAAAATTCCTATGGAAGCATCACTAACCATAAACTTGACTTTAAGCACTCAAACACACTTCTAGGTCCCTAAATGACCAAACTTCTTTACTAACAGACAATCAAACACTTAAACAAGTGACGAGGCTAAGCACAGAGACGTTCTTTTTCATAAAGATAACTTCTTAGCATTCCATTTAAACTATACATGAAACCTTATTCATATGATGTGCACATAAGGTTATTTCTTTTCATAATCATACTTTTATTGGTGTTTCATTCATATGATATGCATATGGCACACACACATGTCAAGTCTCATTCGAATCTCATTCATAGAATATGCATGAAACATGCTCATAAGGCTTTCCTTTTTCATAAACGTATCTTACTTAGCATCTCATTCGTAAGTTGTACTTGGAACATGCACATAACACTTTTATTTTCATGAGCATACTTTACCTAGATCTCATTCACATTTCATTTATAAGAAAAGCATGGAACATGAACAAAAAGCTTTCCTTTTTTTTTTAAAAACACTTCATTTAGCCTCTTGAGGCTCATATTCTTTAGAAGAAATTTCTTTCAAATCGGTCGCATACCGACCCTTACAAACTTTTCACATTTCATTCATCTGGCCTCTTACCGGCCCATAAAAACATTCTTCTTGAAATACTTGAAATGGCGTAATGCCCACTACTTTTCTTTACTCATTAGAAAAATACATCTGGCATAAGATCATTATAGGGTGCTGATTGGGTGAGATCTATTCTGAATCCCATTGTGAGACCTAGCGCTCACGCTTAAGCTCTTACTCCGGGGATGGTTACATATAACATATCGAACCATTACATTAACCCTCGTTAGGGCCTCTAGGGTTTCCAGATTTTCCCCTAGGTTGACATCGTTCATATCATATTGTCCGCATCACATATTTTAGCCACTTTAAAGCGTATCGGCCATAACGGCTAATAATTTTGCAGCCTCTCACAGCGAAATCCTTTTTCATACAACTCGCGCCTTTATAAAACTCTTTAGGGATTCCCTCGTTTGAACGAGTTCACTCCCAAAACTGTTTTCATTTAATTAAAATAGGCCATCATGCACTAATAGTTATGGCTACTATCATTTGAAAACATGAAGTCCTTCTTTGAAAAACCCACCCTTATGCACATACTGAAATTTGAGGACATTGAAGGAAAGGGAGTCCACATGTATCACATTCAAGCACTTCATAATCAATTCAACATAATGAGGCACACATGGCCTCGCAATCCACACGATTGCGGTCAATTCACAACCCAGGCTCCCTCTTCACAAGCACCGTACCACAAAGACCTCGAACCACACATAGTTCTTTCTCAAACCATCCAACTACCATCTCGGTTTTTCAATTTATTAATCATAACATATTATCATGTTAGTTTATGAAAAGGTAAGGTTTAGGTACTTACCTGGGTAAGCAGCACCATTCAACGGTGCGTTACATCAAGCATACGTACGCATAGATACCATCACATCCACATATAAAACTATAACACTTTACTTAGCAATTCAAACATGATTTGACTCTAAGCATTTATAATTTACTTCGGAGTTAGTAAGCCATTATGGGATAGTTAAGCAAATAAATTACCATAGAATGACTCAACATTTATATATGTCGATTTTAAACTCGTACGATGCAATTCGAAGTTCATAAACGGTCATGGAATGACTAAACATTCATACACATTGATTTTAAACACATACGATTAATTTCGAAGTTCATAAATGGTCATGGAATGACTAAACATTCATATACATTGATTTTATACACATACGATTCATTTCAAAGTTAGTTCCAGGCATGATTCGACTTAAAACTTTAAGCTTGGATTATCTAATTAAGTTCGAATCTCAGCTAAACTTGCGTACTTTACTTCGAATTAAATCTTCGGGCTTGAGATAACTAATTGAGTTCGAATCTAAGCTAAACGTGCATACTTTATTTCGAATTAAAGCTTCCAGCTTGAATTAACTAAGTTGATTCGAATCAAAGCTAAACATATATAATTCACTTCGAATTAACAACTCAGTCATAAATTACCTAAATTGATTCGAATCGAAGCTAAACATATATAATTCACTTCAAATTAAATCTTCAAGCATCAATGAACCGAATAGATTCGAATCAAAACTAAAGATGCATAATCCTCTTCGGATTAAATCTTCAAGCATGTATGAACTTAGCATATTTGAATCGATTCTAAACATGCATAGTTTCTCATCACATAATCCACGAAATTAACTAAACCTAAGCTGACATAAATCATCGTTTAGGTTAAAACGTTTCAAAATTAATATTAATTTAGGAGGCGAGGCCCACCTGGACTCCAAACTAGGGGACCCGATTTTGAGGTTTTGGGGCTGAATTTACATGTTCAAGATACCGAAATTCGTATCTGCTTTGCTGCTACTCTCAAAGCCGAAACCCTAAGTTTCAAACCCTACACTTGCACGGCTCTTGGTGGTCGCCGATACTCGAACCCATCGGTGGCACCTTGTCGGCGTCAACCTTCGCCAAGTCCGCTGTGGTCGCAGTCCGCCTTTTCTTCACTCTCGATCTCTCGATCTCTTGATCACTTGGTTGTGGAGCGTCGACACGGCGCGACCCCGGGTGACGACGACCACCGTCACCGGCCGCTCCTCTCTCTCTTGTTCCCTTTCTCTCTCTCTCTCGGGTGGTTGCTGAGGAGGGGTCGACGGGGAGCCAGAACAATACCCCCCCTGCTCGTGGTTTTTGCCCGAAAGAAAGGGGGCCTCTGCCCCTTTGTTCTCTTTTTTTGTTTCTTTTATGCCCAATTGCTACAACAACCCGATCCCAAATGTGTTAACGATCAGTCTAAGCTCAGGTTGAAGGGTCTTAAAGCCACCATCCTCACTAAATTCAGAAAACGACTAAATAAATCGAACAATGACAAAATTAAACTATCGATATAATTTAATGGTGCAAATAGCACAAATTAACTTTGAAATGAATAATAGCAATAATAATCCTTTTTAATAAAATTATTTCTCCCAAAAGCACATCGATAATCATTTAACTCTTATAGTTACTAAAAATACGATTTTATAACATAAAAATGTAATACAGCTAGCTTAACGGAAAACAAAAAATGCAGGTCTTACACTCTTCCCCCCTTAAAAGAATTTCGTCCTCGAAATTCTAAATCTAAGTTTGGTCTTTCCTAGAATACACACACACGACTAGTATCTACGTGGTAGGTTTTCAAAAGGTTTCATTTTGAAAACAGTACTTTCAAATCGAAGGAAAATGGCTTATGGTATCCAATCTCCTCCTCGCCAGTCCTGTTCAAACGTCTACTCACTCTATTTAGGCACTGAGGGAAAATCGCATCGAAGAGGGGCAACTAAGTTGGCTTGGAAAACCATATCGAGTTTGTTTTGAACAATGAACAAAGATTTTCGATAATCTAGACTCAGTTCGCATGACAAGCAC
>JACYFF010031954.1:41450691-41469250 GCA_017589665.1 Selenicereus undatus
CACACACACACACACACATACACACGCATATATATATAAGGAGATTTAAGAAGATGTAAGGAGATGTAAAGAGATGTAAGAAGCTGTGAGAGTTTAGTTAAAGCTGTAAGGAACTGTAGTAAGTTATATGGGGTTGTAAGGAACTGTAAGTTGTAAGTTAAATCCTCCTGCTCCCAAAAAAGAACAGGACCTAAATGACGATATAGTCGTATCAACCCTATCTACCGGGGCATATAACGTGCATATTTTATAAATGTGGTAAATTCTCGTTAAAAAGATGATTTCATACAATTTATAAGTTATAATATGCTTTTGCTATTCAATCATATCCTCTTTTTTTTTCAATTTAATAATATTATAATATGATTTTGAGGACAAAACAAGACACTTGGGACGTATCTTGCTGTAAAACTTTTATCATTTCGCCTCTTCGGAAATGGACTTTATAGTTTCTTTTATTTTTTTGAAAAAGAAAGTTTCACTTGAAATTGTCTTGTATAACTTTGTACTAAGACATAGCATGAAAATTAAGTAGCAAATTTTCTAACTTACGTGTACCATGGTCTATTTATTTTTTTTTAAAGAAACACTTATAATACTATATTAGAGCACCGAGTCCAATGGAATCCTTCATGGGGTGAACACACAAGCTCCCATGCCACCACTGGGCAATTGCAATAGTCAGGTGTTATCCCATAGACTTAGAACTATAGTTTCGAATTCTATTATTGAAACTGCCCTGCTGTTATCGGCCGTAGAGGGATAATTCTACAAATAAAACAAGTCCCCCAAATAAAACAAGAAAAAGGATATGATAGAAAATTCAGTTCATCAAATCTATAATTCGAAATTGTGTTGTTATTTTTATGTTGTGGTAGTCATATTCTTTCTGATTCATGTTTCATGTAGAATTTTAAAAACACACATTATCCGTGAAACCCAATAAATTTCCATATCCCTAACTATTTTATTTTATTTTTTATATTTCTTCCCCAATGGGCATGACAAAGGTCCTGTTTGGCAAAGTTATCAATTGTTAATTGTTAGCTATTTGTCTTAACTGTTAACTATTTGTCTTAGCTGTTTGTATTGATTGTTTGATTTAGATGCTCCCAGAAAACATTTTTGGTAAAATTAACTATTTTTGAAAGACATATTTGTTAAAATTCCATTGATGCCCTTTTTATTAAATACTTTTCAGTTGAATATGTTTTTTAAAATTAATTGGTCATCTTGTTTTGTTTTAAAAAAGAATTAATTTTATATCCCATGTTCAAATTAACTTCATCCTTGTAACTTTAGTTTCTTACTAGTTTGCACAATTTGTATTCATTAGTTATTTTCTTTTCTTTTCCGTCCAATTTGTATTTACTTATATGATGCCTATATCTTATAACTTTCTTTTTGTTATTATTATTTCGTTATTTTTTATGAATTAAATTTATATGAACCTAAATCTATATTTTTGTTATGAATTGAAATATGCATGGATTTCAAATGATTTGAGCTTTATTGAATTTAACTTGAATAAAAAATGATTTAAAACATCACTAATAACCTACCTCAATTGAAAGCTCATATTCCAAATCTGGGGATGAGGAAGTGGGGGGAGAGGGCAAACAAATAATCTATAGCGTAAGTATCAAATGTTTGAAATTACATTCAACTACAAAAAAGAAACACTCAACCAAATAAGTCAGAAACATTAATTTATAATATTCTATCCCATTTCGCCGCCACCAAACTTGAAGCAACGTTGTCATGAATAGTTGACATTTCTTGCACTCCTGATCTTTCAACACTATCTTCCACGGGATTGTCGGGTATATCGAGAAATGAATTAGGAGGAATAAAATCAGAGTCTTCATCTATGATTTTAAAAGTGGGATCACGAATTGTACTCCTTATATAATTATGCAACACAAATGTTGTCAATATCCCCAATTTTGATTGTTGATTGAATACCGAGGCATAGCATGCAATATTTTTCATCGAGCCTTTGGAACGCCAAAAGCCCTCCTGATGCAACTTCTTAAAGAAAAATGAGATTGATTAAAGATTTCCTTATAAACCTGAGGAACTGCACCAGGAAACTCTAATTGATGATATCGTATCTTTGAATATGGTGTTAAAATTTCCCGTCGATCTGGATAATCTTTATCAGCCAAATAATATTTTCCTAGAAGTAATTAAAAAATGCTACTAAGATGAATTTCATTATATAAGTGAAGGAAAACATGAAAAAAAAATTAAAATATTACCCTGAGGTGGCATTGGAAATTTGAGTCTTGGATTACTCATTGTGGATACCAAGATGCATGAATCGTGTGTTGATCCCTCCCAACCAGTTAAGGCATATATGAATTATAAATTGAAATCACATAGTACTAACACGTTAATAGTTGGTATCTCTTTTCACCCTCTATAACGCATTTGGTCTTCTTCAAGAATGGTAACTGCAATATGTGTTGCATCCAAAGCTCTAATGCAATCCTAATACAAAAGATTTATAAATAAGTATCACATATTATCCAATGCAAAATATAAAGATGGATATAGAACATAGTATTACCTTAAAATAAGGCATATATTGATTATCATTTGCAATTTCCAGTGGAATGTCCTTGAATTCGAGATCTCTAGGTTTCAGCATATCCTTGCAAAAATGATCCATTGCATCCAAAACTTCTCTAAAAACCCTACTAATCATTTCACTAGAACGTTGGAAACGCTCTTGCGCATCTCTATTTGATGCACCTTTACTAAGAACATATACAAATAAGCCCACTTTCTTCAAAATTGATATCATATCTGAATGTTGCAATCCATATTTGTTTTCCAAATCCATACATAATTGACAAAAAGTGCACTCTAAACATGTTAAAACACCGTTTCTCATGACCATACAATAATTCATCCACCCATTTTTCTACGGTCATATATGAAGTCATACAAGGCTCCTGTATATATATATTTTAAAAAACAGTCAACAACTTGACAAAGCGAATAAGCCATTGCATCCCACATAGCATCATACTAGACATGGAAAAACTTACCCGAAACCCGAAGCGAACGACCCGGACCCATACCTGACCCGAAATATACTCACCCAAAAGTGGACCCGAAACCCGAATTGACTCGAACCGAACCATACCGGACCCGAAATTTTCTAAAAAGTTACTTGTTTTAGCATGACAAACATATTTGACCAAAAATTGGTCGATCCGAAATCGACCCGACCTGAACCATACCCAACCCAAGCCGAAACTACCCGAAATGTCATTTAACCCGAACATAACCCAACCCGAACTTGACCCGACCCGTACTCGAATCGAATGACCCATGTGCCAGGTCTACATCATACCCATCATAATCACTACTATTGCCCTCTTCAGCACCATTATCACCTCTACTGTTATCGTCATCAATAAGTTCAATATTATTCCTATTGTTTTCCATATATTGTTTATCTTCGTAATCTAGGCCTGTAATTTAAAGTCAACATGTTCATTTATCCAGATACACATAATGTGTAATTGAAAAGAAAAAGAGATACAATCATAATATTAATACAAATATATGCATATACTTGTATCATAATTCCAACTAGTTTAAGAGTTCACAAAATTAGGCCCTACAATCATAATAAGCTTACAACCATCATACCTCTAACTTAAATTGAAAGTTCACAATCTAAGGTCTACAAATATGTTATCATCATACTTCCATCAACTTGGAAGTTCACAAAATGAGGCCTACAAGTATCATAATTTCAAGTCTACTAATCAAAATGAGGTACAAACATACAAAATAGTTAATCAATTGTAAAAATCAAATTAAGTTCATAACTAAATCTACTATAAGCATAAAGACACAACCACATTCATTTCTTGTGATACTTTTTATATAACTAAGTTAGCTATTGAGCTCTTGAATCATCTTTTGGCAAACCAAATAACATTATCCTTTTTTGTGGATCTTCCACCAATTCACAAGCAAACATAAACAGCGGATGCATAGGATTGAAATGAGGCACAACATATATCTTAGCTAATGCATCAGGAACGCTAGGAGGTCCATCATCGCCATTCGCATTTTTGTTAATCATCTGCTTTGTTTTCCTTTTTCCCCTTCTTTCAACCCTTATTTCCTCTCTCTCAACCTCCTTTGCCTTTTTCTCTAAAATGATAACTTCCAACATGGTATCAAGTTTCTCATACATCAAGGCTACCAACTCCAATTTTTTACGACCATTGGTCTTTGCACTTTTATTAGGATCTAAGGAAAAGTTCTCCAATTTTCGTTTTCCTTTTCCATTTCCACCTCCATCTACCCCTTGCAAAACAGGTGGAGGAGTAGATATAAAGGAGTCATCATGCCATAACTCTTGTCATGTACTAAACCCATGTCCTAAAATGCTTGTGTCATT
This sequence comes from Selenicereus undatus, assembly GCA_017589665.1. Taxonomy (NCBI): domain Eukaryota; kingdom Viridiplantae; phylum Streptophyta; class Magnoliopsida; order Caryophyllales; family Cactaceae; genus Selenicereus; species Selenicereus undatus. Next base: position 41,455,121 of record JACYFF010031954.1, read on the forward strand.
GTTCCCAATATTGAAAGGCTGATCTATAATGTTTTCAGTATGGGGTTGGGAAGGGATACCCTATCTTCATCTTCTTCCATAGGATTAGGAAGGGGATCCATATTTGGGATAGTCATGTCATCCCCCCGGGCTACATGGTCTCCAAATAGTTCGTCCATTTTACTCTCAACCTCTAGCTCAATTCGTTTATCTCGAAATTGTTTAAACTTGGCATCTACATATAAAACAAAATAAAACAAAAAAAGAACATGAGTTACTAGGTTGGGTTCTTTAATCATTATCCCATCAAAATTCTTAAGCTAACTAAAAAAAGAAGAAGAAGAAAAACCAACCTCAATCATCTTCAACCACCATTCATCACTAACCGCAACAGTCTCTTTTTTCATGATCCCATCCTAAACTAGTTTCTTTCCCTTTTAACATTTTCCACAAAGCCCATCTAACCTTAAACCCATCATACTTTTGCGATAGTTGCTCTCTAGATCATGCCAAATTAGTTTTCTTTTAAGGCTCTGACACTATGTCTTTCCAACGTATCCTTTGAGATATTATCCCACCATTGTTTCCCTTATTCTTGTCAATAAGCTCACTACAAAGATCATAAAATATGAGAATATTCTCCTTTGACCAACTAGCATGACCAATCTCTTCAAATTCTTGACCATTTTCTTTACCTCATTTTCTAGATAGCGCCACCTAAATCAAATTAAATAAATAAATAAGAAGAATATACACATATGATATTTTTATCAAAATTTAAAAAAATCCATATTGGATGATCTTTGTAGCTAGTAAAAGAATATAACTTTTTAGTAGAATTCTAAAATTTTCCATAAAAGTTCTATATTACAGGTGACCTATTTAGAAGAGAACCATATCCTCCACTATAGGGCCCAGGGTGCTCCTCTATTACGTGAGCTAAGATCGGAACACTAAGCTCTTTCAATAGCCAACACATTAAAACTTGATCAAGATAATCCCTTTGTAACTAAGCTAATCTTCCTATAAGATATTCACCCAAGGGAATAGTATCATCTACCTATTCAATAACTCCAGCACTAGGGGCAAAAGGAACAACTTGCACCAAATCTTGCCATCACTTAACAGCTACCGTATAGGAAAACAAGGCCAACATCTCTTCTTGTTTATATTAAAAAACACATGAGAATAAGCATGTTTTACACTATGTTTGTATAATAATAACAAGACGGTCAATACTACCATCAATCTATACACAATACTTTGTCCAAAAGGATCTTATAGAATGGCTAAGATAGTGGTGTAATAATGTTGGCTTCCAAGATTTCTGGTTCGCTTTGTAAGAGGGTAAATATTGCCATCAATCTATGATCAATTGCCAATCTAAATTTTAAGGATTTAATCTGAGACGCATACTAGCATACATCATTTCTCAATTCTTGATAAGATATACACCAAAGTATGTCAAGCAATACATTGAAGGGCCGATGGCCTTGGTTGGAGAATATGAAATTCATGTAATTAACACAATGGTCGGTTGGCTTATAACCAAGGTACACGTATCTGAATTCTTTGCCGAAGATTTCAGGTCATGCATTTTAAATGATTGAAAGGGCCGGCCAGTGGCCAACAACCCACTAAAATCCATGCTAAAATGAGGTACTTTGTCCTTAGACATTGTCCTGTTGCCAAGGAATGGGGAATTTGTGAAAAAATCTGTGCTCGAAGATTGCACATAGTTCCTATAAAATCTAAGAGCAAGACTTAATATTTGGCAAAGTATCTAATTTTTAGCATGTTGAGATACATGTAGAATGTAGTGCTATTAGATTTCATGAATGTTTTGATGTTTAAGAAATAGGAAAAACAATATAGCAAATCGATAGCAAGACAGAGTGCTTGCTATGCAATTCATTTATTCTTCATCTTTGTTAACAACATGGAATCCAAGAAATTCATGGAGGAAAGAAAGAAAAGAAGTAAGATGTATTATTTCTAATAATGCAATTAGACTATAAAAATACCTAAAAATCAATCATTTCTGAATCCAAAAGTCATTGGTGTCGGATGAGGGGAACAATGATTGTCTCGTCCGTGTGGATAGAGTGGTGCGGCCAAAGCACGCTTGGCAGCCGGCGGGTAGCAGAAGGGCGGACGATGGTTGCAGAAGCGCAGTGATGAGGAGGATGTCAGGAAGGAGAGATGAACTAGCTTGGTGTGAATCCAGGTGATTTCTGATTGTAGCAAAGGCAAAGGAAAGGTTTATGTAATGGCATGACTGTAGTTTTATTAAACTTGTGGGTAATATAGTAATTTTAATAAAAATTTGTTCCCAAAAGGCTATTGGGGATAGATGTTTGAAAAAAGTGTTCTTTGGGGCAAAACAGTTGTTTCAAACATCTCTTTAATGAACAATTATTTAGCAGTTTGACTTGATCAAAATAACTAAAGGGGTCCCAAACAGCTCTTTTTTGCCAAACAGTTGATGCAACCAAACACTCCCAAAATGGTGATTTGGATGAGAACAGGCTGAAGATATAATTTTCGATTTGCCTGGCACCTTTAGTTAGAGTTTTCTACATCACAAAATACAACTTCATTTTGATCTACATCTTAATAATTTTTCCCTCTTCCTACATATATTAAATTTTTATGCTTAATAAAGAACAAATGTATATAAATTCAAAAATTTGCCATAACCTTTTTTTTTCTTTGAATATGTTTGCACATGTTAGGCCAGAGGCCTACAACCTTTAAGTATACATGTCACAGGTGATGTCACCATGCATGTAAGCCACACTAAATAGGGCCTATGGACTATGGTGAATCCCCTTTTATCGACTCCAACTAACATTTATCAACTTCTATCAATTTCTAGTAACTCTAACAAAAAGAATTCTAATCACTTCCAATTTTAACTAACTTCCACCAACTTTTGTCAACTGTCACCAATCTTTTTCAAAAATTTTTATAAAGAAATCTCCATTCAATTACATTTATTATCACATCCTCCAACTTCTACCAACTTTTATCATCTTCTTACAATCTGTTCCAACCCAAAAACAAGTACTCCTACCAATCATTCTGAACAAAATAGCAATTAACTTCTACCCGCTTCTACCAATCTTTATCAACTTTACCTAGTACCAACCCCTATTTACCAACGAAAAGTATAAGCCTATTTTTCTCATTAGCAAGTAGCGATTGGTAAATGGATGAAGTTGATAAAGATTGGTAGAAGTGGATAAAAGTTGGTATTTTGTTTAGAAATGATTAGCAGGATTTGCTTAAGATTGGGAAAGATTTGAAGAAGTTGGTATAAATTGGTATAAATAGATAGAAATTGATATAAGATAATAGAGGGTGGAGAATGTTGGTAAGAAATGCAAATGAGTGGGGATTTCTTTATAAGAAATTTTGTAACAAATTGGTAGCAGTTGCTAGAAGTTGGTTGAAGCTAGAAATGATTAAAATTCTTTTGTCAACGTTGGTAGAAATTAGTAGAAGTTAGTTGATATTAGTTGTGGTTGGTAAGAGATTTACCAAAAGAATAGACCTACATGCTATTACATATTTCATATCTATCATTGACATTTTACTTTTAAAAAAACAATGGCTTAAGTCCATGGCTACTACATATTTTATTACTTTATTTATTTTGGTTGGCCGGCCCTAATAATATTAGAGTTGATGGTCGCATCAGTCGCTAAGAAGTAATAACCCTGTTCGACTCCAACCTATATAAAGAGCGTTAGGGGGCTGACTAAATATCCATAAAAATACAGAGATATCTAACTCTCCTCGCCTTCTCTCTCACAACCTCCCTACCATCTAGTAGGATTTGAGTTTAGGGTATGACTTTCAAGAAGACTCTAGCAGCCTTCTTCTTGCAGCATTCGGATTACATATGCTAATTCGACAGTCTATTCCATATCAAGGTTAGTCCTTTATTTTTCCACAGTGGTATCAGAGCCAAAATTGTTCGATTTTGGACCCGATTGATTTGTTCATGAGTATTGTTTAATTTTCGTAATTAAGCAATATTAAATTATACTAAGCATGCTTCTATGATTGATTGCTTGTATAAAACACGCTTCTTTATATTACTATGTGTTGTTAAATCATGAATGCACAAGATGAACCTTTAGCAACTAGGTGTACCATTTATTAAGCATCAACCCATCATAATATGTGATTTGTACACATAAACTGACAATTATGATTCATCAGTTGATTATGCTATTTAATTTTTAAAGGCATGATTTTTGTGTGATGAGATTTATCCAGAAAGCGTGATTTATTCTTTTTAGTGTGCTGTGATTGTTCATGAAGGAATAATTTTGTTTTGCTTTGCCCCCTAAAATCGGTCCCCTAATTGATTTAGTTGCGCACCCCAAAGCCCTAAAAACCATGAAGCCTTTTAACCTACTTCTTTTGGCATAGACCTTAAACCATGGACCAGCCCCGAATCCTAAGTCGCCCTACCTAAGTCTGCCTTCGCCTTTGTGGCTTCTATGGTGATGGCCCAAATCGCACCTTGGTCGCAACAGCAGCAAGGCACCACACCCCCTCACTCACCCTCTAAAATAATAAATAAAAAAGGAAGGAAGAATGGGTAGAAGCAAACCTAACCCATCAAAACCACCGAAGGGGTTGTGCTCGCAGGAAATCAAGATTATTTTGGAGAAAACGGTTGCAAGATCAAGAAAATATTTGACAGAAAAAGCGTGATGATGCTCTATGGGCTTACCGTACGGCTTTTAAGACTCCTAATGACACTACGTTATTTAGGTTGATTTAGGGTAAGCCATGCCACCTCTCCGTCGAGTTGGAGCACAAGGCCTATATGACTGTCAAGTTTCTTAATTTTGATCTGAAGGTCGTGAGAGAAAAGGGGCTTCTTCAATTGAATGAGCTTGAAGAGGTCCGCTCCAACGCTTATGAAAGTTCAAGAATTTACAAGGAGAGAATGAAAAGGTGCATGGCATGATTAGCATATCCATTAGAGGGAATTAAGGTTGGTGATTTAGTCTTCCTCTTTAACTCAAGGTTGAAGTTATTCACAGGAAAACTCCGTTCGAGGTGGTTGGGCCCTTCTGAGGTGAAGAAGGTCTTCCCATATGGCGCCATTGAAGTTGGAATAGAGGTTGCGGGCACTTTCAAAATGAACGGATCGCGGCTCAACCATTACCTTGCCGATAGCCGATTGACGGGAAGGTCACCCACAACCTTCCCGATGTCATTCCCTCTTGAAAACTTATCATAGTCAAGCTCATGACCTTAAAAAAGCACTTTTCAGGAGGCACCCGAACCCTCCTCTTGGCTTTTGACTCAAATAAGGAGCAGTATTTACCCAAAAAATGAAAAAAAAAATTGGAGTGCTTGAAACAACCTAGGCGACCTGTAGGCCGTCGACTGTGCGACAACTGTCGCTTGGGCCTGTAGGTTTTATAGCAGGAAACTAGGGAGTGGTGACGACACCCCATTGCTAGCATGACAGGTCGTCGCCAAGCAAGCAACGATAGGCCATCGTCCTGGCGACAGCCGTTACCAGCCTATGGCCCCTTTATTTCTCCTCCTTTCTTTCCTCTTTCTTCATTTCTCCTTCAACTATCCCTAAACCCACACCACTTTCTTTCTCTAAATTCTCTTCCAAGCTCCACCACCACGCCCAAATCCACCACTCTCCCACTCAAATTTCCACGATTTTCTTCACTTTTTAAAGCTTTTCTTACTTATTCTTCCATTAAAATACCTTCTCTCTTCACCAATCACTCAAATCCTCACCAATCAAACCCTAACCCTTAAATCTCTTACTCTTAAAATTTGGCCACTTAAGGTGTTTTCTAGCCACCCCCTTACCGAAATTTGCTTCCATTTGAGTACCTCCTTGCATCATTCCCTCACCACTTTCTCTCTCTTTGTGCTTGAGGAAAGAAAAGGCCTCATTTTTTAGGCCTAATTGCTACATTTTTGTGCTCTCTTGCTAGTGGGCATCTCCATTGCCCACTTGGAATGCTTAGTTTTGGGAGTGTTTGAAGTATTACACCCACTTGAAGTTTGAGTGCATTTTGGCTCACTTCAACTATGGGAGAAAAGCCTACAACATCCGGGCGTTCATCATCGGGAGCATCCAAGCGCGCTAAGACGGTCACTCCCACCCCCTTCCGTCAATGTGCCTCCAATCCAGGCCCAAGCAACCCAAGGTAACCACTCTACTCTTCCTTATAATATTAATAAGTACAAGCTTCAATTTGCTAATCAAGAGCACATTGCTCGTTATGATTCTGTTGCTTGTAGACAAATAACCAAGCCTAAGTATATTGATTTTGGCTTGTTGGGTAGTCTTGGGTTGTTAGAAAGATTGAATGAATTGCTTGAGGTTGCGAGTTAGATTAAATATATGAAAATGGATAAACCCGTGTATGAGAGATTGTGTTGGGAGTTTACAAGTTCTATCAAGGTCAATTGGAATACCCCATACGAAAATCAACCTGTTCACATTCAGTTTTGGCTTTTCAATAGGACATTTGACACGAACCTAGCGGAATTTGACTGCTGCTTAAGGCTCCCTCACAATGCTGTTTGGACTCCCGCCCATGAAAATTTCAACGGACAAGAATTTTGGGTCAAAATCACTTATGATAAGTGCACACAAATGAAAGACAATTCGGGAAGTTACGTGGCCTATAATGCTGGCGACTCTAAGGCTACTTCTATTTGCAACCTCACCCTCTGATATCTTCACTGCCTCATGGCTAACACTATATTCACAAGACACGGGAGTCAAAACAAGGTCATATTGAGTGAAGTTTTCCTCTTATGGTGTATCCTAAATGATGAAACTTTTGATATAGGGGCTTTTATCCTCCATTAGCTGGTCTCTCAGGCTCCTGCTCCTGCTCCTGCTCTTAAATCCTTTATCGCCTGTGGCGGTATTATTTCCACTATTGCATATGCTTGGGAGTTGGAGCCTCTAATCAGGTGGTTAACTCCGTTGTTTCAAGGGGGCGCCTATATTTAACCACTCATATCAACACGAAGATATTCAAAATTGAGGGTGGCTGTGTGTTTGTTTTCCACCATGGTAGGCTCCTTTTTCCCCTCCTGAACCCCACAAAAACCACTTGTTCTGACCCCTCCAATTGGGTGTATGATGAGGACATTGATATGGAGACAGATGAAGATGACCCTCAACCCTAAGGAGGGAATATCGTTGGTAGTGTGGGATGTGCTGAGGGTTTTAGGACCTAGGCCGCACCACCGAAGAGGAGAGGTATGACCCCCATTTGACTAGGAGCCGCACTGAGGTGGGTTCTTTGAGCTTTAATGAGGCCCATTTCTACCAATACATTGATGACCATTTCTCTCGCCTCAACTTGAGGTTTAATGCAATTGATGAGCGTTGATAGAAGCACGCTCAAGATCAGCAAGAGTTTCTCTGCCGGTAAATAGATTTTAATCGCCAGCAGCAAAACTTAGAGCACCATGTCTACTATGCATAAGAGCACCATGGTTAGCCCTACCCTCCGTCCAATTAGAGGCCTAGCAGCCCTCCCGGCCCTTATTGATGGTTTGTTAGTTCCCCTTCCCCCTTTCCCTTTGGTTTCTTTAGATGATTACACATTAGGGACAATGCATGCCTTAAACATAGGGGGTGAGCTAGCAAGCTCATGTTAGGGGGATTATATGCCGTGAGAGTCCTTGGTTTTGAAATGGGTTTTTCTTATTGTCATTGGGGGGAATTTCTTAGGAATTATGATGATTGAGGAGTGATTGGCTAGATTGAGAGGTGTTTATGCTTGTACATAGTAGTCCACTAGAATAGGTAACCCGTTTAATTGCGTTTTAGGAATCATTGCATACTTAGGACTTGAATGAGTAGAGCATATAGTTTAGAGCATGTAGATTCTTCTATTACATTGTATATATTTGTTCTCTTTTTCGATCTTGAGGAGTAATGTTCAGGAGGACATCATTGGGCTTGCAGAGTGCATTTCTTACCCTGCTCTTCATTTCTTTCTTGTGATCTCCCTCATGAAAATTTGTTTTAAAAAACTGAAAAATTGAAAACTTTTAGGGTAAAAAAACCCCTTTTATGATGTGAATACATGGTGTAAATGTTGACTAATTAGCTTGGTTGCACACTTGAGTTGTGGTATTTGATTTGGTTGTTGGAGCATGGTCGTGTGAGCTCCCGTTGGTGATAATTTTGTCTTGTGCGCATGCTTTAGTCCTTGAGACCCTTTTAGCTTGATTTGGAGGGGTTTGGCTAGTGGTTGACTCATAAGGTAAATAGATGTCACGGGGGAGACTTGACCTGTGAGCTTTGAGCCTTCATGTGACCACTCATTCTTAGTGGTTCTTTCTCTTTTTCTCGTGTGGCTCACCATTGATTGCAATGCTAGAACTTGGCCTTGTCCTCTCCAAGACCACATTGGGCAATACGCATCATTTGATATGATTGAGGCATTCCTTGTTATTTTACACCACATAGCATAAAAAGCCACCTACATGATGTTGAAACCCTTTTGGTCACCCACATTGGGCCTTGCCCATATTTGTTTTTTCCGCGCTCATTTCACCCTTGGCCTATTAAGATTTCCTATCCTCATGCCATAGAGGTTAGTAGAGCAAGAACTTTCATGATTATGAGGTTTGCTTTTTATGTTGGAACATCTTTGGGTGTATGTTGTGGCAATTTATGTTGAAAAGGGAAAGAAGGGAAGCTGGAATCTTTTGAAATAAAAGTGAGAGAAAAGGAAGAGCAAGCCTTTTAGTATGCAAAAAGGAAAAAAAAAGGAAAGCTTGTGCAATAGGATGCTTGGCACAATGATTTGCATTCCAAACCAAACCAGCTCCCTCCTTAAGTGTTCAAAGTGGGTTGCACGTGTGAAGTAGTGGCTCGCTTCCATTCCTTTATTATGGGAGGTGTTCTTGCTCCCTAACCATAAGGCTATTTAGGTCCACTTATCCCAAAAGATCTTTTCCTTTCTCACCCTTACCGAAGAACCCTGTTTCAACCCTTCCAAAGCCTTCTTGATTAAAGGGTGTACATTTTTTTTTTTTGGCCCCAAGTGGTGGAAGATGAGGACCCTTCCAAGCCTATGGTTTTTGCATGATTTGCTGAGCAATGAGAGTACAAATGAACGTATTTAAACACTTGGAGAGGAGAGTTCCACTTGACCATAAAATGAGGCTCTCCCCGATCTCTTTTACTAGCCATTAGCAAGCCACCACTTTTCTTGCCTTGAAAATCTCACATAGTCTTAGTATGTGCTATTAGGCAAGGTGATCCCTCGAGAGTTTCATGTACATCTTACTCCCTCACCTCATATTTGTTACTTCTTGATTGTGGCTTAAGGGATCGATTTCCCCATTCATGCAGTGTTAAGCAAAGCTTGCTTAAGGACAAGCAAGAGCTAAGTATCTTTGACTTAATAGACCTCAATTTTGATTAATCCCTTATCCCCTTTTTGGTTCATTTTTCCTAATTCTCCTTTGATTTAGAGGGAACTGAACGAGTTTTGCCTCCTCTAAGGTCGTTACCTTGTTTAATCCCTTTTCGACTTTTTACATGTGTTTTTCAAATTATCTAGGGAAGAGGGGTAGCTATTACATGAAACAAGGCAATGCAATTGTAAATACGGTCACGCAAAGGCTCGAGGGAAACAAGATAGCGTGAAAAAATGAGAATTCAAGGGCCCATGACAAGTGACAGTCGTTGACAGTCAATAGCTAGGCCATCGCTCGCCTACAGGAGAAGCCCCAGTTCCATGAAGTGGCGAAGGCTAGCCGTGGCGGCTGGCATGGCCAGGTAGTCACCTTGGCAACCACCATCACCCCTTTTCTAATTCTTTAGCATATAAATACCCCGTTTTGCCTAATTTCATATTTATGCTTAATTACTCTTGTAAAAAGCACTTTAAACACTTTCCATATTTGATTTTTAGTTAAGGCAAGATTAGTGTTCTTGGATTATTGTTGATTGAAGACTTTTATTCTCCATTGCATTAATCTAAGTTTGCTCTTCTTTCTCTCTCTTTTCCTCTTCACTTGGTTTTGCTTAGTTTGTTTGATCATGCTTCATTTTGATTGTTGGATTGTTACGATTCCCTCAACTTGGTTTGGGGATTAGGAGCTAGGATGGCATAATAAGCCTGGTGTAATCTTGTCTTGATTTGATTTTCAAGTTATTTAGGGGTCTCATTCTCTACCCACCAAGTATTCAATAAAATGCCTGAAAGGACATTCCATCTGATACTTGGGGCGAATAATCACACCGAGAGGTAGGTATTCATCCTATGTGGGTAGAAGAAGAGAGAAGAAGCATTGGGTATGAAATAATCCAAAGCCTTGTTAGGTGCAAGTTAGGCTTTCTTCAACCTTAACCTTTGAGGCCCCATGAAAATAGGTGGCCTTGCATATTAAGGTTACCTTAACTCTCTGAAAGGAGGTTTCAGCGGCCGTAAACGAACCAATCACCCCCTTACAATCACTTGTGAATTAAGCCAAGTTCAAGAACCCATGCCTAGCATAAATATGTAGCCATTAGCGACCAATCCCTCGACCCAAGTCCCTCTCCAATTGAATTTTAGACCTCTATTTTACCTAGTTTTTGTTTCCTTCTCTCTCAAACTCACCTTCACCCCCTTTAGATTCAATCTAACCACTAAGTTAGGTACCATAAGTCTTGTTCTCAGTGGATGACACCCCAAGTACAAGGCAATAAACTATTCAATTTAAAGCTTATTTCCAATCGAAGAGATACGCATGGTGGTCGGGTTGGTTTTTAGCTAGAAGATACAAACCAAAATTTTCTTGGCTTTTTGGCTTTGAGTATGGTGGTATGTTCGTCATTGGGTTTTTACATGCCTCGGTGGCGCCCTAGATAGGAGAGGATTGATGGGGATGAAGCAGCTGGCAAAGCGATGGAGGAGTTGAGGACTCCATATTCGGCACTTAGAGAGAGGGCATAGGTAGAAAGCAAGGAGCAAGAGCTAGGGTTAAAGTGAGTGAATGAGCAAGATTTAGGGTTAGAAATGAGTGTAACCAATCATTTGTACAGGGGTCGGTCTGGCTATTCTTTTTGGACTGGCATTTTTCTTGGATCGTTTTGTTTTTGGCCAATTTCAGTATGTTTCAGGTTTTGCTTTGGAAAGGCTGTGACTTTGGGCCAAAACGCATTTGTTGTATTAACTGCCTAGTTTTATTTTCGTCCAATATACAAATTGTATAGTTGTTAATGTTGGCATGATTTAGTTTCTGCCTATTAAATGAATCTATGTGATCATTTGGAAAATTTGTAGTAATTATATGAATATGTTTCATAGTGTTTGAAAATTTTGTTTCATATGATAAGTTTCAAGTTATTATGTAAATAAGTTTTATATAATAATTTGAATTTTTGGTTGATATATAATTATGTTTTACATGTCACTAAATAGAGATATTATATAAATTCATTTGTATAACTTCATATAAATTTGTTTTACGTGATCAAGTTAAATATCTTTGTTATATTCACCAAATTAGCGTGTTAATTAGTTTAACAAACTTTATATGTGATAATTAAAATTATAGGAACTTCTAATTCATATCCATATGCGATGACTATGAACTTAGGCGAAGGTATGATGTGAATGATGCGGTTTCTTGAAAATTTAATTATTAAACAATATGACTAACAATTTATACAAACTTTCAGATATACCAGCTGAGAATTTGATACGTAGTATGTCTCTTAACGAAAAACTAGATGGCACAAATTACGATGTTTGAAATCTAAAGGTTCGATTCACCCTGAATGAGGGCGACATGCTAGATCTCTTAATTTCTATGCCTGCCTCAGCAAACAAAGATGAATAAGACAAAGATATTATTGCTAGTGAGCAATATAAGGAAAACCTAAAGGCGTACCATGTCTGGTTTAAAAGAGATCGTTCTGCGCGCTACACAATGTTGTCTTACATGCATGACGATCTTCTGGGAGAATTTGAATGTTATCCCACTACTAAGCACATGTGGGCCCGGCTTAAGATCATGTTCAAGTAAACATCCGCTAAAAGGTTGCATACCTTGCAGTTAAAAGGGATGTAATACACTATCGCCTCTGGTCGTAGTATCTCCGAAGATTTTGAACCATGAGTGGCATGCTAAGAGATCTTAAAGTTGTTGGGTGAGATGTCTCTGAAGAGGAGCGGGTATTGAGCATGATTAGCACTATTCCTGATGAAAATGAACATTAGTGGAGCTTTGAAATTAGTATGCCACATAATGAGAACATTCAAATCTTCAAGGCGATTTCGAAGCATCTTGAAATAGAGGAAGAGCGCATAAAAGCATATACCCTTTCCAATGTGGCATTCGTTGCCAGAGGGAGTAGGCTCAAGGGCTATAGGCCTTATTGTGGCAAGAAGCCCAAGGGCGGTCAATGCCCTCTCACAACGCTCACTCTAAAGGTGGTTTTGCCAAGAAGCATAAGATTAAGGACGGTAGAGCTAAAGATATAGCACGTGTGAAGTGTTATGACTGTGCAAAGAAGGGGCACTTTGCTCGAGATTGTCTCGAGTCGGCAAATTACTTCTTTTCATTAAAACTCCTGAATTCTATGCTTGTTCCCATGCATTTGTTGCTAACTCTCTTCCTCAAGGGATTATAGACACGGGGGCAACCAAACACATAGTTCAGGATAAAGCCAGATTCATGGAGTTTCATCGCTGCCCGGTGAGTTCACGGACTGTCATACTGGGGAATGATAGCGAGGAAGATATCCTTGGAGTAGGAACATGCTAGCTCAAACTTCGTGGAAAAAACAAGCTACTTCTTCACAACGCTCTAGATGCACCTAGGGTGTGACGCTCCTTAGTATATTATGTTTCTTTAATAAGATTAAGTTTTACTTTTGGATTTCATCATAATGGTTTAGACTTATTCTATAATGGCAATTTGTTTGGCCAAACAACACTGAATGGAGATTTCATTGTTTTGGATTTGGATGATTCTTATAACAGTATATCTTTTACTTTTGTCTCATATTTTGACTTTGATTCTAAATCTGCTAAGTGGCATGCTAAGGTTGGCTATGTGGGTCAAGATAAAATAAATAGGCTGGCCAAAGAAGGTCTTTTAGATCAACTCACTCGGGTTAAGTTGTCTAAGTGTGAGTCATGTCTCCGGATCCTTAAACATGAATGCACATCATGATGCTATATATTTCATTACTCTTATAGATGATTATTCACGATATGAATATGTGTACCTTTATCTCACCGCTACAAGACACTTGATATGTTCAAACGCTTCGTAATAGCAGTAGAGACTCAATTGGAACAAACAGTTAAAACACCTCAAAGGTTTTGTGAAGAGAAAGGTATATGAATACAGCTAAGGATTCCACATACCCCACAACAAAATGGTGTTGCAAAGTGTTAGGACTACACATTGCTTGACATGGTCAGGTCAATGATAGCACATGCCAACCTCCCAATTAGTTTTGGGAGGGGGGGATGTGCTGCTTATGGCAACCTATATCCTTAACTGTGTGCCAAGCAAGAGTATATATGCCACACCGTATAAGTTATGGTTTGGTCAAAAACCATCGTTGGACCACTTATGCCCATAGGGTTCGACTAGTTATGTACATAACCCAACTCGTAAATATAGGAAGTCTGGTCCAAGAGCTACCAAGATGGTGTTCATTAGATATCCCAAAGATTCCATTGGATATGTGATATATGGGGAATACGCTAATGGTGGCATGATGAAAATACACTCCCACAATGTTGACCTCCTTGAGGTTGAGTTCCTAAGTATTTGTGAAATAAAGAAGGATATCGAACTGTATTAGTTACAACAAGACATTCAACCATCTCTTGGCAAGGGGGAGGATTTGAATTCTAACCAAATCACAAAAGATGGTACACCCCCTATCTGAAAGAAATGGGCAAACCTCTCTGCTGAGGAGAATGAGGATCACCCTCAATCTCCAATTCTTGAGGAGAGTCAACCTGAGAATAAGGTTTATCCTCAATCTCCTGTTCCTAAACATGCAGTTAGTCCATGTGTTCAAAATCCCACACCTCTAAGGGATAGTGGGAGTGATTCTGCATATGCTCAGGATCCCATACCTCTTAGAGAAAGGGGAAGGGA
>JACYFF010031954.1:41499491-41510561 GCA_017589665.1 Selenicereus undatus
TTATTATTATTATTATTATTATTATTATTATTATTATTATTATTATTTATTGTTGTTGTTATTTATTATTTTGTCATTTTTATGTACAGAAAAAAACAATAATGGAGTAGAGATCAAATGGAGTGTGACGAAATGGAGTATGATGACATGGACTATGAGAACACGTTCCGTAAATTTTGAAGTATGGCTTCATGTACAATGGCCTTGATGACTATATATTATTATAAGTATATTTATACAGAGCCTTGCATGACTTCTTCTTTAACAGGAGAAATATGGATCAAGGAGTTGAAAAATGGTAATCCTATTCAATACGTTAATGCTTTTAGAATGGAGGCAGATTTATTTTTAAGATTGTGTAAGGAATTATCTACAAATTATGGGCTGCGATCAAGTAGTAGGATGTTAATTTTTGAGAAAGTTGACATCTTTTTGTACACCCTTGCTTTAGATGCTTCGAATAGAGTGGTTGGGGAACGCTCTCAACGTTGTGGTGATACTATAAGTAGAATATTTCATGAAGTGCTAAATATAATTTCTGCATGTGAGTTTAAGGGCCTCACATATGACATCATAAGACCAAGAGAATCAAGATTCAAACATATATCACCTCAAATTGCTAATGATGAAAGATACATGTCAATATATTACTATTTTTTTTCTCGGTGATTTCATTTGCAAAGATTTAATCTGATGAGTTTTGGTTTGATAATAAGATTGTATTGGATGCATCGACGGCACACATGTGACAGCATTTATTCCTGAGAATGAGCAATTATCTTACAGATGAAGGAAGGGGTATCAAACATTCAATGTTATGGCAACATGTGACTTTTATATGTGTTTTACATTTGTGTCAGCCGAACGGGAAAGATCAACACATGATACTCGAGTTTTTTTACATGCAATTGAAACACCAAAATTGAATTTTCCTAATCCACCAGAAGGTATGTTCTCATGCAATTTAACTTTATGGACAATTTTTTCCGGGACAACATGCTAATTTCGCTTTTAAATATAATTAGGTTGATACTATTTGGTTAACAAAAGATATCCTTATAGAAAAGGTTATCTAGTACCATATTCAAAATTACGATATCATCAAACACAATTTCAAAATGAGTCGCTAAACAATGCTCAGGAAGCCTTCTAATGTCGCATCTCCTAAAGAGTTCTATAGCAATGTGTATTCTAGGAAGAATAGGAGATTTTGTAATCTACGAATTCTCTTTTAGGATAAAATATTTTTAGATTATTTTTAGTTATCGTAATCTTTGGATTTATTTTATGTTCCTTTTTTTCAATTGTATTGATCCCTATATAAACCCCCCTCGTGCCTTGGGAAAAGACACACTTAAATGAATTGAATTATTGAGTTTTTGGAAGTTCTTGTGTGATTTTCTAGGTGTGAGGATTGCTCTTAAAGCATCCTACATCAATTTGGTATCAGAGCCTGCGATCTTTCCTGCTGCCTTGGTATTTTGTTTTCCTTTTTTTCTTTCCTTTCTCGTTCATAGAAAAAAAAAAGGAAGCAAAACCAGAACCTAAACCGTTGCTACTGCCTTCGACCTCTGCCACCCAGAAACGGTTGACAACCACCATCGCCGACCACTACTAAGCACTCGGCTATCTTAGTCGATCACCACCTACCCTTCACTGCCACCGACCCTTCGCCGGAACCCTCAAATTCCTAATTCCCAAAACAAAACCCTAGCCGCACGCTCCTCCACTCTCTCGAACCACCACCAGACCATCAAACATTGTCGCCCACCACCACCTCTAGGCCTGCCATACTGGTCAACCACCACCCATCCTTCGCAGGTGGCGCATCATCACCAGAATCCCACACATCACAATTTGCAACCCTAATTTGCGAATTGCTCAATTTTTCACACCCTAACCCTCAAATTCGCCCTCAATCCAGCCCAAAATCCAAAATCGACCTTCCCCATCGCTTTCCCAATGTATTTCGCCCCTATAGCCCAAGATAGTCAAGGGGATTCTGACCCATTACAGCCTCAGTCAGTTCCTCTAAGCCAACTGTCACGAATTCAAAAAAACTCTTGGCAATTGTCGTAATTCGCGCCTGCGTCCACTAGCAGCGAAGGCTGAACCCCTCTTGCCAGCAGCCTCTGGCACTGCCAGCTAGTCTTCCTACTCGCAATTGTTGTCAGAGTTAGTTTCTACTTATTGTTTTTTTCTTTGGTTGTGCTACCACTCTTGCTGTTCTACCATGTGGTTTGTTGCTGCGTTGTTGTGTGCTTCCCTCACCAGCAGTCTCATATCAGTGTTGCAGTAGAGGCGAGCCCTCAACCAGAACTCAGGCACACTAAGAGGTATGAGGATCTCGATTTACTTTGATAAGAGTTTGATCCCCCACGGCAAATTCAGCCCAATACCTAATTGTTTGGATTTTGAGTACTTGCTTAGATCCTGAGTTTTGTTCTCTTATTCCTTAGCTTTAGTTTGGTTCGAGTCTTATCAATAATCTATATCAAAATTTTGTGTTCTACTGTGTGAGTATTGATTGTTGATCGCTATTGTTACTATTGCAACTTTGTTGATCTCAGCACTTACATCTTACATTCATACCTACATCCACCATGTCATCCTCACCCAAACAGCCTTACCAGTCCTAAATAGATACCCTCTCTAAAAGACTTGACCATCAGGATGCTACGTTTGAGCAGCTCGAGGGCAAGATTAACAAACTTACTCGAGCATTTGAGAAATCACCCATGCTTGACCAACCTCAAACCCCACCCTAATTTTTCCCTGAACTACTTGTATGGGGGGAATGATCGTCATCAGTAGGTCACTTATAAGTCAAGTCAAGCTAATGAGCTTGAGGAGAGAGAACCAGAATCAACGACTCCATCTAACCCTCAAGTAAAAGAGGAGTGGAGTAACTTGAGGCATGACCAAGGGGGCCATAGGAACCGTTGGTTCAACACCCCTAGAGAAGGCAAGAGGACGGGTAACCCTAGTGAGCCCAGGCATGCAGACCTGGAAACTGATCGTAGAAGTGTTCACGATATTACTTGAAAGGTGAAAGTCGATGTACCCTCTTTTGACGGAAAGATAGATGCTACCACTTTTTCTGACTGGATAGTTGCTATGGAGGACTATTTTAACTGGTATGAGATGTCTGAAATTGAGTGAGTTTGATTTGCCAAGATGAAACTCATAGGACCTACTAGGAAGTTTTGGCAAACTGTCACAAGTCACCTTGAGCGAATGCGTCAACCTCCTATCATTCAATGGGAAGTCATAAAGGATTGATTGAAAGAAAAGCACTTGAGGAAGAGGTTGTCGACCTGAGGGAGACTTTGAAAATCCTGTCAACGTTGAGAATAGCCTTTTCCATGATGCACATCTTGGAGTTATGAAATGCCTTTTAGCCAAACCAGTCATGAACGATGAGTGGAAATGTACCACCATATTCTATACTCTTGTGAGGTGTGGTGAAACTCTAATGAAAATGGTTATAAATGGTGGCAGTACCTTGAATGTTGTTGCTGAGGCCGTTGTAAAGCGTTGTCACCTTAAGATAGAACCTAACGCCCACGCTTTCAAAGTAGCCTGAGTCAACAAGACCCACCTCATAGTTACCCATAGATGTAAGATTCTGATCCAGATTGGTGGTTATAAGGACAAGGTTTTATGTGATGTCCTTCCGATGGATGTCGCTCACATCCTTCTAGGTTGTCTTTGGCTTTATAATAAGAATGTCTCATATAACCGGAGAGAGAACACTTATACCTTTAGGTACATGAATAAGAACATCACTCTTAACCCCTAATGACCTAGAGAGTTCTTGTCTTCCCCAGGTCCCAAACCTTCACCGAACTTATCCTCTCCCAACATTGTGTCTACTCCTCGTAGGGGAACTATCTCCCTCCTTCACCATAGGCCTTTTGAAGGACTGGGAAACTCTAACAAGTTCTTCCTCACAATCTTAGCTAGGGATCTAGCTTCGGACTCCATTGCCTTCCCTAACATCCTTTCGAGCGACCTGCTTCTCCGGGACCTCCCAGTTGAGATTGATGACCTACTTAAAGGATTTGCTGACGTTGTCCTTGAGGAACTTCCTAGCGAGCTCCCTCCCCTTCGTGATATACAACATGCTATTGACTTGGTTCATGGTTCCCAACTTCCTAACCTTCCTCATTATAGGTCGAATCCTACCGAGCGTGCAAAATTGAATAGGCAAGTTCAAGAACTATTTTCTAAGGGCTTTGTTCATCACAGCATGAGTCCTTGTGCGGTCCCTACCCTCCTTAACCCTAAGAAGGATGGATCATGGAGGATGTGTGTCGATAGTAGAGTCATCAATAAGATTACAGTCAAGTATAGGTTTCCCATTCTGAGGTTAGAGGATATGCTTGATTGTCTTACTGGGCTTACTGGTACTTCAAGATAGACTTGCATAGTGGTTATCACCAGGTTCACATTAGACAAGGAGACTAGTCGAAGACTTCCTTTAAGACCCAAGATTGCTTATTTAAGTGGATGGTTATGCCTTTTGGGCTATCCAATGCTCCCAGTACCTTTATGAGACTTATAACTCATGTTCTTCAACCATTTATGGGAAAATTTTTGGTTATCTATTTCAATGACATCTTGGTATATAGCAAGTCTAGAACATACCAGGTTAACCATCTCAAGCAACTCGTGTGGGCACTTAGAAAAGCCAAGCTCTTTGCTAATCTAAAGAAGTGCATCTTCCATCAAACCCAAATCCTCTTTTTAGGGTTCATTGTGTCCACTCAAGGTATCTCCACTGACCCCGACAAAGTTAGAGCCATTAGAGAATGGCCTAAACCTAAGACCCTTACTGAGGCTACGAGTTTTCATGGCCTTACCTCTTTCTACTGGAGGTTCATCAGACACTTCATGTTACGTCCACGTTCGTTATTTTACGTTAAGCTAATCGTATTGCCTTTTCGTATCGTAAAATCATATTTTATTAACTATATGAGTTAAATTATTATCAATGTGCTTACATGATCAATAATTTTATTAAAAACAATTATTATTGCTATTATTGATTTTAAGGTTCATTCATGCTATTTGTGCCTTTAAATTAGATCGATAGTTTAATTTAGTCGTTATTCGATTTCTTCAGTCGTTTTTCGAGTACGATTAGGTTGTCAACCTTAGAATTAGTTTGTGGTTTATTAAATCGAAAATAGATGTATTTGGAAACGAGTAATTGATAGAGGGTCGTACGATTGATTCGGGTTTAGAGTACGAAGTTGTGATTGAACTAGACTAGACTAATTAGCATCGGGATCGGTTTAATTAGGTGAGATTAAACCAATAAAATAAAGAACACAAAAACAGGGACAAAAGGGGGCCGAAGCCCCCTTCTTCAGCCACTCACGGCGACGAGGGAGGGTTCTCTACCCCAGCCCTGACGACCACCAACGCAAGAGAGAGAGAGAGAGGAGGAGACGGCGGACTGCGGCGGCTCACAAGCAGATGGTGGTCGGCTACTGGTACGACCCTCTACACAATTTCCCCGCGACCACCGTGAAAACAGAGAAGAATCAAGCGATTTGAGGGAAAGGAAACGGAGGTCGAGGCCACACCTAATCAACGGCGACAAGGTGGCACCGGTGGGTTCGGGTATTGGCGACCACCAATAGCAGTGTGTGTGAAGGGTTTGAAAGTTAGGGTTTCGGGTTTAGCAAGACATTCGAACTAGGGTTTGGCCAGCAGCTTGGATATGCAATTGGTACTCAATTGATGCTCATTGAGTTGGGGTTAGGCTGAATTCGAAGATATGCACGGTTTGGGGGCCTAGCTGAGCAGTCAGCGAGCAAGGGTCAAGGATTTAGGTTTTTCAGCATCCAAATCGAGCTCGAAAGCCCTTAGAACGGGTCCTTAGCTTGGAGTCCAGGTGGGTGTTTCTCGCCTCCTAAGTATTAGTAATATCGAAATTATTTTAACCCTTAAGTTGCGTTGCATGTGAGTTTAGGATTAGTAGATCGATTGGGGTTATGCATGTTCATTTTCAGCTAAATTTAGTTTAAATTGGTGCATGTTTAGTTTAGTTAGTTTATGCCTGAAAGTGACTTTGAAATAACTTAATGATGCCTTGAATCAATATATGTTAGTTTAGTTAACTAACGCTTGAACATAGGCTCGAAATGAAACATGCACGTTTAGAATCGATTCAAGTATATGTAGTTAATACATGCATGAAAGGTGGCTTCGAAATGAATTATGCATGTTTAGAATCGATTCAAGTATATTTCGTTAATACATGCCTGAAAAATAGCTTCAAAATGAAATATGCCTGTTTAGATTAGATACATGTACACTTAGTTCATGTTTGTTTAATAACTTCGGAGTGAAATATGAATGTTTAGAATCGATACATGTACACTTGGTTAATTCATGTTCGTTTAATAACTTCGAAGTGAAATATGAATGTTTAGAATCGATATATGTATGCTTAGTCAATGCATGTTTGTTTAATAAGTTCAAAGTGAAATATGAATGTTTAGGATCGATATAAGTACGCTTAGTTAATTCATGTTCGTTTAGTAACTTCGAAGTGAAATATGAATGTTTAGAATCGATACATGTACACTTAGTCAATTCATGCTCGATTAATAGCTTCGAAAAGAAATGAGTATGCTTAGAATCGATACTTGCGTGATTAGTTAGTTTATACCTAAACCGTGACTTTGAAATAATAAATGAACACCTCGAATGCGATAAGATTCATGTTTGATTAGTTTAGTTGGTTCGTTAAGTGTTGTTTCAAGTTAAGGCATTATAGACACATACGTAAATGCGGTTATATATATATATATATATATATATATATATATATATATGCTTGCAATAACGCACTACTGGATGGTGTTGCTTGCCCAGGTAAGTGCATAAACCCTATTACACGTCTCTTTATAAGTTTTCATGATAATATGTTATGATTATCTAATTGAAGACCGAGATGGTAGTTGGATGGTTTGAGGTAGAACTATGATTGGTTTGATATTCTTTGTGGTCGGTGCTTGTGAGGAGGGAGCTTGGGTTGTGAATTAACCGCAATCGTGTGGATTGCGAGGCCATGTGTGGCTTATTCTGCTGAGATTAATTGATTATGAAGTGTTTGAATGTGTTACATGAAAACCCCCTTCCCTTCAAGTCATCAAGTTTCTTGTTGCGAGTAAGGGTGTGTTTGAAAAAGAAAGTTTTCATGGTTGTAACTAATAGTAGCAATGACTATTAGTAATCGATGGCCTATTTTAAATATACGAATACAGTTTTAGGAGTAAACTCGCTTGAACAGGGGAATCCCTAAAGAATTTAGATAAAAAAAGAGTGTGATGTACGAAAAAGAATTTAGCTGTGAGAGACAGCAAAATTATTAGGCGTTATGGCCACACGCTTTAAATTGGCTAAGATAATGTGCTTCGAACAATATGATATGAATGATGTTAGCCTAGGGGATAAGTCGTGGTACTAGGAAACCCTAAAAGACCCTGACGAGGGTAATGGTCCGATATGTTATATGTAGCCGTCCCAAGAGTAAGAGCTTAAGCGTGAGCGTTAGGTCTCACTATGGGGTTGAGAATAGATCTCACCCAATCAGCACCATGTAATGATCTTATGCCAGATGTATTTCCTTAATAAGCGAAGAAAAGCAATCCGCATTACGCCATTTCAAGTATTTCAGAAAGAAAGTTTTTATGGGCCAATAGGAGGCCAGATGAATCAAATGTGAAAAGCTTATAAGGGTCAGTATACGACCAATACGAAAGAGATTTCTTTAAAGAATATGAGCCTCAAGAGGCTAAGAAAATAGTTTTTATGTGCCTCAAGACGCTAAATGAAGTGTTTTTAGTAAAAAGAAAAAAAGCTTCCTGTGCATGACTTATGCATATCATATGAATGAGATCTAAGTAAAGTATCCTGATGAAAATAAAGCGTTATGTGCATATTCCAAGTATAACTTATGAATGAGATGCTAAGTAAGATACGATTATGAAAAAGAAAGCCTTATGAGCATATTTCATGCATACCCTATGAATGAGGTTTGAATAAGATTCAAGAAAAGTATGATTATGAAAAAAGATAACCTTATGGGCACATCGTATGAATGAGGTTTCATGCATGGTTTGAATGGAATGCTAAGTAGTTATGTTTATGAAAAAGAAAGATCCCTATGCTTAAGCTATGAAAGAAATTTTATGTGCTTAGCCCTCGATGCTTGCTTATGTGTTTAGGTGCTTGTTAGTTAAGGAATTCAGGGGCCTAAGAATGAGTTTGAACGGCTAAAATGAAGTTTACGGATAGTGATCCTTCCTTGAGGATTTAAGAATGCCTAATATGATAATAAAGCATGAATACGTAATATGTGACTATTATGAGTATTATTGCCTGCAACGGTTTTGGTTTTAAGGGGTCGGAGAATACTCACTGAGCGTGTGGTTACTCATCCCATTACTCTTTCCCCTTTTTCCCTAGGTCTGCATTACAACAAGTAGGAGCCAAGTCACTTATGTCAAGATGGAATCCATTCTCAGTTGCAAGGTGTCATGTGTGCCAATTTGAAGGGGCTCTACGTATTTAACGAAGTTATGTAATGTATTCCTAGAATTGTGAACGTTTGTCAAGAATTATTCTAGTTCATGTAGTGCATTCGATTTAGGAGTTGCTCTGTACGGCCATGTGTGCCAACCATCTTATTAGCCAGTTGTCTTTTTAGTTGAAGTCAGCTACGTTTTGGGATGTAAATCCCAATACTCCGGTTGTGTGAACCATTAAGTTGTATCTTTCACTTTTCCTGTATTGATGAACTATTTTGTTTGATGTACTCCAAGCGAGTTGCTCGTTGAGTTATGAACTCTGGCGTGTAGTCGTTGAGCTTCTTTTAAAATGTTTTATGTATTCGTTGATCTGCAGGGGTTTATTGTAAGGCTTTTAGCCTAGAAATGGTTAGTGTTTAGGGAAACTCTGTCCATTTTGCCCCGGAATTTAAGTCGAAAGCATAGAAAACGTAATGCTCCCGGCCCTAGGGGCTGGGGGTGTTACACTTCAACTCTACCATGGTACCTTTTACAAACTGCTTGAAGAAAGGCCCATTTTAGTCTACTCCTAATGCGGCATTTGTCTTTAAGGAGATTAAGGAGATGATGTCATCTGCTCTAGTCCTTAGGCATCCTGACTTTAGTAAGGTTTTTAAGGTTCCTTATGACACCTTTGGATATGGCATTGGTGGAGTGTTAAGTCAAGGGGGACATCCCATAGCATTCTTTAGCGAAAAGCTTAGCGAATCTAGGTGGATCAAGTATACCACCTATAAGAAAGAGTTGTACGCTCTGCTTCAGTCCCTTCGCTATTTGCGATATTACCTTCTCCCGTATGAATTTGTTGCATATTCGGATCGTAAGGCCCTTAAGCATTGGAATTCTCAGTCTAGTATCAATCCTAAGCATGCTAGGTGGACTAACTATATTAGTGAATATGCATTTGTCCTTAAGCACAAATTTGGTGTAGAGAACAAGGTGGCTGATGCCCTCAGTCGCCTTGGTTACCTCTTACAGACAATGTGGGTTGAGGTTCTCAGTTTTGACAAGCTCAAAGGCATTTACACCTCTTATCCTTGCTTTTCACTCATTTACTTAGACCTTTCGGCGGGAAATCACAACCATCACGTGGACTTTGTCATTCGTAATGGTTTCCTATTTTGGGGGTGCAAGTTATGCATTCCTAAGACATCATTTCGGGACTTCTTAGTTTGGACAATGCATGCTGGGGGACTAGCTGGCCACCTGGGTAAAGATGGGATTATTGCTTTGGTTACAGATCACTTGTATTGGCCCTTTTTCAAAGGAGATATACATCGCATTGTGTCTCAGTGTCACACCTATTAGTTAGCTAAGGCTAAGAGGCACAATATAGGACTTTACACTCCTCTTCCTATCCCGCATGCTCTGTGGAAGGATATTAGCATGGACTTTGTACTAAGTCTACCTAGAACATCCCGTGGTCTTGATTCAACCTTAGTTGTGGTTGATAGATTTTCTAAGATGGCCCACTTTATTGTCTGTAGCAAGACAAATGACGCTTCACATGTTGCTAAGTTAGTCTTCCGAGAGGTTATTAGGTTGCATGGTCTTCCCACTTCCATAATGTCTTATAGGGATGTCAAATTCATGAGCTATTTTTGGAAGACCTTATGGAAACTGTGTGGTACTACTCTGCAATTTTCTGCGGCGTTTCACCCTCAAATGGATGGGCAAACTAAGGTTGTTAACCGCAATCTAGGGGAGTTACTTAGATGTGTTGTGGGCGAGAAACAAGACAGTTAGGATGTGACTTTACCCTTGTTGAGTTTGCATATAACAATGCGGTCAATAGGACCACATGTAAGATTCCCTTTGAGATTGTCCATGGTTACTCTCCTCTTACCCTTACTGACCTCATTCCCCTCCCACCTAATGCCCACGTGTCACTTCCTACATCCACATTTGCATAGCATATCCATGACTTGCATGTTGAAATTGGATGCAAGATTGCTTTGAGTGATGATCACTATAAGCATTCGACTGACATGCATCGCAGAGCTACGAATTTTGAGGTGGGTGATTTTGTTAAGGCTCGGATTCGACCTGAACGATTACCCAGAAACTCCCTCAAAAAGCTTCACGCTCGTGCCATGGTACCTTACCAGATGATTCAAAAGTTGGGATCTAATGCATATGTACTTAATCTCCTTGACAGTTTAGGTATTAGTCCTATTTTTAATGTGGAGGATCTCACTCTTTATCGATGCAGTTTCGAGCCTTGTCTTCCTTTTGAGGTTTCTATAGGTACTCAGGTCCTTAGGCTCCCACCCTTGCCATAGTCGCAGATCGACATCGAGGCAGTGTTGGATGATGAGTTTGTGTCCTCTTCTCGTGGTGGGTTCCGACGCTTCCTGGTGCAATGGTCAGAACAGCCCTAGTGAGATGCTACTTGGATTACTGAAGATGATTTCCGTGATATGAATCCGACCCTTTTAGAGTAGTACCTCCAAGACAACTTGTCATCGTCGAGTTTTTTTTT
>JACYFF010031954.1:41510661-41552595 GCA_017589665.1 Selenicereus undatus
TTTTTTTTTCGGTGGGGGAGAATGATGTCGTATCTCCTAAAGAGCTCTATGGCAATGTGTATTCTAGGAAGAATAGGAGATTTTGTAATTTGGGAATTCTCTTTTAGGATAAAATCTTTTTACATTATTTTTAGTTATCGTAATCTTATTGTAATCTTTGGATTTATTTTATATTCCTTTTTTGAGTTTAATTGATCCCGATATAAACCCCCCTCATGCTTGAGGAAAAGACATACTTGGATGAATTGAATTATTAAGTTTTCGGAAGTTCTTGTGTGATTTTGTTGGTGTGGGAATTGCTCTTAGAACATCCTACATCACCTTCAATCGTGCAAACTCATCCTGCGAAGCTGTATTGAGAGATCATTCGGAGTTCTGAAGCAAAGATGGAAAATTTTCAATAGAATGCCTCAATTTAGTATTGCAACGCAAACAAGGACCATAATGGCTACTTTTGCACCACACAACTACATTCGAATCAATTCACTAAATGATCGAGTTTTTCAAGTACTTGAGCAACATCCTAATTACATACCTACTGATGAGCTCTCATATAGGGGTGGCAATGGATCGGGTTCGGATCGGCTGAACCATAATCCGCACCCATCACCCGCTTAATCCGCTTCATCCAATCCACCCATCATCCATAAAAATCTAATCCAATCCATCGATCGACCATTTGCGGGTGAAAACGGGTGGATCAGTTTGTAAATAGGTGATGAAAGTTTATATGTAATATGTTAGCAAATTTATATAAAAAAAGTAAGTTTTGCATTTTAAAAAGGTTTAAAAGATATTTTAGGCATAAAGAATGAATAAATATCATATCCATCACATTAGCTTTGACGAAAATTATAAAATTACAATTGCCTAAAAAATTAGTAAAATTTAAAGGTCAAAAATAAAAAGTAAACTAATTGCAAATAGGAGATAAACAAGTGCATGACTAAGTGGGTGATAGATCGAGTGGCAGGTTGGATTGGGCATCACCCGGATCCAATCCAATCCATCAAAGCATCATCCATCATCCATCATCTATCCACCATCCATATATTTCGAGTTTTCACCCGCTTTTTCGGATCGGGTAGAATGGATATCCATCAGGTGCAGGTGAAATTGCCACCCCCTACTGATGTAAATCAATTAGACATGTCCCAAAAAACTCCCCTAAGTCAAGGTAATCCACTTTCAAGCATCCAAGTCCAAGAAACAAGCTATGTTTTGCAAGTCGATAAAGTGATGGTACCTGGGTTACACCCATCTATTGTACCCGGTTTTATTTCTAATATTTCATAGTTCAAACGACATCCAAATTGTGTAATTATTTTTTTTGTTAGTTCATTTAGGATGTCAAGTTTATTTTTCATGTTAAGGACAAACCAAGAAGAGCACGTTAAGGGGTCCAATTTAGCTGATTTTGTCAAGCTGCCTAGTAGGCCCCTGAAGCTACACGGTTGGAAAGATATGGCTGATTAAGGTCCTTAATGATGTCTAAATCATGATTTTCAAAAGGGGCGTTTCTAGACATCTTGAGGTTTCCCCCCATGTAAGAAAATCACATACTAGTCAACAAAATGCAGTGGCCCAATAGTAGCAAAAATCGAGCTCCATGTGCCACCTAGCAACCGGTTTCTTAGCAAAAGGGAGTTTTTCCCTCCTAAGTGGGTTTCCTCCTTCAAGGTGTGTGTGTAATAGGCTGGTAGCTTAAGCTTAGTCACCATGTGACTCATGAACGGAGAGAATGCCACGTGGAAGAGGAAGATTATGCCACTTTGCAAGTTCTCATTTGGACACTGTGGCATGTGATGGCAAGCATGCATTACTGTTCTCCTTTTGAGGTGGCAGTCGTGTTTGGTTACCCTCCTAGGGAGGAAATATGACTCTTGTTGCCTAAGATCATCAAGGATTAGCTTAAGGTAATTAGTTTGAAGCTAGTATACTCATTTGTTCTTGCTTTGAATCGGTTATATACTAAACCGTGCACTTAGCTATGTAAATCTACTTAGTGAGCTTCCTTAACATTAAGTGATCTTCTAATGATTACCTAATGACTAAGGAAAGCCTTTAGGCGTGCCATTATAAATAGTTTGGCACTCATTTTGTAACTCAGTGTTGAGAAATTGAAATCAGAAGTTGAGTTTAAACTCCTCTGTATCGTTACTTTGAAATTTCTACTTACTCATCTCTGATTAGGCCAATTAGAGTGGTGTTCAAGTGAGTCTTAATCTTGATTAGGTGGTGATATCTGTATTCTAATCTCATATTAAGAGCCTGAGTTAGTTCTTGGTGGTGAAACTATATCCAAGAATCAATTCAGTTCTATCGTTACCAAGTTCAATGCCTTGATTTCCTTCTTCAAGGCCTTGAATTCCCCTTTTCTCTCACGCCATCTCCCTTGCCTTCTCATGCCTTATGCTCTCTTTTCGCCTAAACACTTGAGCTTTCCTTTCATTCCTTCTCTTCCTGACATGGTATATCAATTTTGGTATCAGAGCCAGTTCATTCTTGGCCTGAATTCAAAACCCCCACACTTTTCTCTCCTCTATCACACCACAAAATTCCTAAAAAGCCAAAAACAGCCTTGGTTTGTGTTCATCTTCCAACATGTCTACCAGTGAAATGACCCTTGAAGAAAATTTTGAAGCCCTCATGAAGAATTATCAAGTTGTGTCTTTATCGAAGGTAGAGTTGGAGAAACAAAATGAGTACTTGCGAAAGCAATTGGGAAATGACATGAAACAAAAGCAAAAGGATGTTGAAAGTCCAACTGCATTTGTTCATGATGAAGATGAAGCAACTAACTTGATTAGTTCTTTAAGTGATGAGGAACCTCGAAGAAGGGTTAGAGGTGCTAGAAGAACGCCCCAAAACTCAAACAATTTCAACGTTGAAATTCCTAAGTTTGAGGATAAACTTGATCCTGATAAGTTTCTGGAATGGTTGCATACTGTTGAGCAAATTTTTGATTACAAGGACATTTCAGATGACAAGAAAGTGAAGCTAGTTGCCCTTAGATTACGAAGGTATGCTTCCCTCTGGTGGACTAACCTTTGTACCAAGAGAACCAGAAACAGAAAAGGCAAGATCAAAACCTGGGAGAAAATGAAGTCAAAACTGAAGTCCCGGTTCCTTCCAGCTACAACATAACTCGGCTCAGGGAAATTTAACTATTTAGGAATACACTAGAGAATTTGAGAAGCTCCTAATCAAATGTGACATTCAGGAGCCTGAAGAATAGACAATTGTTAGGTACTTGGGTGGTTTTGACCCTAAGTATGCTAATGTTGTTGAGTTGCAGCAGTATACTACGTTCGATGAGGTTTGTGTACTGGCACACAAGGCGAAACAACAACGAAGAAATAAACCTATCAAACGTGATTTCCGTAAAACCCCAGTTCGTACTCAACCCTTTAACAAGGGGAGTCTGAATTATCCTCCAAGATTCATCTCACGAAATCCGTCTTCCCCTATGCCACAAAGAACCTAAACTCCTCAAAGAACCCAGCCTCCAGCACGGCCACTGTACCCCTAGCCACGGCCTCTGTGTGGTCCAGAACATCCCGCTTCATTTTCGATGAGTAATCGGCGTTGTTTTAAGTGTCGGGGACTTGGGCATATCGTTGTTGATTGTCCAAACCGAAGAATTATTACTCTTGCTGAATGGGATGCAATAAGAGAGGAAGATCAAGAGGAGGAACAGAAAGAGGACAAAGAAGAAGAGTAAGAGGACGAACAGGAGGAAGTAGTTGAAGCTGCAGATGAAGGTGAGATGCTAGTACTTCGAAGTGTACTATGCAACCAATGTGGAATTAAGGATGAACAACGAGAAAACATTTTTCATTCCCATTGCACCACTGAAGGCAAAGTGTCCTCATTGATGATTGATGGAGGCAGTTGTGCTAACGTCGCATCATTGAGCATGATTGAGAAGTTAGGCCTCCAGGCCACGACATATCCCCATTCGTACAATATTCAGTGGCTTAATTAGAGTAAAGGGCTTCAGGTTAATTCCCGGTGTTTGATTTCATTATCGATCGTGAAGAATCATCGAGACGAGCTGTGGTGCGATGTGATTCCAATGGATGCGTGTCATATTCTTTTGGGGCGCCCATGGATGTATGATCGTAAGGTGATGCACAATGGATTTCTGAATATCTATTCCTTCTCTAAAGGAGGAAAGAGGATCACCTTGACACGTTATCCCCATCTGAACTTTCCAAACACAAACCACAAACACACCCCGAAAGATCAGATATGTTGTTTGCATGTGGTGAGCGCTTGCTTAAAGCTTCGTATCATGAGTTTCGAGCATTCAAAGAATGGATTCTAGGCTCACAGGAGGAATATGAATCTCCCTTGGTAGATCACCCAATAGCTAAGTTGTTACTTAAACAATTGGGCCATGTATTTCCTGAAGAGATACCCTCTGAATTACCCCCCGAAGCCAGATATTCAACACCATATCGACCTTATTCCTGGTTTGATTCTTCCAAATAAACCAGCATACCGAATGAACCCAAAAGACACTACTGAGATTCGGAAGCAACTGGAAGAATTAATGGCTAAAGGATTGGTTCAGGAATCCCTTAGTCCATGCACTGTTCCTGCACTTCTAGTACCTAAGAAGGACGAGAGTATGTGTATGTGTGTCGCTAGTCGAGCCATAAACAAAATCAGTATCAAATACCGGTATCCAATACCAAGGCTCGAGGATATGCTTGACGACTCACATGGTTCGAGGGTATATTCGAAGATTGATTTGCAAAACGGTTATTATCAAATTTGAATCAGAGAAGGTGGCGAGTGGAAAATTGTTTTCAAACAAAGGGTGGTCTATTCGAATGATTGGTTATGCTGTTCGGTTTATCAAACGCTCTGAGCACCTTTATGAGGTTAATAAATCAAGTATTCAAACCTTACATTGGCAAGTTCGCTCTCATTTATTTTGATGACATATTGATCTTCAGCAAAGATGAACGAGAGCACCAAGATCATTAACTGAGATTATGAAGGTGCTGGAATGTGAAAAGTTATACGGGAATCTCAAAAAGTGTTCATTTTTCACTGCTAAGGTCACTTTTTTGGGATATATCGTAACGGCTGAAGGTATTGAAGCTGATGAAGCTAAGATTGAGGCTATTTAGAGTTGGACTACGCCGCAGAGCATACATAACGTTCGTAGTTTTCACGGACTTGCTTCCTTCTACCGGCGATTTATTCAAAATTTCAGAACTATCACTGCCCCAATGACCGAAGTGCTTAAAGGCACATCTTTTAGATGGACCCCTAAGGCGCAAACGACCTTTGAAGAAGCGAAGGCTAAGCTAACGCAAGCACCAGTGTCAGTTCTTTCCTGTTTTGACAAAGTATTTGAGGTGGAATGCGACGCATCTAGCATTGGTATCAGAGGTGTTCTTACTCAAGAAGGTAAACCATTAGCCTTCTTCAGTGAGAAACTGTGTGACTCAAGGCGAAAATACTCCACTTATGATAATGAATTCTATGCCATAGTTTGATGTTTGGAGCACTGGAGTCATTATCTTATGGCCAGCGAGTTTATCTTACATTCTGATCATGAGGCTTTGAAGTATATTCAAGGCCAACATAAATTAAACTCTCGGCATGCTAAGTGGGTTGAGTTTGTCTAGTCATTTCATTTTACTATACGACATAAATAAGGGTAGCTAAATAAAGGCGCTGATGCCTTATCCGGTAGATATCTATTATTGTTCCAGTTAGATGCTTGTGTTCTAGGTTTCCAACATCTAAAATTATTATAGTCTAGAGATGAAGACTTAGGGGAGCTCTATGGTGCGTTTCAAAAACACCCCAAAGATGATTTTTTGATTCGAGAAGGATTCTGTTTATGGGTACACGCCTGTGTGTACCTAAATGCAACACTCGAGAGCTTCTGATTCGAGAAGTTCATGGAGGTTCATTAGCAGGTCATTATGGTGAGACTAAAACTCTTACCATTTTGAAGAAACATTATTTCTAGCTCAGGATGCATAAAGATGTCCAAGAGATTCTAAAACGGTGTGCAACATGTCAAGTGGCCAAAAGTCACTTACTCCCGCAAGGGCTATATACGCCGCTACCAGCGCCTATGTTCAACCAAAAATTATGATATTTTATGCCCTTTTCTTGTCTAATTTTTGCTCAAAATAAATTACTAATTTAAGATTTTAATATTTGTTCTATTTATTTTGTAGAAATTTGACACATTTGAAGAATAAATAAATTGCTTGAAGAAAAAGAGAGAAAATTGAATCAAAATTGGATTGGGTCATAACAAGCAATTGATTGAGAAAAGATAAAGAAGGATCGGCCCAGTCAGCGGCCTAGTGCTCGCCGAGGCCCAACGGACCAGCTCCCCCTCCCCATTCTCTTTTCTTCTTTTCTTTTTCCTTTCTCTTGTTCCCTTAGGCTGGTCTGCTTTCCCGCTTTTTCTTTTTCTCTCTTTCTCAGCCCAGTCTCTCTCTTTCTTTCTTTTCCTTTCTTTCTGCCCTCTTCTCTTTCGGGCCTAGCCCACACGACTCCCTTTCCTCAGTCCAGCCTTCCTTCTCACTTAAGTGAGTGCATGTGCAGGGCACGTGACCAACTTCCTTCTCTCTCCCTATAGATCAGGTCGCTTGCTTCTTCTTCTCTTTTCCCTAGCCCAGTTCAGTCTTATTCTTTTCCCAGCCCAGCTTCCTCACTTAAGTGAGGCACATGCCAGGCACGTGATTCCCAGCCCCCTCCCCATTCTCTTCTTCTTCCTCCTTCGTTCTTCTTGCCCAGAAAATTTGAACAGAGCAGCCCCCCCCCTTTTCTCAATGCTTTGTCTGCCATAACCGTTGCCCTTTTTTTTTCCTCTCTCCTCCATCATTCAACAACATTCATTGCTTTATTCATGCCATGCCACCTTTCCCTTCCCCCTCCTACTCTTCTTCTTCTTCTTCTTCTCCGCATAAGTCCAACAACCGAAAACAGAGGACCGAAACAGGGCATGGCGGTGGCGCTTCTTCTTCCTCACCATAACCGTCTTCTTTGGCTGCCCATTAATTCTTCTTCCCCCTTAATTGCAAATAATCAATTCGGCGGTTGCAAGAGTGAATTTGAAGAGTTTATGGAAGCAACAAGGGGGCTGTGTTTTTAATGGAGGAGGAGGAGTGGAGTTCTTAGCTTCTAGTTTCGTTTTTATTTTCATTATTTTAGTTTCAAATCCAATTTCTAGTTTCGCATATTTGATGTTATTGAATCTGGGTTTGTAGAATTCGTGTTAATTAGTTATTTTTGGAATTTGGCTGGCGATAATATTCAGTTTGGGTTCCAGTTTGCTATGTGCTTTGTTTGATTCAAGTTTGTTCCCTGTCCATTTCGGTTATGCGCACTGCTACTGTGGGTCTGCCTCATCGGGCAATTGGGTTCATCGACTGGAGAGAAGATTGATTTGGGGATATGATAATCGTGTTGTATCAATTTTCGTTTTCCTGGTATCGTTAGCAACTCCTGGATTGTAATTTTCCTTGGTCGTTATATTTAATTACTTGCAAGGCTAGCAAAAAGTCATATTCCTTAGTTTATTTTAGTGTAGAGAATTTAATCTTCTAGTGCGAGTCTAATTTCATATCGATCCCTGAGGACAATACCCGTTAGTATTACAACGATAACCGTATACTTGCGGAAAAATCACAACAAGTTTTTGGAGCCGTTGCCGGGGATGGCGTTGTGAAATTTGGTTACATCGATTCGTAGTCAATCGAGATGTTTTGGTTTTTTAGTTTTAGTTGAGTCGTAATTTTTGTTTTAATAGTTTAGTTTAGTTTTATTTTTGAATTTAGCTTCTATTTTGATTTCGATTTTTGTTTGTGTCAGGATTAGTTTAATTTTAATTTTTAGATGTTTTTAACAAAACAGTACTAATCAGTTTGGTTTATGTGCGGTGAAAAAAAATTCAAGGTTGAACTCATCCGAAAATATTTACAGTGCAGATTTTTCACCAACTTCTGTATTCTGTTTGAATTTTCTGGACCTATTCTGGTGTGATTTCTGATATTTTGATATTTTTCCTAGATTTAGCATAATTTTTAGAGTTTGTGTGAATTTTTGTAGAATTTTTGGAGCTATTTAGATTTGTTTGTGAATTTTAGAATTAATAATCTGTTTGTATTTTTCTGCACTGTTCATGGACAGGAAAAAAAATTTGAGAAAAAATATATTTATGTCCCTTGTGCTTGTGTGGAACTTTCTGTCTATTTAGTTCTGATTTTGGGAGTTTTATTTTCTGTTTTAGTTTTGTTCTTTAGATTTAGCTTGTTTAGGTTTTAGTTTCTTTTCTATTTTGTTTTAGTTTCATTTGTGTTTCTGTTTTTGTTTTTCTTTTAGCTTGAGTTTATTTCTATTTTCGTTTTTGTGCGTCAACAAGACAAAAATATTACAAAAATGCTCTTCTTTTGTGTTTGTGTTTATTTTATATTTTGTGTGCAGTTTGAGTATTTTTTTTTGTCTTTCTTTTATATTGTTAGCATAGTTTTATATTTGTTAGTTTATTTTGTTTTTTTCACTTAATTATTCGAGTCTTTTCTTTTTGTATTTAGTCATTGGTTTGTAAATAGTGTTCTAGATGCATTTTCTTTCCTAAAAAAAAGGTAAAAAAATTTAAAAACTTGAAAATCTAAAAAAATTGAAAAATTCTTAAAATTGAAAAAAAACACTAGTTTCAAGAATGTCAGTTTTTAATTTCCTGCAATTTGAGCATGAACCTTTCTTGAGCTATTTATCGCGACTTAATGATTATCGTGCTCAATTGAATCAAAATTTTCAAAAATGGAAAATTTGTGAGGTCATTGCTGTGGGTCCGAATTCTTAATCTTGGGGTTATATTGAGTCCATTTATCCTGGAGGTGTATTAGGATTATTATCTAAAACTCAAGATGAAGTTTGGAATTTCTTTGAAAAATTAACTTGTTCAAACTCGTAAGTATCCCAAGCTAATTTTTCAAAGAACTTGTGGATTTAGGGCTCACTAATTTGCCTAGGCCATTCATTCATGATGTTATACTTTTTAGTCCAATGAGCCACTTGCTGGCTACTTTTAAGTACGTCTATCCATTTTCTGATTGGACCAAACAGTTTGACAAATGGAAGAGGGCCCTCACTTGTGCTGCATTATTGTGGTGGATGTACTCTATTTGGTACCAACTCTTACATGTTCATTGTCTTAATTTTATCGAGAGTTGGTCTTCTGTATTTGACAAGCTACTTCGTACTTTAACGAGTTTTGATTTAAGTAGCTATGCTGCTTTCGATATGGAGTGGCTAATGCTCCATAGGTCTCTATTTGCGCAAATTGCTGGAGGCATAGCTTAGGTGTACTTCTACACCTGACCTTGTATAAACATTCCTCTTTATCTCTTCTTTTTATTTTGTTTTCGTTTGTATATATATTTGTTGCCTTGTTTTATTTTTATTGTTTTCTTTTTTGAGTTTTCGAGTCCTATCTTTTCTTTCTTTTTGAGTCTCTTTTTCCTTTTGTATATATTTATTTTTCGTTTTGATTGTGTTTGATGTTTCTTTTTACTCCCAATGAGGACATTCTGAGCTTTAGGTGTGGGGGTGAGGAAACTTTGAAAAAGTTTTAAAAAAAGTTTTAAAAATTTTTAAAAAAAAAAACTTGAAACAAAATTTGACTATCCTTAAAAAAATTTAAAAAAAAATTGAAAAATTCAAAAAGATTTTTATTTTGTTTTTGGGGAACCTTTGTACTTTTCTGATTAGCTTTAATCCCCTGTACCTTGATTTTTAGCTTGTATATATGCATGATGTGCATGTTAGGTCTCCAACCTCGGTGTGTCATTCTTAGCCCTAATTCTAACCCCAATTGTTCATTACTGCTGTGTACTTCAACCCCTATTTATATTCATCCTCATTGTCTTAAGCGTTTAGTTTTCCATTAACGACTCTCCCACTTGTTTTTGACACAATTACTTTGGTTTTTATTCGAACAAAAAGAAAAGAAAAAAATTGAGATTGATAAAAAAAGGAACTGAAAAAAAGAAAGAAAAAAATAAAGAGAAATGAAATAAAATTGGAATGACAAGTATCCCTTTGAGCCATGCGCTACTGGGCATTACCCTTTGAGGCACGTACTACTGGGTATATCCCTTTGAGGCAATACCGCTACTGGGAAAGCTTGCTTACTATGCTAATAAATCAATAATGTAGTTTGTGTCAGTCGAGTGGGATTGAGTTTGATTCTGGTAAACCTGAGTCCTAAGATGATGATACACTTGCACACGAGCACTGGGATGGATTCAAAGTCTCGATGTACAATTGGGTGAAAAGTGAGTGCTTTGATGTCATTCATGGGGAAGAGAGCCCTGATGAGTACATTTTGTTTATATGCATGCCACTATCTTTGCTACATGGGTGATTTGGTTGATTAGAATGTGTATATATCTTTCCCCGATTTTGTACATATTAGTTTTTTGAAAAATAAAACCCCAAAAGATTTTCAAGTTTCTGTTTATGTTTTCTTTTATAGATTTTGAGGGTATATCTTCTACAAACCCTCACGAAACCTTACTCGTTCACTAGGGGTAGTCTAGGGGTTTAAAAGACTTGTTGCACGTGCTAAGTGCAACCGTGATTCCTACGAAAGTGAGTTAGGGTTTTATTTTATTTTATTCTAGGATTTTTAATTTTGTTTTACTTGAGAACGATCAAAACTTAGGTGTGGGGGTATTTGTTCAACCAAAAATTATGATATTTTATGCCCTTTTCTTATCTAATTTTTGCTCGAAATAAATTATTAATTTACGATTTTAATATTAGTTCTATTTATTTTGTAGGAATTTGACACATTTGAAGAATAAATAAATTGCTTGAAGAAAAAGAGAGAAAATTGAATCAAAATTGGATTGGGTCATAAAAGCAATTGATTGAGAAAAGATGAAGAAGAATCGGGCCAGTCAGCGGCCTAGTGCTCACCGAGGCCCAGCGAACCAACTCCCCCATCCCCCTCTCTTTTCTTTTTTTCTTTTTCCTTTCTCTTCTTCCCTTGGGCCGGTCTGCTTTCCCTCTTTTTCTTTTTCTCTCTTTCTCGACCCAGTCTCTCTCTTTCTTTCTTTTCCTTTCTTTCTTCCCTCTTCTTTTTCGGGCCTAGCCCACACGACTCCCTATCCTCGATCCAGCCTGCCTTCTCACTTAAGTGAGTGCATGTGTAGGGCACGTAACCAACTTCCTTCTCTCTCCCTACGGACCGGGCCACTTGCTTCTTCTTCTCTTTTCCCTGGCCCAGTTCGGTCTTATTCTTTTCCCAACCCAGCTTCCTCACTTAAGTGAGGCACGTGATTCCCAGCCCCCTCCCCATTCTCTTCTTCTTCCTCCTTCGTTCTTCTTGCCCAAAAAATTCGAACAAAGCAACCCCCCCTTTTCTCGACACTTTATCTACCATAACCGTTGCCCTTTTTTTTCCCTCTCTCCTCCATCATTCAACAACATTCATTGCTTTATTCATGCCACTCCACCTTTCCCTTCCCCCTCCTACTCTTCTTCTTCTTCTTCGCACAAGTCCAACAACCGAAAACAGAGCACCGAAACAGGGCATGGCAATGGCGTTTCTTCTTCCTCAGCATAACCGTCTTCTTTGGCTGCCCATTAATTCTTCTTCCCCCTTAATTGCAAATAATCAATTCAGCGGTTGCAAGAGTGAATTGGAAGAGTTTATGGAGGCAACAAGGGGGCTGCGGTTTTAATGGAGGAAGAGGAGTGGAGTTCTTAGCTTCTAGTTTCGTTTTTATTTTCATTATTTTAGTTTCGAATCCAATTTCTAGTTTCGCATATTTGATGTTATTGAATCTGGGTTTGTAGAATTCGTGTTAATTAGTTATTTTTGGAATTTGGCTTGCGATAATACTCAGTTTGGGTTCCAGTTTGGTATGTGCTTTGTTTGATTCGAGTTTGTTTCCTGTCCATTTTGGTTATGCGCACTGCTACAGTGAGTCTGGCTCATCGGGCAATTGGGTTCATCAACTGGAGAGAAGATTAATTTGGTGATATGATAATCGTGTTGTATCAATTTTCGCTTTCTTGGTATCGTTAGCAACTCCTGGATTGTAATTTTCCTTGTTTGTTATATTTAATTACTTGCAAGGCTAGCAACAAGGCATATTCCTTAGTTTATTTTAGTGTAGAGAATTTAATCTTCTAGTGCGAGTCTAATTTCACATCCATCCCTGATGACGATACCCGTTAGTATTACGACGATAACCGTATACCTGCGGAAAAATCACAACCATATACTCGAGAGCTTCTGATTCGAGAAGTTCATGGAGGTTCATTAGCAGGTCATTATGGTGAGACTACAATTCTTTCCATTTGGAAGGAACATTATTTCTGGCACAGGATGCATAAAGATGTCCAAGAGATTCTAAAACGGTGTGCAACATGTCAAGTGGCCAAAAGTCACTTACTCCCGCAAGGGCTATATACGCCGCTACCAGTACCTACCCAACCTTGGGTCGACATGAGCATAGATTTTATTTTGGGTTTGCCTAGAACTCAGAGGGGAAAAGATTCCATATTTGTGGTGGTAGATCGGTTTTCAAAGATTGCCCATTTTATACCCTGCAAGAAGACCAACGATACTACCAATATTATAGATTTGTGTTTCAAGGAAGTGACTAGATTACATGGTATTCCACGATCCATTGTTTCAGATCGGGATACTAAGTTTCTAAGTCATTTCTGGGTCACTTTATGGAAGAAATTGGGGACAAAACCCAAGTACAACACTTCCTGTCATCCCTAGACCGACGGTCATACTGAAGTTACAAATCGAACCGTGGGAACACTCCTCAGGGCTTTGATTGCATACCAGTCCAAGAAAGCTTGGGACCTACTATTACCCCACACATAGTTTGCTTATAACAGAGCCCCTAGCAGAGCAACAGGAGTGTCACCGTTTAAGGTAGTGTATGGGATTGACCCCATAACTCCCTTAGATTTGACACCACAGCCCCTGGATCAGAAGCCAAGTGCAGATGCAGATCAAAGAGTCAAGGAATTTCAGAAACTGCATGAACAAGTTAGAGGTAAAATTGAACAGTCTAACTTGTCTTATTCTGCTTAAGCAAACAGGAAGAAGAAACAAAAGATGTTTCAGCCAGGAGATTTAGTATGGATACATCTCATAAAAGAGTGTTTTCCAACAAGGCACAAAAACAAGTTAATGCCAAGGGCAAATGGTCCATTTGAGATCCTTGAACGCATCAATGATAATGCCTACAAGGTGGATCTCCCTGGGGACTATAGAGTTTCAGCTGCGTTTAATGTAGCCGATTTGAGTCTTTACGAAGAAGATGATTACCTGTATGATTTGAGGTTAAATCATCTCAAACAAGGGGAGGATGATGTTAATCAGTAAGACATGTACCAAATAATTCCCCAAGTCAAGGTAATCTAGTTTCAAGCATCCAAGTCAATAAACAAGCTCCGTTTTCCAAGCCGATAAAGTGGTACCAGGGTTACACCCCTCTATTGTACCCGGTTTTATTTTTATTATTTCATAGTTCAAACAACATCCAAATTGTGTAATTCTGTTTTTTGTTAGTTCACTTAGGATGTCTAGTTTATTTGTCATGTTAAGCACAAACCAAGAAGAGCACTTTAAGGGGTTCAGTTTAGCTGATTTTGTCAAGCTGCCCAATAGGCGCCTGAAACTGCACGGTTGGAAAGATCTGGCTGATTAAGGTCCTTAATCATGTCCAAATCATGATTTTCAAAAGGGGGGGTTTCTAGACATCTTGAGGTTTACTCCCATGTAACGAAATTAGATATTAGTCACCAAAATGCAGTGGCCCAATAGCAGCAAAGACCGAGCTCCATGCGCCGCCTAGCAGCCGGTTTCTTAGCAAGGAGTTTTTCCCTCCTAAGTCGGTTTCCTCCTTCAAGGTGTGTGTGTACTAGGCTGGTAGCTTAAGCTTAGTCACCATGTGACTCATGAATGGAGAGAATGCCACGTGGAAGAGGAAGATTATACCACTTTGCAAGGTTCTCATTCGGACACTATGGCAAGTGATGGCAAGCATGCATTACTCTTCTCCTTTTGAGGAGCAGCCATGTGTGGTTACCCTCCTAGGGAGGAAAGATGACTCTCACTACCTAATATCATCAAGGATTAGCTTAAGTTAATCAGTTTGAAGCTAGTATACTCATTTGTTCTTGCTTTGAATCGATTATGTACTAAACAGTGCATTTAGCTATGTAAATGTACTTAGTGAGCTTCCTTAACATTAAGTGATCTTCTAATGATTACCTAATGACTAAGGAAAGCCTTTAGGCGTGCCATTATAAATAGTTTGGCACTCATTTTGTAACTCAGTGTTGAGAAATTGAAATCAGAAGTTGAGTTTGAACTCCTCTGTATCGTTACTTTGAAATCTCTACTTGCTCATCTCTAATTAGGCCAATTAGAGTGGTGTTCAAGTGAGTTTTAATCTTAATTAGGTGGTGATATTTGTATCCTAATCTCATATTAAGGGCCCTGAGTCAGCTCTTGGTGGTGAAACTATATCCAAGAATCAATTCAATCCTATCGTTACCAAGTTCAGTGCCTTGATTTCCTTCTTCAAGGCCTTGAATTCCCCTTTTCTCTCACGCCATCTCCCTTGCCTTCCCACACCATCTCCTCTCTTTTCCCCTAAACACTTGAGCTTTCCTTTCATTCCTTCTCTCCCTAACGTGATACATCACCTACATATAGCACTTCTGCAAATGAGGAAAATGTAAGGCAAAGATCTGAAATGAAAGATGATTGTGATTGAATTGTTGAATCTCTGTGGCTTGCCAAACAACAAAATTAGTATAGTTACTGTCTTTTTCCGTTATGACTTTATTTTTGAATTACACAATACTCTAGGTTTGATTTATTGATCCTACCAAAATATTAATTCTATGAACAATACCTCAATAATAAACTAATGTTGCAAATTTTGTACCATCAAATTGTAGTAATTGTAGTTATTATTGTTGTAATTGTTGTCGTTGTAGTTATAATAATAGTAGTAGTAATAGTAGTAGTACTAGCAATAATTAAGCATGAAACAACAAAAATATTTATAATGTCATTTTTCATCATTTTATGTTAATCCGCTAATTCAATAGCTAATTTTACCGTAACATTCTTTTTAAACAGTTAGTCAAACAGCTATCCGCTATCTATTAAAACTCAACAGTTGTTCGCTACTTAAACAGTTATCCGCTACTTAAATAGTTACCCGCTACTTCAACAGCTAATTTTACAGCTAATTTTACCGAGCATGACCTCATTTATTTAAAGTCTAATGAATATTTCTTAACCAGTGCCAATTCGTTCTTTTAGGCTGAGAAGAAAATAAAATCTCTCAATTTCTTTCTTTCAACAAAAATTCCCACGGTCCGAAAGCACACTTGAAGTTGGTTCATTTTAGCCGAAAATTGACTGAGAGCACTACGACACAGAGTTACAAGAAACCATAGACGAATTTTAAAGGCAGCTGTAAAATTGGTTAAATATTGAAATGAACATAACCGATTGTTTTTCAACCTGATTAAAAGTGACAACAATCCCAAGGATCTCTTCATCATAAATTCAGACTCAGTGACGCAATGGCAAAGTTATGTGAACAAATGTACGTCACAACCATGAGTCAGACAAACAAAACCAAATGCAACAAATAGCAACCCCTTTCAGTAGAAAACAGAAACAAAAAGATTAAACAAGCTTTTTGTTGTCTGCACCGAACTATCAAGCAAAAAACCATAACAATTCAATATGCTCCAAGACAAAATTTTCAAGCCTCTGCCTACAGCTGGGCAAAAGATATTGCCTTACATGAACAAGTTAGGCTTTGATGCCTTGTAAGTAGTCTTGAGCTTTCTGGTTGGTGGTCTAACCTTCCTGAATACGAGAGGGAACTTGATTTCATTACTGTGGAATTGCTTGGTGCTCTCCCTCTTGCACATTTCATCAGGAACTGTGGCCGTCTTGATGATCTGGATGCAGGGGAACCTGACCCTGTGGCGGGAAGCCATCTCATTGTACATTTGTTCAACAGCACCGTTAAGTGTTGTGTCACGATACTCCTTGTACATGTTGTGATAACCAGTTCGGCTCTGGTACCTCAACCAGATACCATAGTTCTTGATAATGGTTGGATTCTTCTCATAGATCTACGGCCAAGTAAAAGTAATCAGAGATGAGCCTTGAAAGTAACATAAAATCAATTCCTCAAGGCAAAGAAGGCACTTCATGATGGATGCAATGAGATGGCCATTCTATTTCAAATTGCAAAACTAATTCAGAAAGGTAGATAGACGCTTTCACCAACTTAGGGTCAACATAAACCTTATTAAATTGAGATCATACTCATCAGAAACAATTCTGAGGAATGAAAGAACAACTTCATTACACTCCACTTATATCTCTAGTTGTAGTCTTCAACTAAAAAGAGTGAAGCACAGACGAACTTGAATAAAAGCCCCATAGGACAATAAAAAAAGGTGAGAATAACTTATCACTATAAAATTATTCATACACTCACACATAAATGGGACAACATCATTGCAGTTCAAAAAGAGTGGAGCCAAGATACAAGGGAACTTTTGACCACCCTCATTTCAGCAAAGGATGCTAGCTCAAATGGGATAATATAACCTAAATGAATGACATGTGATTTACTCTTTAAATCTTAAACACTTTGATCATATGGATAACAACATCAACTTTCAACCAAAACTACAACAACATGCTTGTGTTAATTGCATTGTAGCAAAAGTCTTAATCTTGCCTGTTGCTTCATTAGGGTCGATGTTATCATCCAATAACAGCAACCCTGCCAGTTTCTTGTAACCAACCACTGCAATTGTTCTTCCATTGCAATACATAGACAACATTACTTGACAGAATCTATTACAATAAAATTATCGTACACCCAACCAAATGACACACTACGAACTTCATGACACCAATTCAGGAAATTGTTTATCAGACAAATCCTTAGTGCCTAAATCTCACTACCGTACTTCCAACATGAGAATTAAAACGCCCAGCTAGAATAAATAAGTCATTTCTAGCGCAATTCTTATGTAAGGAAGATCAAAGCTGGTAACAGAACACACAAAAGAAATCATAACACCACCTCAGAAACAAAGAGCCCAAAAGCAGACCCTATAGCTGCAAAAAATAACTTCTTTTCCTTTTTGACACAACGAATACCGTAGCAAAACAACAGAATTTACAGGAACTAAGAGAAAAAGCACGGCCAGACAAAAATAGTCATAAGAAAGCATACCTCGTTAATGGCGAGGACCTGGCCGTTGCTCTTCTTCACCTTCTTAAACTTCCTCAAGAAGTACCTGAAACCAAAATCACACATTCTCATTTCCGATCAACACTCAAACAAATCCCACGAAATCAGGAATATCGACGGAGAGAGAGAGAGCGAGGGACCAGAATTTGGACTTGGCGCGGACCTCATTGGTAGCCCAGAGCTTCATCCTATAGATCTTGGGGTGGGGATCGGACTCGGTAGGAAGAGCTCTACCAACGACTTGGTACTGGTGGAACTGCTCTCAGAAAAACAATCAAACATTAGAACAAAATTCGTATCAAATATTGAAGAACGCAAAACAAAATTCGAATCAAATAGTTAACAATCGATGGATTTTCAAATCATGAAGAA
The DNA here is from genome assembly GCA_017589665.1 of Selenicereus undatus. Lineage (NCBI taxonomy): Eukaryota > Viridiplantae > Streptophyta > Magnoliopsida > Caryophyllales > Cactaceae > Selenicereus > Selenicereus undatus. Next base: position 41,528,367 of record JACYFF010031954.1, read on the forward strand.
GATATGTGTTGGTTATCCTGATCACTCACCCTGAACTGAACCATGCTCGCTAGATCTCTCTCACTCTCTGTCTCTCTCTACCCCTGGCTCTGTCCCTCTGGTTAGAGATGCCGGCTATGAAAACGGAGAAATTAGGGTTCTTGTTGGCTTAAATGCGAAACACCAAGGAGCCAAAAACCGAACGCATTTGAGGGTGATATAAGAGTATATTCAACGGTGATTCATAATTTTGGATCAAAAATAGAGTTTTACATCATTTATATTATTTTATAAATTAATTTTTTTTTCTTTCTTATATTTTATTGATCACTAATTTAAATCACTAAATAAAATAATATTTTATAGACCTCACTGCTAACATATTATTAGATTTTAGACTTTTAAAAACTTAGTTGACAAAAAAAATGAGAAAATGTGTGGAAGGTGGATCACGGCCATGAGCTGAACCGTGAAGCGAGTCAAGCGGATCACTGATGCATGAAGTTTTTTTGGACCATGTGCAAAATTTTTGGACCGCGAACCTTGCATTGCAAGTGCTTCAAAACAGCCAAACGCTCATGGCTCACCAGGTCAGTCGAATCATCCACTTGAGTCTCTATCCAAACCGATTTGTGTAATTGTGTGACCTTTTCTGGTTTTTCTTAATCTCATTTTGGGAGGGGGGTTTTTTGAGGACGATGGATTTATTGATAATTTTTTTTCTTTTTTGCAAGAAAGAGAATGGATTTCATTAGATAATAATAAGTTATCCAACATTTACAATGTAAATTCGATGCGAACAAATACAGTTTTCAATGTCACACTGATATCCTCACTCCAAAAAATATTACTTGAAATGTTGATAGCATGTTTTCCATATGAACCGTTGTTTTCTATCAATACAACATAGAGAAGAAATCAACATATTTGTTGTACTTTCTCATACCAATAGATCTGTTGATTTAGTGTAGATTTATTAGGGGAGATGTTATGCTAATATAAAGAGTTGCCATGAACCTTCCTAAGCCACTATAGATCCACCAAGTAAGTGCATCGCTAGAATCCATCCCCAAACAACAAAAGAAAAAGCACAAAAACTCCTAACACAAACCAAACCAAACCAAACTCTTACACAATTGTAGAGACAAATTTAAATAGCAAGATCAACGGATCTCACAATTAGTGAGACAAATAAGACAACGAAACCTAAAATCGAAATTGATGAATCAATTTTGTTTAGAAGCAAATTAAATAAACTTAGAAAAACAAAGTAGATCAACCCTTTCAGAAAATACTACATAAAGGAAGAAAGACAAACTTAATCTACTACTAAAAGAGGCAAAACGGGTTGGAAACGGCCAAAAAACAATTGTTTCCAACCCTAGAAGGTACCCGGTGATAGAGCAAGACTCAAGTGATTATAGACAATGACAACGCCAACTGGTTGAGCGGGAGAGCACTCTGATTATTTGTTTATTCAATATAAGATTAGTATTCAATGATATTATTCATCTAGTAGTTAGCATGAATTTTTTTTTTTTGAACACGGCTCATCTAATTTCTAGTATAAAATATTCAACTTTAACAATTATAATTTTAAGCACAATTCCATAACTTCATATTAGTCTAAAAGGTCTAATGTATAATTGAGATATCAAATTAAACTATTGAAATCAACATGAATAATCAATAGTAATAATACGCATAAATAGGTTATGATCAAGTATAAACTCAAAATTATACAATATAAGAGAAAAAATAATCCCAAAAGGAATTAGGAAATGAATATCATAAATCAGGGATCCATCTTAATCCTAGATATAAGTAGTTTAACCGGCCATAGCTAGCAAAAATACCATCAAAATTGGTCTAGCCATGCTCTCAATTAGTGGTATATTTGACTCTCTTGCCCGAACTTGGATACTAAATTACACAAAATTATAATATTAAGCACAAAAACTCTAATTGGACTCACAAATGAGGTAAGTAGAAAAGAGAAAAGTAGCTAATGTAGCTTATTTTCTTCGAGACTCATCAACTAAAATGGTTGTCTTATAAAGACTCTCTCTAACAACAATTGAAATATAGAAGATGAGAGAATGAAAAAATGCTTGCATGAGTGATGGATTGTTTGTACTAGCCTTGACCCCCTTTTATACTAATTTCACACCCCTCTTACAACCCTAAATTTATGAGGAAAATTAATTTCAATTAGTTCTTTAGCTGTTACAATGTTGACTTGCATGAGAAGAGGCTAGTCTTTAGCTAAAAATTACTTTTAGTAATTAACTTTGACTAGGTTAGCTGAAGATTACTCACAAGAACATATAATTAGCTGCTAGGCATGAATTGGGCTGAAACAAGCAAGGCCCACACGGAGGGAGTGACTAGGGGCATGACTTGGCCGTAACAAATAGGCCCGTTTGAATAAGGAAAGGAGGGCGAATGAGGGGGTTGGGTGTTGGGCCATTCGGAGATGGACGAATAGAGCATGCCCATTTCACTGGAGAGAGTGAGAGAGCCGGTGAGAGCTAGGCGGATTCCACAGTCTCCTGAGAGAAGAGCATGCCCAATACTGGAGAAGGGATACAGTGAGCTGAGGGTGGGACATTGGTTTTTGATTATTTTTTTCTTTTGTTTTTGAACTATTTCAAAAGTTATTTGATTTCATGTGTTTTCTTGAGTGGATAAAAATATGAATAAATATAACACTAGAGAAGCACTTAGTACATTTTCAAACTATAATACATTTTCAAACTATTAAATATATGAATAGAGAGAATCTGAACATGGATACTGGAATCATAACTTAATTAATTCAATTTAGTTTATTTATTGATTGAAAGTCAATGGGAACTCAATACTTATTAAATACTCATAATGACATTAAAAATAGAAAAGCGGTTACATAGTGCCATTAGCGCAACAACAAATTTTGGCTTGCAACTAGTTAAAACTAGAAATAATCTCCAATGGGCAGGGGCTACATAAATCACATCAACATAATAAGAGTAAAGTATGCATAATCAGAACACTCAAGCTCTTTCCAAAATCAAATTCATGCAAGGATTTTTCAAGCTAAATTTTCCTCAATTTTTTTTTTCTGGCCTTCACCCCACACCTACACCTTACACTGTCCTCAATATAAAAGACAATAATAAAGAGAGAGAGAGAGAAATAATGAAAAAAAGGATCAATACAACCTGACAGTATGATGAAGGCTTTTGCGCATAACCCCAACAATCCGACTCAAAAAGTATCTTCAAAATGATCACCAACCACAATAGACAAAAACCAAGTGAAGCATCACACTCTAAAACACAAGCACACCTTGAACAAGAAGAAACTAAACACAATAGAATCAAACTCATCTAAAAAGATTAGGTTGCCTCCGAACAAGTGTTATGTTTTGTGTCTTCAACCAAAAAAGGTCTCATCCACTAATCTGGTAAATAGGGTCTACTAGATTGATGGATTCGATCAAACTAGGCTCAATATCATTCATCACAACAGGTTTCAAACGTTGGCCATTGATAGTAAGAACTCAGCCATCTTGGGGGTTCCAAATTTGAACCGCCCCAGGGGAAAACATTTGTTGGACAACAAAAGGACCATCCTATCTCGATCTCAATTTTCCAGTAAATAGCTTAAACTTAGAATTAAAAAGTCAAACCTTCTTATTAGGTTTAAAAGATTTTCGAGAAATCATTTTCGAAGCTTTGGCTTTAGCTTTATAAATCTTAGCATTTTCATAGGCTTAATTATGCAATTCATCTAACTTATCTAATTCAAGCCTATGATTAGAACCCGCTTGTTTCATATCAAAACTAAAAGCTTTAATAGCCCAAATACATAGTGTTCTAATTCAACTGGCAAGTGACAAGCATTACCGAAAAGAAGCCGGTAAGGAGACATTCCTATGGAAGTCTTATAAGCAGTATGATATGCCCAAAGACCATCATGGAATTTCAAAGACCAGTCCTTTCTATCTAATCGAATCTTTTTTTTTAAGTATAGACTTGATCTCATGATTAGACACTTCGACTTGACCATTAGTATGAGGGTGACAAGGGGTAGCTACTTTATGAGTCGCATAATACTTTCTAAGTAAAACCCCAAAAGACAAATGACAAAAGTGACTACCTCCATCACTAATAAGAGCCATAGGGGTCCCATATCAATAGAATATGTACTATTTCACAAACTTAACCACCATCTTGTGGTCATTGGTCCTAGTAGTTAGAGCTTCCATCCACTTTGACACATAATAAATAGCAACCAATATGTACGCTAAGCCAAAAGGTGTGGGAAAGGGACCCATGAAATCAATGCACCACACATCAAATATCTCAACAATCAAAATAGTAAAAAGGGGCATCATATCATGATAGGACCAGGCACCCGTAGATTGACAGCGTTTACAAGCGAGATAGAAATGGTGCGCATCGCGAAATAAAGTGGGCCAATGAAAACCACTTCGTAAGATGCTAGCAGCTGTCCTACGACCTCCAAAATGACCACCACAAGCATAATAGTGACACAAAAGGTCTGAATACTTCATCAGGACACTATTTGAAAAGATGAGGGTTTTTTCAATAGCAATGTCCTACTTGTGAGAAGAACCTATCTTTATCTTGTTTAGACTAGCGAAAAGGGATATTTCCAATGGCAAGGTAATTCACAATGTGAGCAAACCAAGGGAAAGGGGCATGTGACATAGCACACAATTGTGCATTAGGAAAATGGTCTGAAAATCTAACTAAGTCATCAGTTTACTTAGTAAAGATTCTAGATAAGTGGTTTGCAACTGAATTTTCAAATCTGCTTGTATCCTTTACCTCAATATCAAACTCTTGGACTAATAAAATCCATCTAATGAGTCTAGATTTGGTGTCAGTCTTGGCCAACAAATGTTTCAATGCAACATGATCAGTAAACACAATCACTTTTGAGCACAAAAGATATTGAGGAAATTTATTAAGTGTAATTACTATAGTTAGCAACTCTTTTTAAGTAGGGGAATAATTTTTTGAGCATTAGTTAGAGTTTTCCTAGCATAGTATATGACACGAGGCATTCTGTTCATCCTTTGACCTAAAGTAGCCCCAACAGCAACATAAGATGCATCACACATAATCTCAAAGTGAAGACAAAAATAGGGGGGTTGCATAATAGGGTATGATTCCTACAAAGTACGAAGCTTTTCAAAGGCCTTCACACAAGACTCATCAAACACAAAAAGAGTATCTTTAATAAGGAGATTAGTAAGCGGCTAGGCCACTTTACTAAAATCCTTAATTGATCTCCTATAATAATTAACATGACCAGGGAATGATCTAACTTGCTTCACAGAAGAAGAAACAGGCAAATTGAAAATCATATCAACCTTGGCTTTATTAATCTCAATCCTATTTTTAGACACTTTATAACCAGATACCCTTCTAGGACCATGAAATTCTTTTTTCCTAACTCAAGACATGATCCACTTCTTTACATCTTTTCAGCATAGTTGATAAATTAGCAGAACACATATCAAAAGAACAAGAAAAATAAAGAAATCATCCATAAAAACGTCCATGAAATTATCAATATCATCAAAAAATATGGTTATCATGAATCTTTGAAATGTAGCAGGTTTATTACAAAACCCAGAATGCATCCTCAGATAAGCGAATGTACCGGGTGGGCATGTAAATGTCGTTTTCTCATGGTCCTCGGGATAAACATGTATTTGGTTGTAACCAGAATATCCATCTAGAAAACAATATAAACTTTGCCCAGCTAATTTTCCAAAATTTGATCAATGAAGGGGAGAAGGAAATGTCCTTTCTAGTGATAGAATTCAGCTTTCTATAATCAACGCACACCCTCCATCCTGTGGTCTAACTAGTAGGAATTAGTTCACCATCATTATTCTTTACCAGGATTATACCATATTTCTTAGGGATGACTTGAAATGGATGATTATTTGTGTGAAGTCTGGGTTTATTTTTTGAGACATAACAATGAAGCATTTCCTATATTTAAGAAATTGAAGGCCCTTGTTGAGAACTAAACTGGGAGGAAAATCAAAAAGCTTAGGACTAATAATGGTTTAGAGCTTTGTGAGTCGGACTTCAATGAATTCTGTGTTGTTGAAGGCATTACTAGACACAAAACTCTAGTTGGGAAGCCTCAACAAAATGGTTTCGCTAAATGTATTAACCGAACCCTTATAAAGAGAGCTCATTGTATGCTCTCTAATGCCAGTTTATGGCACCATCGTGATTTTTAGGCCAAGGTTGTTTTAACAGCATGTTATCTTATGAACCGTTCTCCACACTCCTCTATTGACTTCAAAATCCCATAAGAAGTTTGGTCAGGTAATCCCATTAACTATTTTATTTTGAGAATGTTTGGATGTCCTGTATATGCTCATGGCAATGACGGCAAGCTAGCTCCTAAGGCTATTAAGTGCATGTTTCTTGGTTAGGCATCTGAGTCCAAAGGATATCATTTATGGTGTCTTGGTTCTAAGAAAGTCATTCAAAGCTAGGATATCATTGTCAATGAGTCTACTATGTTTTCTCCTGGGAAAGAGTCTCCTATTTCTTCTACTCGTGCATGTGATCCATATGATACCAGTAATAAGGTAGAGTTAGATGTTCCAACTCATGGTGGAGGTACTACATCCACATTACCTCATTCTAGCGATGAGGTCAATGTTGATGAGCCAAATCCGAGCGCTTTAGGTCCCAATGCGCCTCAGGAGGAGGACACACATTCTATTGCTTGTGATAGGCTGAGGAGAACAATTAGGAAGCATGCTCATTATGCCACCGATGATGAGAGTGGGTTGCTTGCATATGTACTTGCTGTTACACAAGAGACTCTTGAAGATATTAAACCTTCAACTTATTCAAAGGCTATCTCTTATCCTAACTCCCTAAATTGGCTCGTGGCAATGCAAGAAGATATGGAGACTTTGCACAAAAATGGGACGTGGGAGTTATGTGAACTTCCTAAAGGTTGTTGTGCCTTAACTACGAAATGGATCTACAAGTGCAAAGAAGACATCCTCGAGGTTACAGATGTAAGGTGGAAAACATGTTTGGTTATTTGTGATTGCAACCAAAATGGTGGTATTGACCTCAATGAAGTATTCTCTCTTATTGTTCGTCATAATTCCATTAGAGTGCTACTTGCTTTAGTTGCATTATTTGACTTAGAGTTGGAGCAACTAGATGTTAAAATAGCTTTTCTACATAGCGAGTTGGAGGAAGAGATCTATATGATGCAACCCAAGGGGTTTATAGTTCCTGGTAAGCAGAGTCTTGTGTGCTGCTTGAACAAGTCGCTACTATGGCCTTAAAAAGCTCCGTGAAACGGTATGAGAGGTTTCCTGCCTTTATGATTGGATAGGGTTATACACAATGTCATTATGATAATTGTCTCTATTTTCATCAATTTGTAGGTTCCTTTGTTTATTTGCTATTATATGTTGATGACATGCTCATTGCTTCTAAGGACAATTCCTTAGTCAACAAGTTGAAATCCCAACTTAGTGATGGTTTGAAATGAAGGACCTTGGTGCAGTAGAGAAGATTCTTTGTATAGAGATACATAGAGATCACAACGCCGATAAGCTCTACCTATCCCAAAAGAAGTATCTTAAGAAGTACTTGATAAGTTCACTATGAGCGATTGTAAGTCGGTCTCTATTCCCTCAGCTGCTTATTTTAAGTTGTCATTTGATTCTTGTCCTAAAACTAAAGAGGAAATTAAGAGGACATCTCATGTTCCATATGTTAGTGCAGTAGGCAATCTCATGTATGCTATGGTATGCACTAAACCTAATTTGTTATATGTGGTTAGCATTGTGAGCCGCTTTATGCAAAATCCTTGTAAGGATCATTAGGGTGCTATGAAATGGATTCTTCGTTATGTGAACGGTTCTTTTGATAATGTTTGGTATTTGATAAATCCAAGTCTATAACTATTGATGTTATTGGGTATGTTGACTCTGATGATGATGGTGATCTTAACTATGGGCATTCTATTTCTGGTTACATCTTTACTTTATGTAAGGGTGTTACCTCTTGGAAAGCATCCTTACAATATATTGCACCTTTATCTACTAATGAAGCCAAGTATGTGGCTATAACTGAAGGTGTCAAAGAAGCTATGTGGTTACGAGATCTTCTTATTGAGCTTGCTAATGCAAAAAGAACTACTATTGTATTTTTCGACAGTCAGAGAGCAATTCATCCTACCAAGAATGATGCTTATCATTTCAAGACTAAGCATATCAGTGTCAAGTACCAATTTATTCCAGATAGTATTGCACAAGGGAAAATTGTTGTGAAGAAAATTCATACATCTGATAATTCCGCAGACAAGCGTACCACTTTCTATTATGAAGTTCCAACATTATTAAGGAATTTTTTTGCCAATAAGTATCTTCGAATTGCATGCCTAAGGATCATCAACATAGAGTAACAATGTTTGGCCAATTGTGGTTTCATGTGAATACTAATACGTCAAAAGTAGTGTTCATCATCTCGGGGCACATATGAGCATCATCAAGTCTTGAAAGTCGACTTTGGCAAGGACATGCATGAAGATAGCCATTTTTAGGCCAAACTAAGTTATAAGAAGAATGGATAAGTCAATCTTTTTGTCATGACTTCGAACTTCTCAATATTAAAGAGAAACATCCTTCAATCAAATGCTCAAAATCCAGATCTACTGAACACCCTGCTTTGATATCACTTGTTACTATATAACAAGGTTTTCTTGAAATGCTTATAAGAATAGGGTAATGAGACTACCAACAAAATTAATAGCCTTGTCCTCATCCTTTATTTTGACATCCATGCTCTCGTAATCAATAAAAATGGAATTAAAATCATTAAGGTGATTTTGAATAAGAGTACCTTCAGCCATGGAGAATGTGTAAAAATGTTCTTTGAGACAAATTTTATTGGCAAGATTTTTCGTTATATACAATGCCTCCAATGCGAGCCAAAGACTTGATGTGAAGGACATGAGGCGTTAAGCATAATTGGATGGTAGAGAGCACCTTCGCGTCAATATCCTCCCATTGCTCACCCGTAATGGACTTCGGCTTGTTGGCTTTATCGCCAAGAGCTTTTTTCAATCCGTTATGTGTAAGAATGGCCATCCTTTGGACTTTCCAAATATTAAAGCTGATCTTGCCATCAAATTTGGAAATATCAATTTTTGTGCCGATTGGCATCCTTAATTGTAGGCAAGTAGATATTGGCCCACTGCAGAATCTTAATTCTTCTAATGTTGTTGACCTATTGCACAATGTTAGCTTTAATGTTCAATGGTGAAGAAGGTAATACTTCATGAATGAACAATTAATGATAATTTATATTTAAACCCCTCAATAACATAGCAGGTTCCCTAATTCATTTGTCGCAAGAATAGTATGTAAGTTACCATAACGTGAATGTTAATCAAATTAGAACAAGAAGGCATACATAACATAGGGAGACGCCATATTTTGGTGCACAACCAAAATGGAAACGATGCTACAACAATTACCTATCAAGTGATAATAGTGTTGGCATTGTAAAGCTTGAAATACATGATGTTACATCAAACATATAGTTGGAAGTACGTGACATTTCAAATGGATAAACTCTTAGAAGTACTCACCTTTAATAAAATTCTTGTCCATCAAGACAATGCAAAGCCAAAATACTTCATGAGGCATAGTACATCATTAATAAGACCCACCACAACAAATGCTAGAGCCACTGCTATAGTACCGAAAACATCTATTGAAGAACCACTCATAAGTTTAGCAATAGCAACACCAACATATATAAAAACCAATGCATCAATTGTAGGGGTTGCTTTATGAAAGCAAATCCTCATTGGCTATATTTTTTTTAATTTTTGGCAAACATTGAGTCTTTTAAAAATAGGTACATATAGATAGCTATCACAGACAGATAACAACGCACAGGATAGAAAAGAAGATAAAAAGTAAAAATTTTCTAAGGGTAGTCTAACAATGTGCCACTCATGCCAATCCAAACAGTCCAGAAGTAATATCAAGAATGTGATGAATCCTAGATTAGTAACAAATCTATATGCAATCCTGCATTCACATAAGCATATATACCAGTGAAAGTTTTGTTGTCTTAACCACAAGTACACATAATAAAGCAATCCCAAAAATATAATTGTAGAAAAATACTGCACTCATACCCACAAGAAGTAAAAACAGTTATGTGAGCCAAAAATTACTCTATCTCACAAGACATCCTTAAGAGATTAAAAAGCCAAAAGGACATTTTACTATTTATTGAAACCCTAATCCCCAAGAGATGTCTATTAGCAGTTATACTAGTTCCATTTCTCGATTGCATTACTTTGTTTACTTTTTCCCTATTTGCCAGTTACCTAACATTGTTTACCTTTTTTCGATGCTTTATTTATGCTCAATGTATCTCCTTTCACTTCATTTCTTCCATTTCCCTTATGTCCTCTTCATAATACTCTTCCATTACTTGGTTTTTACTAGGCTTTACTTTGCTTCTTCTTCATTCTTAACTTGTCTCTATTCAATTATTCATATTTGTCGCTTTTTTTCTACTTAAACATAAATGACCTGATTTCCTCTTCTTTTCAAAATACCCTTTAGAAGTGTTAGTAGGGCATTGATTGTCTACTCCAAATCCACTTGGCCTTATGCGGCTGATTTCTTTTTGGGTGCATGTATTATATGCATTGTCAATTTCTATTTGGATTCATGAAATCTATTCTATTGTCCTAGACTTGTCCTCTTCATGTACATTTTAGGCTTTTCAATTTGTTAGAAAACTTATAAATACGTTCAATTGCCTTAGGCTTGTGGCATTTTGGGTTTGTAAAATTGTAAGGATTGTTTGCATGTGACAGTCCTAACATATCAATGTTATAATTTTGAGGGTCTTCCAATTGTGAATGTTTAAAAAAAAGAAACGAAAGAAAAGGGGTTTATCCATTGTAAAACATATGGACCCATTATTTTGGAGAATAAATTATATCAAAGTTAAAGATCCTTCACAACTAATTGTATGTGGTAGTTATGACATGTCAATGATGTGATTTTGAGGGCTTTAGAAGTGTTAATTTTTTTACCAAAAAAGGAAAAAAGCTTATCCTTTCTCAACTAGGTGGGCTAATTATTTTACAGAATAAATTATATCAATGTAAAGATCTTTTACGTCTGACAAGGAAAAAAAAGGGACATATCAAGGGAACACATTTGAATTTTACCCACCATTTTGAGGTCACGGACTATGTAGACATTAGTATGCCAAATATGCTTAATTTACTGTAGTGTAGTCACGACTAAGAGAAAAACATGGGACATATTAGGAATTGCGATTAGATTGGATCTATCAAGTCAAGGGAATGGACTATGAAAATACTAGTACGTGAGATACGCTCATTCACTTGAATTTCATTCTTCTAAACACTATACTAAAGTGAGTTAAAGGAAAATCGCACTAGTTTTTAGTTTGTTTACACTTTAGTGCGATTTTAGCTTTCCCCTTGGAAATTTTCATAGGGTTCCAATGGAAATCTTAGCGCAAGTCCTGAAAGCTTTTCAGATTAAGGTAGTTATAATTTGCTAGCTTCCCCTAAGTAAATACAGAATCGAATCAAGATAAGCCAATACAGTTCATGCAATTGCTCATCATAGTATGTTAAGGTCAACATGTACATTACCCTACTCGGATAGGATCTATACACATTGGAAAATTTTGTTCTAAAACACTCATAAGCAACAGGTTGAATTAAAAATAACATGATTAATTGATTAGTTATAGTAGTTGTGAGGTTCATTCAAAAGGAGTAGTTATGATAAGCCAAAAAAATAGATAAAGCAAATGCAGAGTAGGAAGAAATATATGATGCTTGCCTACGTGAGGAGTAACTATAAGTTTAATGTAATTTGTCTTGTAAAAATTAAAAATATTTGTCACCCTTTACTTAAATTAAATGCATATTGATTTGGCATGGCCTTTGTTATTGTAGCCAGCAAAAATGAGTTCATCACGGAAATTCATTAGCAAACTTACATCAAGGCTTCGATCATACATAGTTAAGATTAAGATAGTTTAGAAATGGAGGCGAGTCACATCTTTTAAAAATACCATGTTCCAAAAATTTGTTACACAAGACGAGGCCATTAGCAAGCAACGATTTGTTGTAAATCTTTGTTAGCTAACATATGGAAACGATGTCTTATATTAGATTGTACAGAAATGAAAAATTATATTACATTATAGGTGACGTGATACAAGCTACTATATTTGGTGATGATGTATAGCACTATGATAAGGTTTTTCACTAGTACAAAGAATATGAAATCCCCACTGTTCCTTTGAGGCTCATGAAAGAGGAACTGTGCACCCGACCTGATGAGCTTGAGATGTACTTCAATACAAACACTATTGTACACCCTCTATTTCATCTTGATGATGATGGCGACAAGCTACCTAATTATTGTGACTTATCATTCATTGATCCTGTAACTTGACCTAAAGAATTTCATGGGGTTTTTTTTTTAAAAAAATTTGCAACACGACCCTTTTTCATTGAAACCATCTTTACTTTACCAATTTATTGATGTGTTTGTGATTTGAAATTTCATATATTCCCGGTGTTGTTATCTTGATTGCTCCAACAAAAAGTGTGGGGCAATTGGGATGCTCAAAAGAGGGTGATGTGCATGAGCTAATTATTGTTGATCAGAGGTTTGGTTTTGAGTTTTATTAATTACATGATCTTCAACAAGCTTTATGCAATGATTTAAAAATACCCCCAAAAAACCTTGTATTTAAGTTAAAAATTTATCTATTTTTTCCTTTATTATAGTGTCGACCATCATTAATTACTAATGACTAATTGCTGCTTGGGGTGATCTTACATCAAAGTAATATGAACAAATTAGTGTTTCAAATTGTTTTTCTTTTGATAAGTAAAGGAAAAGCATAGTATATATAACAAGAGAAAAGGTTGGATGCAAAGCCAACATCCTACAAAAGATATACACAACTAATATGGAAACTATCCATAAATCAACAAGATCAAAAGAAGAATAAAAAAAAGAGAAGAATAATAAAAGTTCCCTTTATCCTAAAAATAGAGTTTTGATGAAAATATCCTTGAAAATTGATGAGAAATCTCCACATAGTCAAAGACTCTCCTATTTCTTTCATTCTAAATGTTCCAAAACATTGCATGTGTGAGTAAAAGAGCATAATTCTTTTTAGGTTTCTTACCAAAGAAAAAAACCCTCCCAAGTGTTGAGATGATTGCTAATGGACCCAAAAGCAATTCAAGAGATCTCCAAAACAACTAAAGGTCAGCTCCCAAAGAGCTCTCGCAAAAGGACAATGAATTAGCAAATCATTAGGTGTTTCCCCTTTCTTTTTGCACATATATCACCTAATCACCAAGATCTTACCTCTCTTTTGAAAATGATCACAAATCAAAGTGCTCATGTGATCCTTCCCAAAAAACAAAACAGACCTTAAACGGAGTCACTAATTTCTAAATAAGATTCCATAATGAACAAGGTTGCAAAGGTGAAGAGGCAAACAAAGGAGCTTCACAGAGTAAGAATTTAGCATGAAAATTCCTTTGGAATAAAGACACCATATAACTTAATCAAAAATTGATTCCCCAATTGAAACCCCATTAAGCTTAGTGAGGAAGCTAACAAGAGAAACCTCATAAGCAAAGGCACACCAAATAAATCAGGGCACCAGACACAAAAACTCGAGACATGCTCACAATAAAAAGCAAAAGTATCACCCTTACTCGCCACAACAAAATAGAGATAGGGGAAAAGGGCCTTTCAAAGGAGCATCTTCACATTAACAGTCATGCCAAAAACAAATGGTTGACAGCCAACACTAACCTCCAAAGAAAAATGGGAACAAAATCTTTTGCACCCTTTACAAATAGAGGCTTTTCCCAAAGGGACTATTAGGTTTTGAAGGAAACCATTGTAAATCCTAACGATATTTAATGCAAATCACCATCCTTCAAAGGTTTGCATTCTCATTCATGAATCTCCATAACCACTTGCCAAAGAAATCCTGATTAAAGATCTTCGTGTTTCTAACACCTAACCCTCCATCAAGCATAAGGACCTTAACCATATCCCATCTTATTAAATGATACTTGAAATCACTATTGAATGATGCCCAAATGAATTTGCTTTGAATAGATTCTAAGTTGGTTGCCACTGATAAAAAAACACTTCTAATAAGAGTCAATCTACCTCCTGGAAAGATATTTAGCTCTCCACCATGAGAGAGTTCTCTAAAACCTTTCGACAATGTGGTCCAAAATCAACAAGCTCAATAACAATAAGCACAACATCCAAATTTTGACCCTCCCTCTTCTTAAAAAAGCATTTTATTTTCTAAGATAAGACCCCCATAATGCCGGTCTTTTAGTTATACCTTTCGAAAGCAGCTTATAAATACAACCCACCAAACTAACCGACCGATGATCTCTAATATTATCAACATGTACTTTATTGGGAATCAAACCAATAAAATTGGCATTAAGGCTCACCACAAACATCCCCGTGTGGAAAAAATAAGAGAACAATCTCATGACATCACCCTTGACAGTGTCCCAATTAGCCTGTAGAAAAGCCAGAGTTGTGCTATTTTGCCTAAGGGATTCATCCCTATGCCATTTAAAGAGAGTTTTACTAACTTCCTCCTCCATAAAATCTAACTCAATCCCTACTCATTTTGATGAGGAGTCGTCGACAAGCCATTAACTTTTTGTCCTTAAGCGTCAAATTCTGTAGAATGGGCTTTATAGAACTCGAAAGTAGTAGACTTCATAGCTTCACAATTATAAAAATGATTTCCGTCCGCCATCATAGAAGACATAAAGTTGAACTTTGTGAGAAAAACTAGTGTTGTGATCACTAGTCTTAAGCCATAGAGCCCTCAATATTTGCCTCCAAAAGATTTCATCCATAAGAATAATTTTTGTAGGCTCATTTCTAGAATTCCTCTACTCTATTTCAACATTGCATAGACCAAAAGTTTCTTCCTTCACATTAAGTTAATTAATAAAGTCCAACAAGTTGTATTTTCAAATTTTGATATCCCCAATGACTTCATTGTTCTAATTCTTAATTTCTTCTTTAATTAACTCCAATTTCCTCGAAACTACCTATGTAGGAAAGCCTTTAACGTGAACCCCCACCACCTTTAAACAAGGTCACGAACCATCAGTTTCTTGCCACATATTCGTAAATTTAAAAGGTTCCAACTTGTAATTCTCGAAACAAAAACGAAAGTGATCTAATAGAGTTCTAGGTAGCCTTTTTTGAATCATGCCTAAGAAGTTTTTTTGCCAGTCCAAGAAAACAAGACAGGGGTCTAATCTATAATAGATTACTCCTCCCCTCCACAAACTAGTAAAGTCTCCCCCATTTAAAGCAATATCAATCAAAGCATAATAATTGATAAAGTTGTGAAAATTTTGCATAGTGTTAGAAGGACATGCACTCAAACTCCTTTCTTAAGAACACAAGATCTCATTGAAATTCGCTCTTATGCACCAAGGCCCCTAGCACCCATCTCTAATCTGGCAGAGCTCCTCCTTAAATCTTAGTTTGTCAACCCTTGTTTGAGGGCGATACACTCTAACAAAAGCCCACACCAAACCACCCTTGACCATATGAAGAATGCAAGTGATTGAAAAATTACCACAAAAAGAGAAGACAAAATGGAACACACTCTTATCCATGTAACAAGGACCCCCCAAAGAAAATCCAACAACCTTAAGTGTCGCATTATCAATAGAGTGAGGGTCCCAAAGACTATGAATGTCATAAGGTAAGACTTCCTCCAATTTTGTTTCTTGAAGACAAATGACATCAAATTTCCAAACCCTCAAATTTTTTTTTAGCAATGCTCTCTTTTTGCAATTGTTGATATTTCTTACGTTCCAAGAAAATAATCTAAACATATGGCACCAACATCCCACTTTTAGAGACACTAGCTCTATTATAGTTAACACCAAACTTAAGTCTCTATAACTCCCTTTGCCTTCTAATTGCAGGTGGTGTTCTAAGCACATTCAGCTTACGCACAGTATTGTTTTTTTTTAATTCTTAAAAGATGTTGAATGACCTTATCTTCATGTCCTAAAAAGGCCACACCAATACATATTTTGGTGCCTTTAAGCTTGGAAGCTATCCACTTTGAAACATTCCCTGAATTAATATTTATATCGTGCAAGTCGTCTTCAATAGACAATGACTCACCACAATTATAAAGAAATGAGAAGTCAACTAGTAGAGGAGTTTTCAAATTCTTATAACTTAAAGAGGATCCAATACAGATCAAAGGCCAATCTTCCCTCAAAGGTTGATAATTGTCAACCTTGGCCTTAGAGAAAGAGGCTAAACTACAGGATCCTATACTCATGGCAAGTGCAACCAGTACAACTTCTTGAGGCAAATCATAGGGAACATTTCCAGACAACTCTAACCCCAACTTGTTTGCAACAATACAGCTAGAAGTGGAGACATTAACAAAACTTTAAAAAGCTTAAGCATCACAAATGACTTACGGGAACATGACTTTTAACTTCATTGATTTCATCTGCAATCCTAGCTGGATCAAAAGATCCAACTTCAAAGGGGGAACAAGAATCCAACTGAGTGATGAGGAGTAATGTAAGGAAAGCATCTAAAGTCCCTTTCACTCCAACCTCACCGAAGTTCTCATTGTCAAAGCAATCTGTAGTGCTAGCCTCGATCTTAAGCTAATGAAGCTATTCTAGTCAACAAAAACCTATGTGGAAATTGCCCAAAGAATTTAATACACACCCATGGCTATTTGACTTCACCCTTAGATTCCCGATCGGCAACCCACTTACTTGCATATCTAACAGCAAAACATCATGCCCACTTTTCCCCCCTATTACTCCTTAAAGGTGACGATGAAACAATTTTAGCAAAGGACCAAAGATAAATCAACACTTTAGGCAACATCCAAGTGAAGGAGGTGGAGGACTAACAGTAGCTAGAAAGGAATAGGGTTGTTCAGAAGAATAATTATCCAATTGAGACAAAGGCTCCTTCGATGGAAGGCCAATAATGATGGAGATGAAGTTAAACATCTTTGTTCACCCCATTTATTCTACCCTACTGAGAAGATAATAAAGGGTCCCTTGCCCTTATAAATTTATGAGAGTTATAAGAACTTACCTGGCCGATTACGCTTAGACTTCAAAATAGAAATTCTTAATCCCCGATGCATCTTATCTCACTAATTAGCAAAATTAGATTTATGAAATCTACCTCAAGCCCTTGACAACCACAATGACACTTATACAGGCAAGTAAATAAGGAACCTCTTCCTGCCACTATTCTCATAGTTTTTCAAAATGTCCTCTCTAGTGCCAACCACACCCAGATTAAAAGACTTAATTTCAATAGCCAGAAACATTTCCTACAGGCTCATCTCATGCTCCTACAAACCCAATATCCCACAGAAAAGGTTGAGAGAGAAAGACTCAAACAACAAAAAAACCTTGACAACAAAAAACTCAGTAGCTCAAGTGGACAATCAAACCTCTCAAAACCCCACTTTAACCTGTTCTGATGCTAAAATATAAGAAAACATATTTTTCGACTACTATCTAGTCACTTAAAAAGTTACCGGGAGGAGCACCACCACTAAAAAGTAGTCGGTCAACAAAAAAAAATGCCATAACTTCTAAGGTAGTGGAAACCGGAAGAGAGGACCCACTACTAGAAGTACATCTAACAGATAAAGCAAACGAACATCAAGATTGAGAATACACCAGCATTAGCAAGATGCAGCATCAATGGGCAGGATGAGCAAATCGATTAACGCTCTAGGGGACGAGGTCTAGGGGACCTTAAGCGTACCTCTGATGACCTCGGATTTGACTTGAACCCGCACCCTGCAAACTCTTTCTTGTCTTCACGCACAATATCTCAATGGTTCCAGTAATTGATGTAAATTAGTTCTTATAAAACATCATGCGTGAAATTTATAAGGATTGAAGGCCAACAATTTGTTTAGTACACTTAAGTAGCAGCATTGAGCTGGAATTGCGAAATTGGAGCACTCTTTGAGTTCAGTTATTGGTATAACTTCTACACATAGATTAAGATTTAGAGGTTTGAACTCATAAAACCCAGTTGATTCCAATTTTATTCGTAGTCATTCTAACCTATTGAATTGCTTTTGTATTTATATACATTCTAGATGGTTCCCAAGGTTTCTCTCTATCAACATCTATGTGAACACATATCATATTTAGACCTACCTAAAATTAGATAGAGAGAAGTAAAACTAAACAATACCCTCACCTACGAACCTCCTCCATCTCTTTCTTTATGCCCTTGGTGGATGATGGAGTTTAGAGTGCCCGTAGCTGTCATCACAGGTTCACCTAAGTTCCGCTGGACTTTAACTCTCTGGGGGCTGCCACTATCCTCTTCATTGGTTATACTTTTTCCTTCCGATGGATTATTTTTTTTTGTTCTTCCTTTAGTGTTTCCTTATATATGTGCAATGATAGAGGGCTGGGGCGTTTTTGAGTCATAGATTCAAGTTTGGCAATGATTTTTGTTATCATCGGCGTAATTAGTGCTGGATTACCGATCACCTGTGACTTTTTAGATCATCGAAATCTTGCCGAGTTTTATATAAAAGCCATTTTCTTCCTCAAAAAGGGTTAACCTTTTTCTTTGTTATTTTGCTACTATTTCCTCTAGTAGTTTATGGTGCTAATGGGTTTTAGTAGCTACCTTCTCTATATCCTTCTTTCCTTAGCTCTTTGCAGTTTTTCTTCCTCTTTCTACTAGTATTCCTCTTTTTGTTTCTGTCATGTATGCCTCTATGAGAGTGTAAGGGAAGTTCTAGAGGTTACTAGGGGTGTTAGAAGTCATATTCCTTTCAAAGTTGATGAGTCTACTTAAAGGGAAAGGTTTTTCATCTGGCCGAGTTTCCAGAAATTTCGATGGTTGGCAGTTCATATGGCTCACTTCTGCTTCTCAAAGGGAGCACCACTACGGGTGAGAACTTTTAGGTAGGGTGATAGGTGTCTAATGCTTCAACCAGGAAAGAACGACAAATGTGAATTCATTATCTTCCCACTTTTGGCTAATGGTGCACAGTCTACGACATTTATCTTCCTTAAAGGTGCTAAGGTACGAGGAATGGTTTATGGTGACTGGGATTCTCAAGGAGACTTTGATTGAGGGCCATAAAAAGCCATCTACTCAACCAAGGAATGCTCCTATTCCTTCCAAGTTTATTGTGGGTAGAGACGGGTCTTTTGCTAATGTTGGTCATGGTCATTTGGGTAGTTTCTTTGACTCACAATTAATGGGGTAGAAGTGTAGGGAATGTGGCTCTTGGGATCTTTTACAGTTGTGATTGGTGAAAAGCAAGATAGAAATTGTAATGTGCTGAATTAGAAGGTCTTCTTAAAAGACAATGTCAATGATGTGTCATTGTCTGCTTGTGAGAAGAATGGCTCTAGGGAATCTTTAGGTGTTTCTTCTCCATATGTTAATCAGGTCCAAGTGTTGAGAGACCTTTTAGAGAACTACCCATATTCGGATTGTGAATGTATATCCCCTTGCAGTTCTTCATTTGCCTGAAGGATCCCAGAATCACCTCTGAGTATTATAGAAGAGGAGATGTATCCTTTAGCTTGCTCACCTGCTACGGGTGTGTTAGTTTACTCTCATAAGAAGAAGCTTGGGAAGGCTAAGCTTGTTGTTGATGCTATGTCAAGTTCTCCTGCATTGTAGGAGGTGAAAGGGCCTTCTTTATTTGAGGAAACGTCGTATCAAGATCACGCTCAAGGTTTAGATGGTATTGCTTTACCTGATTCTATTAATTTGGAGGATGTTAGTGAAGGTTTTATGTAGGTTTTGTACAAAATCATCTTCTTTTTTTTTTTGGAAGATGGTGGGTCTAGCCATTAAAGGTAGAGCGATGGAGTTGTTGTCATTACTTACCTTATTCAAAGCAAATAGGATGAAAGGCAATCATTTAGCTGAACAAAGTGTAAGGAAAGATGTTGCAGGGGATAAGTTATTTTTCAGATGGGGCCAATTGTTAATGTTCTTTCATGGAATATTAAGGGGCTCAATTTTCCAATTAAGTGAGGGAATGTTAAATGGGTTTCGCATATGTTTTCTTGTGATGTAGCCATTCTCTAAGTATCTATTACGAGGGTTGTTAGTTGTTCTGTTACTACTACTTTGTAAGATCGTCGTTTGCTTCAGTGACTTTATTGCCTTCAGTGGGTCTTTCAAGTGTTATTGTCATTTGTGATCCTCAAGTTCTAGAGCTTACTAACTCTTGTATTGAGTTGTTTTCTATTTGTTGTAAGTTTACGTCTTTGGAAGATAAATTTGAGCAGGTCGTAATGATGAATATTTGTGGAGTCCTTTATTAAAAGAATTGTCATTTTTTATGTCTTCTTGGGACATATTGTGGTGTTTGGGTTAGGGCTGTCAAATAGGTCAGGTCGGGTCGGGTTCGTGTTCAGGTTGAAATTAAATGGGTTAAAGACCCCCTGACCTGAACCTAACCTATTTAATAAATGGGTTGAAAAATCCAACATGAAACTGTTTAATTATTAAACGGGTCAATTTGATTCTGATGCAATTACCCGTTTAAGTTAAGCAGGTCAGAATCAGGTACCCATTTACCTATTTACCTATGTAACCCACTTAATTTCTAAACATTGAATACAACCTGCACAAGTTCACGGGCATGTTTGACAGCCATAGGCCACAACTAGCAAACAATCAACCTGGAAGGTTGCAACAGTCATAGGGCTTGCCAGCCAGTAATTCATAGGAATGAGAACCTACTTATAGCTATGACACATGTTAACATTTAGAAAAGCTAAAACTTGCTTTTTAGAAACTTTTTTGGAAGTAACTAAGCCCGAAAATAGAAGCAACAAATCATTACTTTTGTTTCCGACATTTTAAGGAAGCAACAAATCACTACTTTTGTTTCCGACAATTTTAGGATGTTACTTGACTGCAGGATAGTTTACAGAATATTTTACGTTTTGACAACTCTACCCTGGACAACTAAATTAATTCCACCTAAATTTGTGTATATACTATAATACAACATCATATCTGCTCTCGCTCTCCTTTCAATTTGGTCCCATTGGAGATGTCTCTACATCTTGACCTGTTCTTAATAATACTAGGGTTATACCTTTACAACGTAAGGATATGAGTTAAATAATTTTTTTAATATATTATTAAGAGAATAGATTTTTTATAAAAAAAAACACAATAAATTGATGTATTATATTATTTTGTGGATGCAAAAGTAAAGCGAATTTTCCTTTGTTTTTTCCCTATTAATGACATACTTCTTTTTATTCTTAATTAATATCTAACTCGCATTTTTTGTTATATTTGCATCATTAAATCATATATATTTTATGATTAAATTTTATTATTAAATAATAGGAGGGTATGTGAGAAGTTACTTTATTAAATCAAATTAATATTGTATTAAATTTACAACCATCTTACACAGCATTTTCTTTTTATTTTAAATCTCATGTAGCATCCTATGTTGTATTAAAGTAGCTCATATGGCTATTCACTCATATGTGACATCCTACATGACAAACTTATGTGTTGCTCATACATGAGTTCAATCCAACTTTTAATATATATATATATATATATATATATATATATATATATATATGATGATGATGATTCTCGATGAACAAGTTATGGTTGGGGATTTCCTTTTTTTAGGGGAGGGGGTTTCAAAAGTTTCTTGTGTAATAATAACTTTAGATCTCAGGTGCTTATTTTCAACGCCCATTGAGGTAAAGGTTTTTGGCATAAGGACTAGACAACCATAGTGTGTGAAATTCTGACTTATTAATCAAATTAGACAGTGCTTTGGAGTTAAGTAAATTGTTTCATAATTATTTTTTAAAGTGGTGATGCTCTGACTTGGCTAAATGGGTGATGTATGACCGTACCTAGGTCGACACAACCCGACACAGACTTCAAAACGAACACGCACTCTTACAACTAGACACGGCAAGATAGGGAACAAATAAAGCTGAGATGGTGCGAAGAAGAAGGCAAGGCACCAAAAGACGACGTGGAGAAGGTGAAATACTAAATAAGTTGTTGAAGTCATCAAAGAAGATGAAGATCTGAAACGCCTCATACACGTCTCTCTCTGTCTCTCTCTCTCTCTCGCCCTCTCTCTCTTCCTCTCACTCGTCCTCTTTCTCTCTTTCTTCTTTCTATTCCTAGTGCACGGGTGTGATTCTAATACGAAAAGGCTAGGGTTTTTCTTTTTACTATTGTGGACTTGGGCTTTGGCACAAGCCTAGATTTAAAATATTCAAATATGAATAGCGTTATATTTGGGCCAAGTCTACAAGATGAAGGTCCAATGGAAAGATGAAACAAATTCTTAACTTAAGCAATATTTAATTTTAAAAATAAAATAACGGTCATGAAAAAAAAAGTGTCAAAGTTGATTCTTTTTAAAAAAAAAAAAAAGAAGTCGTGTCCCAGTATCTACATCTAAATTATGGATAGAGTCCCCAGCTCCAAAATTTAGGAAACATAGGTGTCTGACATCCGAATATATACTCATGTCTGATACTTGGTCCTGAGTCCAAGCAACATAGTTTTAATGAATAATTAAAGGTCATATTTCATCATAGTCTTTTCTACCCTATTTTTAATCAATGGCAAAGTTCAAATAAAGTAGTCTTTATAATAAGTATATGTAAGTTGCTAATATAAAAAAGGAATCTCATGGTTTCCTAGAAAAAAAGAGCTAAATGATTTGAATTATAAAATAAAAAAGAAAATTATATAAAATTAATTAACAAACAATAGTTTTTAAAAAGTTAGGCCTAACAATTCAAATTGTTGAGAAACACTTAAATGTAAGCTAGACCAAACATTTCACAACTTTTCCAAAAATAACTTTCGGAAAAACTCCTTTGATAAACAATAACAGTCTTACATGGCCAAATAATGTCTTATAGTGGTTCAATAAGATAATTTTGCCACGTGTTTTACAGCTAAACCAAAGATGAAAATTGGAGACACATGTAAGACTATACATGATAAAATTATTGTAGGCCATGGCAAGCACATCAAATGTCACAGTGGACAATCATGAAATCATATTCTTACCAAACAATCTAATGCATAGTCCCTAAGAGAAACATGTGTTTATCCATTTAGTTCTGTTTTTTCCCCTTTCTCAAGTTGCTAATTAATTAAACGGGTTAAATCGATATATTTTTTTTCTCACCCTCTCTATACGTTTTTACTAGCTCACACTTGATAACATGCACCTTATCCTATATTTATATTATCATTCGTCACTATTACATGTACACATACACATAAGCACTCGTGCCCATATCCTTGACGGATCCTAGAGTATTTCTACTTATCACCCATTATTTTCCTATGGCTTCAAAAGGAGCCTCTTTCCTTTGCAAGTATAAGACCAAGATATATCTTTCACACCCCGAGCCGCACTTTCTTTGTATTCATCAATTGGTGGAGTGCATGTTGTATCTTTCTCATCTCCATCCATTATATGTAAATATAAAGCATGAACTAAAGCATGAACTATTTGCTTTCGTGTAACAGGCATTTAATGTTAGACTTTTTACCATTGTTTCTTGTGTCCCTTCCCAAGCATGGCAAGCCTATTAGCCATGGTTGTTAAAGCATCCTTTGTAGTAAAAAACTGCTTTTTGATTGTTTGCACGTCAACATTGTCAATAGGCGTCACCAAAATCCCCGCATCAATATCTTCTCCATCGCTTGAGAAAATCATGTACTCACTTGGACCCTCATTATTGCTCCAATCATCCCATAGTGAGATGCCTAGTGAACCGTGAAATAGCATAGGCAAGCTATTAATAGATAACAGAGAATTATGGATCCATTTATGTAAACAATTTTATAGTAAACGTAATTGTGATCAATATAAATTCCGACCCAGGCTCCGTAGCTGGGTGTGGAGCATTCATTATTCAAAACCGTCTCACATGGTACCAAAATCTTGAAATAATAAATAAAACCCATTTAGTGAAGTAGTCAATCACCATAAAGACATATTCATGGCCTCCTATTACCTTTAGCATCACCTTTTCGATTATATTGACT
>JACYFF010031954.1:41552605-41577602 GCA_017589665.1 Selenicereus undatus
AGGCCATGGCGAAGTAAGTGTTAAGAGCGAAGAGGGAGGTTGATGCTTCAAATTAGCATATATCTGACAATTATGGCATTTTTCTCACATATGCACGACAGTCTACTTCCATTGTCCCCATGCTCTTAACCTTTTAGCTAACATTTTCCATTCATGTGTGGCCCACACTCGTCACCATAAACTTCCTTCATGATTTCTCATGCTTCATTATGTGTTATACAAAGTAAGTTTATATGCATACCTATCTTCTTGTATGGCTTCCTTGTGTCCTCAAAATATTGCAAAGCTAATAACCTTAACGCGTGTTGTGTTTTTGGGGAGGATCCTAAAGGGTAAACTTTCTTTTTTAAGTACTGGTAGATATCATAATACCAGGTATAAGGTCGATATTGCGTACTTCAATGGTATAGCAATAGGTTGGCTTACCTATACTTTCAATTGATGATGACATTAAATGGACGCCACTATGAATGTTGATCGTAGCAGCTAACTTTGCTAGAGCATTAGCGAATTGGTTATCCTCACGAGGAAAGTAGTATAAGCAATATGGTTGATGTTTTAATTAAGATCCACCAAATGAGCTTAGTATGGTGACAAAAGGCTTCACTTTGCACTTTCCATTTTTGTCAAATTTAGTTGATTATCAAGTTAGAGTCTCCGTGCACCTGTAGATTCTTCACTCCTATTTCTATGGTAGCTTGCAACCCGATAATGCAGGCTTCGTATTCTACACATTACTAGTAACCTCAAAATCCTGCTCAACTGAGATAGGCGTATGTGCCCCTTTTACAAATACTAAAAGAAGCTATCCCATACCCTTTTTGGTTTGAAGCCTAGTTAAACACATTTTGCAAACAGCTTCCTCTACTTGAAGAACTTCTTTATTGGGAAAATCGAATGTTTCATCCCTTTGATCCTCCATTGGTTGTCTGTTAAGAAATTAGATAAGACTCTTTCTCTTAATGGATTTGTACGAGATGTAGTGCAGGCCGAATTCTAATAGCATTACCATCCACCTAGCAACCTTGCCACTTATTATTGGCTGTTGCAATAAGTACCTCATTGGCTCCATAGGGGTCACTACACGTACCGTATAGGTTAACATGTAATGCCCATGTTTCTTGGATGCCCAAACTGAGGCAGAGATGTTTTCTACAAGGAGATGTAGTGGTTTTCGTATTTGAGAACTTTTTACTCACATAGTAGATGGCCATTCCCCCCCTTCTATCATCTTGGCTAGCATGACCCCATTGTAGTAGTTGTTATTGTGAGATAAAGAGCGAGGGGACTATCAGGCTGTCTAGGTACCAACACTAATGGGCTGGCTAGGTACTCCATGATCTTATTGAACGTGTAACACTCCTACCCCCTTAGCGCTAATGATGTTAGTGATTTCTAAAATTTTAGAATGAAATGGACACAATTCTATCTAAAAATCGACCTTGGTCCTAGGCTTATAGCCTTATAGTTATACTTGTAAATAAATAAATAAATAAAAGTATGAAGGCAACTCTAAATAAACTCATTAGCTACATGCTAGAGAATTAACTCTATAGGCTAGATGCACAAGGTACACAAGTTATGGAATTATATAAAAAAAAGAAATGAAAGATACAACTCTACGTATCACACATCTGGAGCACTGGGGTTTACATCCTGAAACTATTCAAGTACAACTAGAAAATGAGTATCTACTCAGAAGGCTTACTCAAATGGCCATTTAGAGTAACTACACTACATGAATTACATGATGTGCATGAGATACCTTTATAAGACCCCCATGCAAATCAAATGCTTAAAATTACATCGTTAACTCTAAATCTTATTCATCTGCATTCATACTCATTTTACAATCTTTAACATGACTTAGAAGCCAATCAATATAAATTGATAAATTTCAAACTAACTTTATATGCTTTCAGTCCATCGAACCTGGAAAAAGGGAAAAAGTATGGGGTGAGCGAATCACCGCTTAGTGGGGAGTTCTTACCTCCCAAAACCAAAATAGTTACACATAATCATACCTAACAATAATATATATACATACAATTACATACATATAGATCATACGTAAGGTAAAAGCATGAACTGTGACTCTTCAGACGATCTAAAATCTAGTAAGAACTAGATAAGGGTGATTGTTCAATCAAAATACTGTATATAAAGGAGTTTAAAGGACCCAAAATCAGAGATCTTTATAGTTAAGTTAGTGTAGTAAAATTTAAACATGTAGAGAAAAAGAAGATGAGAGATCCAAATTTGAAATTTCTAAAAACTATAAATAGTATTTCTTTAATGTTGAGTAATCCTCTCCTCCCAACAATTCCAATGAGTGGACTCATTTTTAGTTTCATAGAGGTTCTCATAAACTAGAATTTAGAAAGCCTATGGTCAAATCATCTTGTTGTCTCATACATCTAGTTCCTCTAAATCTCAAGACACTAAAGGGTGGAAGAGCTACAACACCCTCATCAAGGTCCTGAAAACAACTATATTCACACGAGTTTCAATGACTCTTCCATAGAGGCCTGGGTTCTCAAATAGTGACCCCTGCATACAGAGACCTAGATTCTCGTTTGATACTAGCTCTTCCGATACAGGATAGACCCTTTTTAAATTAAGAATTTGCTTAATTCCTTTATAAATCAATAGACTAGCAATTGAATCATTTGGCGTAAAATCAAGTTCAAACTGAAGGCCAAGTAGGGCATAATTTATGAAAGTATGTATTCATCAAACCAGAATAATAAAAATTAACCAGTTTTCGCAGTTCAAGTTTCAGGTCAAGATCAAAACAACACTTTGGGTCATGATGATGCATAGTTGCTTGAAAACAAGAATTTTTAGCTCACCTAGACACAAGGTTTTGACTTTCTGATGACATTTAAAGAAAAAACTTCATTTCATAGTTCTAGTACCAAGTGTGAATTCAAGAACACAAAAAACTCATATTAGTTAGAAATGTATGCCATTCTATTCAACAAATCGGGTCACAAGTCAACTAATTAGGACATATTTCATTTCAAGTCAGGTTCAGGTTCAAGCTAAGGACTTGATCAGGCTCCCTGAGCTCTTGTTAGTTTTCAACAACTTAAAGGGAACACCCAAGTACAATATACATATTCAAGCTTAAGTTCAATTCTACTTTTGTACGATTCAGTTCTCCTCATGTTCAGTTCAATTCAGATTCAATTTGGTTTAGGTTTCGTTTCGTTCAATTAAGCTAAGATTTAGCTCGATTCAAGTTAAATTTGATTTAGGCTCATAGACCACACATTATTATTTGAGGTTCATGAATCCACCTAATAAGACACCCGAGGTCTCAGCAACTCAGAATGATAGACACAGTGTGCACACCACCTGTACAAGCCAACAAAAGGGGGGGCATGATTGAATTGAGGAAATCACTAGCCGGTTCATAGAATTGGTTCTCCACTAAACCCTTTTGCTGAACTGGCCAACTATCCCCATTTTTGGCCCTGGTTTAAACTAGCATGTACACACACATGCCAAGTGCTAATTAAGTGTGCTTTTCACTAAAATCCCAAAGGCAGACTAGCAAGTTGACGATGCCATAAAAATAATCTATTAGTCTAGTAGCTGTAGCTAGACAATTTAAGCATAAAATAGTATTCAAGCAACACCATGCAATTCTTCAAGTCAATTTTGATATTTATAGCCTGATCTACCTCATTACAGCACCACCCCAAATTACACCTCAAATTCATATCAATATCATCCCAAATAGCTCATTAAATCTTCTTCCTCGGCCAAATGTCCACAAATCACAAGAATTATTATTACCCTCAACTTTTCCGTGGCAATTTCATAACTTTTCCATGTCCAAGCTTTGGGTTCTATTTATAGGCCAATTGGGCGTTTTTAAAGCTATGTTTCGAGCCTCTTGCATTTGGCTACTTTTCTATGCGCCTTCTTCTCCCTGACGCCACTACTGCCTCATCCCCCACTTCTTGCACTGTGTTGCCCTTCTTCTTCCTTCTCTCTCATTCACTATCACTTTTCTCTCTATCCTACTCTCTCACTGGGTTGAGCGGTGGAGGGATTAGGTGGAGAAAACAAATGTTCTTTTTTCTGGTTTTGGTGTTGAAATAGCCAAGGTGTTGTGACCTTGGCTAAGAAATTCATCTGGTAGTGTTTTTGGGTTGCCATTTTCCCTCTTTTGGGGGGGGGGGGCGAACCTGATAGGCTTAGCCTAAATACCCTAAACCTAATTTATTCTAACCTTGAATAGCGCAATCCAACTTCACTACCGCACTGCAGATGCTTAAAAATGGCATTTTATTTTAATAAGCCTGACGATGAAATAAACAATCCAGTTTGAATGTTTAACCACCCGGTCGATTGACAGTCCGAAAATAAATAGAAAGGAAATAGAAACAAGGCAATCACGCGAAAAAAAATCTTGCCTAATGGGCTAGTTTCAATGTGAACTCGGTCGGGTTCTTGAGAGCAAGAGCCCGCTGGGGTTCCCTCCTTCTTCTAGTGGAAACCTATTCCTACTAGGCTTAGTGAGACATAATTTAATACCAACTAGAATGTGGGGCTATCTAAACTAGTTTTTACTAATTAATTAGGGTTCCAATCTACTGAGACAGTCAGAAACTTAATCAGAATAAGATTAGGTCTCCTTCTCCTAGTCTAATTCACATAACCTCTTTAACAATTATAAAAAGGGGTTTCACCCCCTGGGGTGATGTATGTCAAAGAACCATTGAGAGCAGCACAAATTTAGGAAAAGAGAGAGTTATAATCTCCTTTCTAAAAGAGACAGACACTATTAGGAGAGGGAAATCAAATCAGTTTCATAAATCGTCCTCTGCTAGGTTCCTACAACATTCAGATAGGGTTATCTTGAGGGCACATTTTACAACCTTCTCTCCCTTCCTCTTTACTATTTTTTTTAATGAAATTTAACTAATCGTAGTTTGATAAATATGTACTCCTTTAAGGTAGTTTCATTCCTACCAACTGTAATAATTTGAACAATTTTACCTTTTCTACTTATTTTGGCTGAGATTGTGCCTTGATTATATGAATAGTTCTAACTCATAGCACAGATGTGTGTTAGTATAATTGAGATTTAGTTTCCTATCTTGATAGGTGGAGGCCATCAGTGATGATGGGCAGTGATGGGATGCATTATACCCGAATTTAGAACCTCAATTCCAAACCAAGGAGTCAAGATAGTCTCCATACTAGTGATTTCTCGGGGGCCTTTCCAAAAACCTTTTAAAGCAACTTCAATTTGTCCCTTAGATATCCCTTCGGTGTCCCTATCCGTATGATTCGCATCGAAAGGTATCATAGTTTGTAAGTTTCTTTGAAACTCACTAGTGACTGTTTAGTTAAAGATTAATGTTTTTTACTATTTCATTCAGTATTTGTTCCTGTGTTGCTAGACTTGGGAAAACATATTCAGGCCACAGGAGTGGAATCTACCTGAACTAATCAGGGTTCCAATCTAACCTAAGAACCTGCCCGGATTCCTGGATCAGAGCTACACCCAAAGCTACACCAAGAATGACAAGGTTGGGTTCTCCAGGCAGGCCCAAGGTTAATTTCCTTGTCATTTTGTAGCCTAGTTCTTCTTGATTTATAATAAAAAAAAAATAAAAATATAAAAGAAGTAAATTCATTTTCTAGAAAAGTGCGAAAGTACCTAGGACAGAGTCGAACCATTTGTGAGGGAACGCACCCCCGAGGATGTGGATCCTTACAGTGGCAATTCCACTAGGGATGTTTTTTAGGAGGGCAAGTTTTGAACTTCAATAAAGGAAAATTATCTTAACTGTACTCGTATTAGGTATACTTGCATTATAAGGTGCTCCCTATCAGGGATCAACATCGTCTCTAGGAGAAATAGTTATTCAACCCCTTAGGAAAGTGGCTGGCTACTTAGTGGGTTCATTTAGATTTCCAACTGAGCAGGAAGTTGCTTCACCTACTCCTGCCATACTTTCCCAGTCCTTACAACTCAGGTAAGCATCCAAAATATTCTAGTCATACTAAGCACCCTGTAGGTGGCGTATGAAGTGTTGGGTCATAAGGAGATTATTCTAAACCTGACCTAAAACCCATGCAACATAAAACTCTTGTGAAGCTTAGAACTCATGTGTATGATTAAGAACACAATGGGACCATGAATAATTTAACTTCCTTACCCAAAGGAATATGCATTGATACTGTGAGTCTTAGAAGAGCCTAAAAACTATGTTCAGGAACTAGATTAGGAGCCAAAATGGTTTCTGCGCCAATAAAGTCTAACAGGACCCTTGATCTAAAATCTGAAAGGTTTTAACTCAAGTTTACAAGTACTAGTTTTGGTCCAAAAAAAAAAGAGATAGAATCTCGGCTAGGATTGTTAAGAAAAAAAAAGGAAAACAAGGAATTGCTAGTCTGTGCAAAATTGTAACACCCCAACCTAAAACCAGGAGTGTTACCATTTTGTTCTTAAATCATGGGGTAAAACGGACAGAGTTTTCCCTAAAAATTGACCATTTTTCCAGGCTTACAGTCTTACAATTAATTCCCTGCACTTAAAATAACAGTAAAACTAACTCAACGGCCACCCGTCAGAGTTCACAGCTCAACGGGCTACCCACCCGGAGCACCACAATCAATGCAGTTCGGTGTTTAAACAAATGAACAACGAAGGGTACAGCCCTGGCAACTTAGATGGTGGCTCATACGGCCATACAGAGCGACTCTAAATGATATGCAAACCAAGCACACAAGAACTTAATTTACAATCATTACATTATAATACACTTGGCAACTCACGTACAAGCACATCACTTTACTTCTAGGGTAGCAATGACTCCATTTCGACTTACTTCACGAACCTGGAGGGCAACAATGATAAATGGAATGAGCGAAAATCATACAGTGGATAACCCCCTCCCCTAAAAGAATATTTTCAATACAATAATAACTTACGACCGTCGTTCGTAATTTCTCGACTTTTGAAAGGCTCACCTATCGTACAGTATGCTTTCCCCTCACGATGCACGAGAAATTAACATATGCACCAACAACTTAAATTTAAGAGTAGCTATACTCGATGAACCTTCCATAAGTCACTTATATGAACTCATAAACTTAATAACACAATGGGGTTGAACCCATGAACACTCTCGCTGAAATCTCTGTACAAAAGGCTCCTCCATTGCTAAAATCTTATACGTGATGCTTAATACATTAGTGAAGCTGGTGTTAGTTCATATAATGTAAATTGTACATAGTCGTTAAGATGTCGTTAAAGATGCCGTCAGGTAGTAAGCTATATGAAGTTAGCAATGCCACTAAAACAACCATCATGGTCTATGCGATACAATCCTTACTATACCACATAGTAGCTGGTCATATGCAAGAATAGATTTCTGTGAGAAAACATAGAACGATAACCATAAAATGAGGCATATAACTACGTCATGTGATTGGTAAACTAATGTAGCAAAATGACCTTGGAACATCACATGCTTATTTAATTAAAGTATATCGTTTCGTAAGCCATCATAGGAGTTGGGAGTCTCCTTTGACCATGTTTCTCTTGACTCTACTGCATATTAACAGAGCTATGAAACATGTAACTTCAACTTATGCCTGCTGGCAAAATTATAAAACATTGAACCTTGAATCCTCTCCTTACTAGCAGAGAAATGAATTACTGATCTTTGTCTCTGCCTTCTAGCAGAGAAATGAAATACTGAGCGTTGAATCCTCTGCCTAATGGCAGAGAAATGAAATACTGAGCTTCGTCTCTGCCTTCTAGCAGAGAAATGAAATACTGAGCTTTGTCTCTGCCTTCTAGGAGAGAAATGAAATACTGAGCTTTGTCTCTGCTTTCTAGCAGAGAAATGAAATACTGAGCTTTGTCTTTGCCTTCTAGCAGAGAAATGAAATACTGAGCTTTGAATTCTCTGCCAAATAATGAGCTTTGAAACATATAAGTTGAAGTTACATGTAAACTTCTAGGGAGGTTGAAGTTACATGTAAACTTCTAGGGAGGTACTGGGTTGGTTAGGCTAAAATGCAGGCTAAAAATGCAAATAACCTTTAAAAATCCCTTATCCCTCGACCTATTTACTAGTCACCTGACTCACTCGGTTGATCAATCCGATGGTTTAAGGTTATTTCGTTACCAATGACTCGTCGATGAAAACAGGCGACCGATAAAACAATTAGTAGCACTTAACAATCATGTAATTAAGTATTTATGAACCTTAACTATAATATACAATTGACAAACTTCATATAATCAACATACGATATAAATATACTCAATACACTTCAAATTATCCATGGATTACCAATAACTTGATAAACGATAAACTATGTAATCGATAAACTATATAATCGATACGCTGTATACAATCGATAAACATATAAAGGCAATAGACTTAATATACTCAAGAACTATGTATCATCAAGAATTTCATAAAATCGATAATCATTAGACAAACAATAAACATCGTATACTCGATAAACTTTATATAATCGATAAACATGCATAATCGATGAGCGTTATATAATCAATAAATTTTAAGTAAGCATATATAATCGATGAACAATATATATATAATCGATAAATATGCATAATCAATAAATATGCATAATCAATGAGCGTTGTATAATCAATAAATCTTAAGTAAGCATATATAGTCGATGAACATGATATATTCGATGAACTGGATCGTTAACGTATATGTATATAATCGTTAAACGTTTTAAAACTGATGCCCTCATATAATCAATAAATTTCTTAGCATCGATAATTTATCCATGTATATATTCGATAAACTTATGTATAAATTTCATACAATCGATGAGCTATGTAATCGATAAGCTTGACATACTCAATAAATTTGATATCAATGAATTATATAATCGATAAATTGCATATAATCAATAGACTTTCCTTAATCGATAAACGTATATATAACCGATAAATATCATAAACTCGATAAATTCATATTGTCGATAAATTTCATAACATCGATAAACTATCTATATATATTCAAGAAACTATGCATCAATTTCATATAATCGATAAACTATATATATATATATATATATATATATATATATATATATAATCGATAAACTTTGTTCAGGCATCGTTCAGTTCACCCTACAGTTTCCTCAAGTCACTAATAGTCAGTTCCAATTCAACCTGAACGAATTATAATCGGTAAACTTTCATCAAAATTAACAATAAATAGGAGGAAGGGGAAACCCACCTCAAATCCAGGCTAAAGGACCCGTTTTAGGGTTCGATTTTGTGGTAGAATTCGAACTCCCGAAGCCCGAAACCCTAGCTCTCAAGCCCTTGGTTCGCACGGGGCCTTGTTGGTCACCGGACTCGAGCCCACTGGCACCTTGCCGCCGACCTGGGCCCTCACAAGCATCTGGCCAGACCTCCGGTGCCCCCGCCTTCCCGTTCGATCACTCTCTCGCTCAACCTCTCTCGCTTATTGACTGGCGTTGTGGGGTTTGGGAGTGAGGGGTGGCCTCACCGGCGCGACGGTGGCCAAGCGCCAGCACAACGCCGACCGGCCGACCCCCTTCTTCCCTCTGATTTTTGCTCAACAGGGTTGGGGCTTGGGTTCAATGAGGCGCCCCCCCTGCTGTCGCCATTCTTCCCCTCCTCTGCGCAATGCTGCCTGCTAAAAAAAAGAAGGGGCTTCGGCCCCCTTTTCCAATTTTTTTTTTGTCTATTGATAAATAAATCAAATTTTCCGACCTTCAAAATCTCAAACCATAACCATTAATATAATCATCGGTCGATTTATTTGCCTTTTGACTATATTAAGGTTCGATTCAATAAATTGCAGGATCATTCCCAAGGTTCGAAGTTCTAGTCGTATTTCGGAATCGTTAATAGTATATTATAGCGATATAAATCGGCTTAACGGAGGGGATGAAATCTCGGGTGTTACAGTCCTCCCTCCCTTAAAAGAATTTTGTCCCTAAAATTCGATGAGCTATGATAAACTGCCCACACAGGCGCATATGCTTGGTACACTCTACCCACAAAGGTTTTAGAAACATAGGTCGAGGCTTTGCAATGTGTTGGTCACTAAAGGTAACTATAAAGGCCCAAGGCACTCTTAGTATGGATGGAAAGGTTCTACTCTTTTTCTATGAGCCATGCTAACTTCTGCACTTGGTGTTGGTGCGCAAACAGTGTTAGCGAGGCATTACTTCTCGCCTCAAGTAGCAGCGAGGTGATACGTGTAACATAACAATTCCAAAGTCTATCAGATTCTCCCTTCTGTCTCCCCTCTAGGTGTGTCAGGGTTGATATGGTCGGTGCACTATGAAGCCCATCATATGAGTAATGTGCCTTGCCACAACGAGTATGACGCTGAGCTGACTCAAGGGTAACAGTGGTTACATGTTAGGATGCAAAGATGCCTCCCCATGTACGTAACCGGCCAAGTCAAGGCCATATCGTTGCTAGCTGAACACAATAACAGCCATACCAAAGCACATTTGTACACACAGGCACATCAAACTCCACCTCATCATGTAGCATTCTTAAACAGCTATATGCAATGCAAGACGTAGGCTGCGGCCTATGGTCACAGGACCTTGCTCTGATACCATCTGTAACACCCCCAACCTAAAACCAGGAGTGTTACCATTTTGTTCTTAAATTCTAGGACAAAACGGACAGAGTTTCCCCTAAAAATTGACCATTTTTCCAGGCTTACAGCCTTACAATTAATTCCCTGCACTAAAAATAACAGTAAAACTAACTCAACGGCCACCCGCCGGAGTTCACAGCTCAACGGGCCACCCACCCGGAGCACCACAATCAATGCAGTTCAGTGTTTAAACAAATGAACAATGAAGGGTACAACCCTGGCAACTTAGATGGTGGCCCATATGGCCATACAGAGCGACTCTAAATGATATGCAAACCAAGCACACAAGAACTTAATTTACAATCATTACATTATAATACACTTGGCAACTCACGTACAAGCACATCACTTTACTTCTAGGGTAGCAATGACTCCATTTCGGCTTACTTCAGGAACCTGGAGGGCAACAACGACAAATGGAATGAGTGAAAATCATACAGTGGATAACCCCCTCCCCTAAAAGAATATTTTCAATACAATAATAACTTACGACCGTCGTTCGTAATTTCTCAACTTTTGAAAGGCCCACCTATCGTACAGTATGCTTTCCCCTCACGATGCACGAGAAATTAACATATGCACCAATAGCTTAAATTTAAGAGTAGCTATACCCTATGAACCTTCCATAAGTCACTTATATGAACTCATAAACTTAATAACACAATGGGGTTGAACCCATGAACACTCTCGCTGAAATCTCTGTACAAAAGGCTCCTCCATTGCTAAAATCTTATACGTGATGCTTAATACATTAGTGAAGCTGGTGTTAGGTCATATAATGTAAATTGTACATAGTCGTTAAGATGTCGTTAAAGATGCCGTCAGGTAGTAAGCTATATGAAGTTAGCAATGCCACTAAAACAACCATCATGGTCCATGCGATACAATCCTTACTATACCACACAGTAGCTGGTCATATGCAAGAATAGATTTCTGTGAGAACACATAGAACGATAACCATAAAATGAGGCATATAACTACGTCATGTGATTGGTAAACTAATATAGCAAAATGACCTTGGAACCTCACATGCTTGTTTAATTAAAGTATATCGTTTCGTAAGCCATCATAGGAGTTGGGAGTCTCCTTTGACCATGTTTCTCTTGACTCTACTGCATATTAACAGAGCTATAAAACATGTAACTTCAACTTATGCCTGCTGGCAAAATTATGAACCATTGAACCTTGAATCCTCTCCTTACTGGTAGAGAAATGAAATACTGAGCTTTGTCTCTGCCTTCTAGCAGAGAAATGAAATACTGAGCTTTGAATCCTCTGCCTATTGGCAGAGAAATAAAATACTGAGCTTTATCTCTGCCTTCTAGCAGAGAAATGAAATACTAATCATCGGTCGATTTATTCACCTTTTGACTATATTAAGGTTCGATTCAATAAATTGCAGGATCATTCCCAAGGTTCGACATTCTAGTCGTTTTTGGGAATCGTTAATGGTATATTATAGCGATATAAATCGGCTTAACGGAGGGGATGAAATCCCGGGTGTTACAAGAATAGTCTGTGTCAAGCCTAGAACCCAGCCTTAAGGTAGAGTCTATTAGTGTGCATGTATAAATGTCCAGTAGAGAGTCAGAATAAAAAGGGAAAAATATAGGCACGTTTAGAACTAGGCCGAGATTCAGTTAGGAAAGGTTTTTGTCCCTTCAGGATCTACATTCATGGCATGAAATTGAATTCTGGGCTCTCAGTCTTAGAGTTAAGTCCATAAGTCAGCATGGTTCATATAGAATCCCATATGAGCTAGCCTTGAGCACTTTACATTGCCAATCAGGATGGGGAAGGCAACGGAAGTGTATAAACGAAGTCCACAGACCCGGAGACTTCTATTATGAGAGCAATAAGAGGAAACTCCACCAACTGGGTCAAGAACAAAGTCCAATGCCAAGTCCAACACAATACCGATTCTAATGGTTGGGAACAGCAATGGGATAACTCAAATTATGAAAATGCTAGAAACGATGTAGGCTAGGATGGATGAAAGTGACAAGGGGATAGAAATAATGGTTGTTGCACTCTTAGATTGCAATCGAAGACCTCATGGCAAATAAGCTAATAATGAGGAAGAATGGGAAGATAAGGGGGAAAAGCTAGAAACTATAAAAAAGAGAGAAAATGGGGGCAAAAGCGCTCCTCCTATGGATTCACGGGTGGATCGTATAGAACAGTTACTGAAAGAATTCTCTATGTTTAATAATTGCTTTAATGATTATGTTGAATTCACTACTATCCTGTAAGGGAAATTACCTCTTAAGTTCACTATACAAGATATAAAATTTCTTAGAGCTAAAACCAGTGATCATCATGTGAGGAACTTTATCAGCACCATGACTCGAGGGGATTGACAAAGACATCTTTCACCTCATACTCGCCTGGACTTTCGATAAAGATGTCATAAGGTGGTATAATGTTATGGACCCACCAAAGGTCATGAATTGAGAGGATTTATATAGAGAGTTCTTACGTCAGTATTCACACAATACTGACCTCCCAATCACTCTTCGGGACTTAGAGCTCATTAAACAGGAGCAACAAGAAGGATTTTCCAACTATCTTGCGAGATGGAGGGCAAAGGCCGCCCATATGGTGAGCCGACCCTCACACGTCAATGAGATGATATTATTCATTAGAAAATCATAGCCCACATATAAGCAGCACCTGTGGTTCACTCCCTTTGAAAAATTCTCCATATTGAGGAATATAGGGATGTTAGTAGAAGAGGAGCTAGCTAGGGAAACACCTGCGAAAATAAGCTGGAATAACAGCTACCAGAATGAGGAAAAGAAAGTTGTTGGTTTATCCAACAAAGAAGTGCATGCGATAAATCGCTGCATAGAGTACACCTCTATTGGACTACTTATGCTCAAGCCCTAGAACAACTTCTAACTAAGAGGAAGATTAATCTCCCTAAAATCAAACCAGAGACCGAAGCACCAAGGCAAACAAAGAACTTTGACTCCACCAAGTATTGCAAGTATTATCAAGCTAGGGGCCATGTAATTGAGTGCTAAAATTTTAAGCACAGGTTCGAGCAAATGTTCATGTGAGGACAACTACCTTTGCATGAGGCTGCTCAGAAGCGTAACAATAACAAAAATCCACTTGGAGACCATGACAGCATTTTTACTATCAGCAACAAACCGAAGGGTGATTGGGTCCCGTCAAGGTACTATCAATGAAGCAAAGCCTAAGGTCTGTCTCCCACTGCAGTAGTCACATGTATGTGGCCTATGGGAAAGTGACGAGGACGATGTGTATGAAACACGAGAATGGTTCTTGCTCAATAGGGAGAGTGATGAAGACTAATGTGGAGAAGACATTTTAAAAGAATATGAAGGCCAAATCCAGCATCTTACAAAACCTAAGCGAAATCAAGCCTAAGAAGGCCTAGAGCATGCCCAGAAAAAAGACAAGGGTACAGAGAGAAAAGAGGATAACCCTATGCTAAAATAGCTAAAGAAACTTAAAGCTGACATAACCATCTGCAGCTTATAGTGGCTTCACAACAGCACAGGTAACCTTAATTGAAGAGCTGAATAAGATGGATCTGTCACCCGACATAGAATAAGAGAGATCTGTCACCTGATATAACCCCTAAAGAGATGATACCCTACATTATTGCTGGTAAATTGTAACCTTCAACAATGAAGAGATGATAGCCTCAATTACTTAAGTGCAACCTGCCTTCACAAACATATACCCCTCTCTCTGGTAGATAACGGGTCAACTGTGAAGGTTTTCTTTTAGCGACTACCAAGAGGTTGGGAATCAAGGAGAGCCAGCTCTCAACACCTTTGGCACATCTTTGAGCTTACGATAACCCAGAAAGACTAGTTCTAGGCACTATCCTCCTACCCATGAATATAGGTCCTATCGAGAAGCACACGGAATTTTAGGTGTTGGATATTCCAACTGCTTTTAACATGCTCTTGGATTGTCCATGGCTCCATGAACACTAAGAGGTCTCCTCCATGCTACATCAGAAGATAAAAATGTCGACAAAAGGAAAAGTAGTAACCATCAAAGGTGACACAGTTTATGTGCCATTATTAGTAGTAAAAAGCCAAGTATTAGAACTAGATCATAACCAAACTGATGAGAAACTCTACAATTTCGAAACACTAGTAGTCCCAAAAAATGATCAAGCTCCCTTTGACTTTGATGCTTACTTAAACCTAAATTTGAACACCATGCTTAAAAGATGGGGATATTTTCCAAGGTTATCATTGGGCGAAAGAGCACAAAGTTAGACCACATTTCCCTTCACCCAACAAGAAAATTATAAGTTCTGGCTAGCGTACGAACTCATTCCTAAAGAAGTAGTTGAGGCCCAACGAAAGGAGCAAACGTGAAAAGTGGAAAGCAAGAAACGATGTTGGAAGGACTACATCATAAAGCCATATCTGCATATTCTTAATGGACAAGTCCTTAGTAGGGAGATAATTTCCCTTTTTATGGCTTCCTCGAGCACTACTATATAAAGGAAAAGGGAATATGAGTTATAGGATTAGAAGTCTTTAGTGATTGTCAATTGTTGGAGGAGAAGGCACTTACCTCGAAAGAAAACGACCAATCCACACCAGATTGGATTAATCAAGCTAACAACAATATCTGTGGCATACTGTTTGGGCAAGAGTATGGGAAGAAGGAAGATCCCTATTGCTATCTTATCTCTTGCTATGGCTAACCCAGGTTTTAATTCTACTGAATTCATCACTGAAGGCAGCTCAAAGAACTGCGCACAATTGACCTGGAAGGCCCAAGAGGAAGGAAAAGTCTTCACCATAACCTTAGGAAAGTTTGGTATGGGGGCTAGGATAGAGTCTAAGCGTCAATCTTCTGTTTCGACTAATTCTACATTAGATGTACTCATTTTCGATTTTCATAAGACAAACTCTTTCGCTTACGAATTGTCTCATTCCCCTCCTTCTCAATGCTTTGCCTCTAATAAATATCAAATGAAGAAACAATCCTAAAAGACTTAATCGAATTCGTGTAAAATCATGAAAACCAAAAATTCATAATTGAGGATACAATAATAATTAACTTGGGAATAACTGAAGAACCCCCAGAAATTAAACTAGGAAAATCCTTAACCCCTGAAGAGTAGGAAGAATTCACTTCACTCGTAAGGGAGTTCATAGGTGTGCTTCCCTGGTCTTATAAAGACATACCACACATAGATTGGGATATTGCTGAACATAAAATTCCCCTCTATCCAGATGCGAAATTGACAAAGCATAAGCCCCACAGAATGAAGCCAGAATGAGCTTTGAAGATAAAGGAAGAACTCCAAAAATAGTTAGAGGTTGGCTTTATTAAGGTTGTGCAGCACCCCCAAATGGGTAGCAAACATAGTCTTAGTCCCTGAGATGGATGGAAGGGTACGAATGTGCATATATTTTTGGGATCTCAATAAGGCAAGTACAAAAAGATGACTTTCCTCTGCCACATGTTAAAGTTATGGTTGACAACACTGCTGGTCATGCCCTCCTGTCATTAATGGATGGGTATGCTAGCCGGATATAATCAGATAAAAATGATCGAGGAAGACATGGAAAAGACTACTTTCATCATCCCTTGGGGAACTTACTGTTACATTGTGACGCCATTCGAGTTGAAAAATGTCGGGCCAACTTGTTAGAGGATCGTGACTACCATATTGCATGATACATAAGGAAGCAGAGAAGTGTGTAGATGACATGATTATAAAATCCAAGAGAAGAGCAGGCCACCTCCCAACCCTATGACAGTTCTTTAAGAGATTAAGGAAGTATAACATGCGTTTGAACCCTCAGAAATGAGCATTTGGGGTCATCTCTAGCAAGTTGCTAGGATATGTGGTTAGTGTAAGAGAAATTAAGGTTGACCCCTCGAAAATTAAAGCCATCCATGAGATGCCACCTCCCCATATAGAAAAGGAAATGCAAGGATTTTTAGGGTGCCTTGGTTCCACCGTATCTAGGCATTCTAACAAGTACTTAGAGTTTACTTCAGTTTGGGGTTGTTTTGTTACATTATGTGGGGAGATTTATAAACGTTTATGTTATAATCTACACTCTTATCCCCGTTTTATGCTTGGTATGGTTCTTTTCTTTGTTTTGCAAGTTTTTGGACCTTTTTGCCCCAGCTTTGACCCCCAATTGAGTATGGTTTGACTCCATAGGGATGCCCCTAAGTTACCACTCATGTGGAGGAAAAGAAGAGCCTAAGAATTTCGAGACCAAAGACACCAAGGATGGTTCTTGGTGAGCCTTACACTGCTTGCGTCTTCGTCTTCCTTCATCTTGTGGATGAAGATGCTTGAGTTTATGCTTAAAAGGTGCTGCTCAGCTGCATAAAAGAAAAAAGAACTGATCTCACTTTTCACTCATCTTTCTCATATTTTTCATTAGAATTAGGATTCTTACTTTATTTTTAGAGTAGAAGAAGAAATTGAAGAAAAACTTTGGCTTTTGGAGGTTTGCAGATTGGGACGCCATCACCATTGCTGCTAAGTTTTCTCTCCTTTAAGTATTTTCTTGAACTCTTGTTTTAGATGTGGTTAATTTTAAACATGAGTGAGTAGTTTATTTAATCTAGGATTTGTTAGCCAAAGTATTGATGTTTTATCCTTAATCTTCATTGCTTGTGCTTATTTTGTGTTGGAATGATTGAATTTTGCCTTTGTGATTGAAGTGTTGTGATTGAATTTTGGTCAAATTTGTTTGCTTATGCTAGATAGTCAAGTGAAGCACCGAAATAAGAAACTTGCTATCTAACCGACAAGATAAAGCTTAATTTAGTAATACTTAAAAGAGATTTATTTGTTAAGAGGAAACTTTGGCCAATCAAAAATCTACAACCTGGACTAAAACAAGGGCATTCAAAAGAATGTTAATTGGATTAGTCTAGGCAATTAAGTTTACTTCGAAAGAAAAGACTGAATTTTAGTTCGATTGCAGTCCTTTCAGTTATCCAATCTATGTAAAGTGCATGATTTAATCCATTGATCCAACTCTTTACTAGGTGAAACAATTCCCTAGATATTTAATTCAATTGAATTTCCCGATTAGTTAATTAGCTTAATTCGAATGATCCATTAGAACTTGTTTGCTTAGCCTTTGATAATAGGTGAAAACTCAATAGATTACATTTGGTCTCTGTGGGAATGATATTAAAACTAAACTACAACACCCGTGCACTTGTGGTAGTGCCAAGTTTTTGGCGCCTTTGCTGAGGACCAATTTGTGGATATTGAGTTCGCCCTTTATAGATTGACGAAGCATTTTTTGCATTTTTCTTTTTATTTTTAATCTTTTATTTGCATTGGTAGAGTCTTTTTTGGTGATCTTTGTAGGATTTCTCCAGTAATATGCAAAGTTCCATTCTTTTTAAATTCGTTCTGAAAATAGAGAGAACTTTTTGTTCTAGGAGGAAGAAGTTAAAGTTAGAGGAGCAAAGAGCCAAAGCTCAAGAAGCCTCTTCAACGATGGCGGGATTAGCAGGTGACCAAATAAGGATGCTTCGGGATTTTGTCACCTCAGGAGTCCAAGGAATTATCTCTAGCATTGCTCGACTAAACATGGAAGCACACAACTTTAAGCCCAAGCCGCCTCTTATTTCCATGGTGCAACAATCGCAATTTGGAGGCACCCCGGTAGAAGATCCTAATTTACACCTCTCGGTATTTTTAGAGGTGTGCGACACATTGAAGCTTAATGGAGTTGCTACCGATGCAATTTAGATTGCAGCTATTTCCCTTTTCACTTAAGGACAAGGCGATAGCGTGGCTTTATTCTTCGCCTCCCGGATGCATCACAACAAGGGATGAGCTAACCTAGGTTTTTCTTGCAAAATTCTTTCCTCTGAGTAAGACGATGAGTCTAAGAAACCAAATCACTACCTTTGCTTAAAGCGGGGACGAGTCGCTCTATGAAACTTAGGAGCGGTTCCAGGACCTATTGAGGCTATGTCCACATCATGGGCTCCAACGATCGATGATAGTACAAACCTTCTACATTGGAGTCATTCAATCGGTGGGGTCTACTATAGATACAGCAGCGAGAGGCACTCTAATGAACAAGACAAAAGATGAGGTTTTCAACCTTATTGAGGAGATGACACTTAATAACTACCAGTGGTCCAATGAGAGAAGCCAGCCCAAGAGGGTTGGAGGTAAGTTAGAACTTGATGCTATTTCTATGTTCTCTGCTAATGTAGACGCCATGTCTCAAGGTTTGAACGATTGAATGTTACCTATGTTAGTTCAAGTACCCCTTCCCCATCATGTAAAATATGTGGGTCTACTGATCATTTGACTATGAATTGTCAAATGAGGAGTCCATTTGCCCAAGATGCCAGTGACCAAGTCATCTATGTCAACACCTATAACCCTACACCGACCAATAACCCATTCTGCAACACACATAACCTAGGTTGGAGGAATCACCCCAATTTCTCCTATAAGTCTAATGCCTTTTTATGCCTCAATCCAATGCTAGACCACCCATTGGATTTCAAATGCCACCTTACCCCCCAACAAGTACCTCAAAAGTCTAATTTAGAAATAATGATAGAGAGTATGCTTTCGGTGCAACAAAAGCAAGATGAGTATATTAAGCAATTAGCTTCTAAGATTGATGTGCTTCTGACTCATAATAAGATTTTGGAAGCTCAAATTACTCAACAATCTACCTCTTCATCTACACCCTCAGGTAAGCTTCCTAGTAAGCTCAAGCCTAATCCCTGTGAGCAGTGTAATTGTGTTACCTTGAAAGGAGGATTAGAGGATTCTAAGGATGTGGAACTTAAGGAGGGTGAAGAGGCAAATAGAACTGTGAGTGAGGAGAACAGTGATAAGCTTGAGGGTATAACTTTTGGAGAAGAGAGCAGTCGCGAGATTCCCAAAGTGTTCCCCCCTAAGCTTAAAGATCCAGGTAGCTTCTTTATTCCTTATATGGTGGGTAATGTGAGGATTGATAGGGCCTTATGTGAACTTGGTGCAAGTATTAGTATGATGCCCTATTTCATTTTCAAACATCTTGACTTAGGATAGTTGCAGCCAATAGCCTTTTCGCTCCAATTAGCAGATTGTTTCGAGAAGCACCGCTTGGGTATTTTGGAGGATATCGTAGATATGGTCAGAGAGCCG
The DNA here is from genome assembly GCA_017589665.1 of Selenicereus undatus. NCBI lineage: Eukaryota > Viridiplantae > Streptophyta > Magnoliopsida > Caryophyllales > Cactaceae > Selenicereus > Selenicereus undatus. Next base: position 41,572,424 of record JACYFF010031954.1, read on the forward strand.
TATACCCAAATTATTCCAAGAAGACCCTTCTTGGCTATTTCTGGTTGTAAATTAGATGTAAAAGGGGGACTGTTAACATTTGATGTGGGGAAGTGTCATGTTGAGTTTAACTTCTTTGAAGATCGAATTGTTTCCCCCGCTTCGTTCGTCTCTAATGAAGTGCTCATTTCTCATGAGATTCAGATAGATGATGTTTGGTGTTGTACTGACCCTCATATGTTTGCTTGGGTTTCTACTATGAGTTGTGACCTTGACTGTACTAAGGTGGAGTTTGATACCCCTTACCACCTAGCATAACTGAGGACGGGCCCTCAGCTTTCAATGAAGGTTCTTTGAGTGCCTATTGCAAGTTTTCTAAGTTACTTATGTCTTTGCCTCCTATAGAAGGAATTGATTTCGACTTTGATCTTGGAATTGAGTCTGGTAGTGGGTCGTCTGTTAGGCCTCACTTTCGGCTTGTTTTGTATACAGATCACGCTATTTGGCGCTACCTAATGATGAAGAAGGGCCTCCATCCTAAGTATTTAAGGCGGTACCTTCAAGTGTAAGAGTTTGACTTCGAGGCCCACGATAAAGGAAAGTTGGGAGTTGTGGGAGAACCCATTGACAAGCCTGTTGTCCATACTCTTACTGATCCCGAGCCCTCATAAAAGGGAAGGTTAAGCTCTCAACCTTAAAAGACTACTTCTTAGGAGGCAACCCAAGTGTTCCCTTTGCTAGTTTTTCTTTTATTGTATGTAGTACATTTCTTATTTATTAAAAAAATAGAAGAGAAAAAGAGAAAAAAAAACAAACAAAAAAATCATCAATAAAAAAAACAAAAATAAAGAGTAAAAAGAAGGAAAAAAAGAAAAAACATCGAAAAAATAACATGAGAGTTTTAGAAGCTCCAGACAGAAGCTACCACGAACCCTTAGCGGTGTCAATCTCGGTCCGCGGTGCCTCTTCAAGAAATCCGAAGAATATGCTGAAATAGAGCTGACCACGGAGGGTCTGTGGTGGACCCTATGGTCTGTGGCCAGTCTCTCCGTCCACGGTCAACAATGTTTCATGCCTTTGACCTGACACATCCCTAATTCATTTCAGCCCTTCGACACACACACTCTAAACGCTCTCATTCTCTCTCTACAACCTCCATAACCATCCATCTTCACACCTTTAATTTTTACTCAAATTCCATCATATTGCTTCTCTATTTTTTTTCTTCTCTTTCACTCCAAATCTCCTTGAATTTTGTATGTCTTCCTTCTCTCCTATCCTACCTATTTTCATACCTAAACCTTCAACAACCCAACTTTACCTTCTAATCTTCCAATTTTTCACATTTTCTTCCATATTTCTTCCCTATTAGCCTTATTTTTAAAAAAAATTTCATTCTCCACCATTTTTCTTCCCATTTATACTTAGTTACTATTTAGAGCATTCACACCCATCCACTCTCCATGGACACGGCATGCAAGAAGAAATCATGGACCACTCAAGAGGTGGGGACGTCAAGTCAAGTACCTCAATGCGCACCCAGACCTCTTGAACCTTAACCAATGCAATAAACAGAGGTAATATTCCTAACTCCCTTGGTTTAACTCATCCAGAACATGTTGCTAGATATAATGCTTTGAGAAGTAAGCTATTGTTACTCGTTATTACGATGAGGATTTGTCGATTCGATTGGGTTAGTTAGATAACATTCGTTTGTTGTTTGCTCAGAGAGGTATGGGTTAATTTTTAGAGATTAGGGACCACGTGTTTTAAGACCTCACTCTTGAGTTTTTGAGTATATTGCATGTTGAGGTCCCGAGTGGCCCTCATCATCAAGAACGATACATTTCCTTCTATCTTAATATGGAGCTTTATGAACTTAATTTGAGTGTCTTCAATAGTATATTTGGTTCTCCACTGAGTATGGACCTACCATGTCGTTGTGTTCCCAAAGACTTTAACCTAAATGCTTTTTGGAATGAAATTTATAGGGATTATCGGTATGATAAAAGTAATTTCTACAAGTAATTTCAAAGGCACTATTATTAGAAATTCCTGCATTCGAGTGGCCCAAAGATTACTTGCTTATGGTCTGTTTACTTGGGAGGATAGTTTGAATGTGCCTCGCCGATCTGATTTATATTTCTTATATAGCTTTCTCTGAGGTGACCGTCTTGACCCAGACTCTTTCTTCGTCAGTCAGTTACATAGTGCAGCCACTAGTTACGCACAGAGGGTTGTGATTGGGGGCCTTATTACCCCCATTGCTAGGTCTGTTGGTGTTGATCTGAACCCCGATGGTAGAGTTCTCAATTCCGAGCGGTTGAACTTAGCCGCTTTTAAACAAAAGAAGTTTTGCAAGGTGGAGGCTGGGCATGCTTGTTGGATTTATCTTGGGAACCAGCTCATATCTCTCCCTATTGTTAATCGCACCACTCTCTTGAATCGGGCCAATCTTTGCATTTTACCGGGTGATGAAGAGTTGGCAAGAGCCGCGCCATCTCCTCCCCCTACTCAGCTAAGGGCTTCTAGTTCATGCCAACCATCTTCCTCCTCTGATTTTACTGGTTTGCGTGCTACCCTTCAGTCTATCCAAGAGGAACAAGCATCCCTATGAGCTTATATTCAAACTAAGCATACCACACTTCGTGACTTTGTTCAGAAGCGGCATGATGAGTTTCGTGGGATGATTGCTTCCTAAAACCAATATTTCCAATACTTTAGAGCTTGTTTGGGGACTTTGCATGATTAGCATATTTCTCAACCCTACCCACCTTCTTCTCCCCTTCCTCCTCCTTTTTAGTGCTTCTTTTTCTTCTACGTTGATTGTTATGTCCTTGCATTGAGGACTATGCTTGTTCAATTGTGTGTTTAGTTGTGATTGTGTATGTGATGTGGATGTGTGAATAGTATTTTAGGTCATGTATTTAGGATTAATTTGCATTTTTAGTTAATCATTTAGTTTTTATTTCTACTTTAGGTTTCTTTTCTTCGTTTTAGTTTTATTTTGGCATTTTTAATTTTTCATTGCATGTTTAGTTTAGCATGCATAAAATGAAAACACAAAAAAAGAAGAAAAAGAAAAAGAAAAAAAAAGAAATAACAATCCTCCAATGATGAGTCTTTAGACTAAGTGCTTTTCTTTGGCTTATTTTTGCCCTTTTTGCTATGTCCATTTACGAGCAAAATGTTTGATTCTAAGTTTTTGAAATGTGCTTCATGTTTTGTCCTTCATGTTGGCTGTGATTCGATTACTCAATGATTCTTTGCATGAATATTTGGCACATGAGATAATGAGCTAGTTGAGTTTAGGTAATTGTCCCTGAGACTTGGAGATTGAGTAGACTAATTTATCATTTTAGTCTCATATTCTTTTTCATGTGTGACTCTTCCTAGACTTCAAATCTCTAGAACCTGCTTTGACTCTTGTTCAAGATCACGTTTAGCATGCATATTTAGACAATATGATTGAGGCATTCCTTGAATTTATAAGTTACATTGACCAAATAGCCACCCTTATTATGTATGATTTATCCCTTACTACCCCTTTAAGCCTGGACAATGTTTATTGATGCAAACCTATAATATGATCCTTGCCAAATACATTTCCTATCCGTCTTAGCAAACACCATAGAGTTTCATTGGTTCGGAATAGTTTGTGGATAGTGACATTTTTGTTTGGTGTGGTGTGTTTGGATGTGATAAGGGATTTATGCCATATTTCCCTTGGTGTCAATTAGGTTGAATTTTGTGAGTTGTTAGAAAAGTGTAGAAAAGTGTAAAATTTCCCTTGCCATAATACTTTTCTTCGAAAAGAAACAGCAAAAGAAGAAAAGGAAGATGCAAAATAAAAAAAAAATGTTGTATACAAAGAAAAAAGGTAAAGTAATAGAATGATTTAACATTGATTCATATTAGATATACTTCAACACTTTCTCTCATTGTTGACCAACTAGGGATGATTTTGTTTATTTGAAATTTGTCAAAAATGAGGAGTGTTTTTATGGAAAGTTGGCCAAAGATGATTTATACTCATAGCCCTTGGCTTTGAGCTCCACAAATCTCAACATATTTGTTCCCCTCTTACAACTACCCATAGCTCGTTACAACCGTATTAAAGTCCTTATTATTACCTAGTGTGTTTTGTATTTTAGTGGTGGCGAATTGGAGAATTTTAGCAAGCTTATGGTAGGTCTAATTCTTTGGAATGAGATTAGAGAGAACCGCATTATGCTTAAACACATGAGTGATGAGTGCTTCATTATTCATTACTAAAGTGAGGGTCTACCGATTCTTTTAGCTCTACCTATTGTACGTGTCAATATGATTGTGTAACACCCCCAGCCCCTGGGGCCGAAAGCGTTACGTTTTCCTAACTTCTTACTTAAATTTTGGGACGAAACGGACAGCATTTCCCCTGAAAACTAAACGTTCCCAGGCTAAACGCCTTACAAAATACCCTGTAAATCAACGGAAGCGTAAACATTTAAAACCTGACTCAACGGCCACACGCCGGAGTTCATAACTCGACGAGCCACCCGCTCGGAGTATACCAAACAGAATAGTTCATTAATACAGAAACAGTAAGAAATACAACTCAACGGTTCACACAACCGGAGTATGGGGTTTACATCCCAAACATAACCAACTTCAATCAAAAGACATCTAACTGACTGGATGGTTGGCTCATATAGCCATACAGAGCGACTCATAACCAAAATGCATTACATGAACCTTGAATACTGTTTACAAGCGTTTACAAACTAAAAATACTTTACATGACTTCATTAAACACATAAGTTGGCACAAATGACATCTTGCAAGCAATAATCAATTCCAGCTAACTCCACTTCTTCCTGTCATAAAGAAAACCTGGGGGAAAGGGGAAAAGTAGTGGGATGAGCAACCACACGCTCAGTGAGTGTCCCCCAACCCCCTTAAAACCAAAACCGTTGCAGGCAAATAATATCTTTACTAATCACATATCACGTATTCATATTTTAATATCATATTAGGCATTCATAGAATTCCTATGAAGACATTACTAAACATAGCTTCACTTTCAACATGCTTAGGAATCACTTCATAAGGCATTCATTCAGTACGTTCTTTCTTTTATTGGAAACATTTCCTGAACCTCCTGAGGTTATTGCCCTTTTTAAAAGAGATTTCATTTCGTATTCATATGATATGCTTAAGA
>JACYFF010031954.1:41577612-41592295 GCA_017589665.1 Selenicereus undatus
GGTAATACAAGCAACTTAATATAAAAATAACGAAAGCGGGTCTTACAGATTGTTTAAGTTGATTTGGGTGATCGATTCAATATTTGATGTGATGGCAGTTGCTCTTATTTCGAAAACTTCATTATGCTATCTGATATGCAATGTTTTCGAAAACTTCAATGTTGGGCTAACTTCTTAGGTCGATTTGGCTATTGATGTTGCTATTGTTGTTTACCTGAGGAGGTTTTTCATCATAGCTCTGGTTTCATAGTTGCTTGGGGGAGAAGCAACGACTCAAGCATTGGGGTGTTTGATAAGTGCTTGGTGTTTACTTCATTTTGGGGTTGTTTTGTAGCATTTTTTAGGGAGATTTATGAACTTTATGTTATAATCTACACTCTTATTCCCGTTTTATGCTTGGGTATAGTTCTTTTCTTTGTTTTGTAGGTTTTTGGACCTTTTTGTCCAGGCTTTGACCCCCAATTGAGTATGGTTTGACTTGCCACGGATGCCCCCAAATCACTATGCCTGTAGAGGAAAAGAAGAGCCTGAGAATTTCGAGACAGATGTCACCATGGATGGTCCGTGGCGAAGGTCATGGTTCGTGGTGAGCCTTAAACTGCTTGCCTCTTCATCTCCCTTCATCTTATAGCTGAGGATGCTCAAGTTTAGGCCTAAAAGGGGTTGTTCGACTGCAGGAAAAAAAAAGAACTGATCTCACTTCTAACTCATCTTTCTCATATTTTCATTAGAATTAGGATTCTTACTTTATTTTTAGAGTAAAAGAAGAATTTGAAGAAAAGCTTTGGCTCTTAGAGGTTTGAAAATTGGTACACCATTGGAGAATTACCATTGTTGCTAAGCTTTCTCTCCCTTCAGTATTTTTCTTGAACTCTTGTTTTAGATGTTGTTAATTTTAAACATGAATAAGGAGTTTATTTAATCTAGGGATTTGTTTGCCAAAGTATTGATGTTGAATTCTTAATCTTCATTGCTTGTGCTTATTCTGTGTTGGAATGATTGAATTCTACCTTGTGATAGAAGCGTTGCCGGTGAATTTTGGCCAAATTTTATTGCTTATGCTAGATAGTCGAGTGAAGTATCAAAAGGAGAAACTTGATATTTGATGGACGAGGTAGGACTTGATTTAGCAATACTTACAAGAGATTTGTTTGTTAAGAGGAAACTTTAGCCAATAAAAAATCTGCATCTTAAACCAAAAGAAGGGCAGTCAAAAGAATGTTAGTTGGATTAGTTTAGGCAATTCAATTTACTTTGAAAGAAAAGACTAAATTTTAGTTTGATTGCACTCTTTTTAGTAATCCAATCTATGTAAAGTGCATGATTTAATCCATTGATCCAACTCTTTACTAGGCGAATAATTCAATTGAATTTCCCGATTAGTTAATTAGCTTAATTTGAATGATCCATTGGAGCTTGTTTGCTTAGCCTTTTATAATAGGTTAAAACTCAATAGATTACATTTGGTCTCTGTGGGAACGATATTAAAACTAAACTACAATATCCATGCGCTTGGGTAGTGTCACATTCCTCTCATCCTATACCTCAAGAACACTGCAATAGCAAAGAGCACCATATCGGCACAGAAGATTGAGGGGGAAGAAAGAGTCGTATATTATTTGAGTAAGAAATTCCCTGGATATGAAACACCGTACTCCCTTCTGGAAAAACCTACCCTTGCCTTTAATGGGCATGTAAAACGTTTAGGCATTATATGTTTACCTATACAATAAATGTGATAGCACCCATGGACCCCATAAAATACTTGCTATAGTAGCCATTGATCAACAGAAAAGTGGCTACATGCACAGTTATGTTATCAAAACTCGACCTCCACTACCTTCTACAGAAATTGATCAGAGGAAGGGTTTTGTCTAATTTCGCAGCAAATTTCCCTAAGGAAGAGACCTTTGCTTTTCCAGATAAGGGGTTTCTCTAAGTATAAGAGGACACATGGATGTTGTACTTTAACGAGGCCTCAAACCAAAAGGGATTCGGAGCAGGCATCCTTCTTGTATCTCCTAAAGGGGCATGCACCCCAAAATTTGTCAAACTCGACTTTGATGTTGCCAATAATGTTGATGAGTACAAAGTTTGCATCATTGGGTTAAAGGCAACCATGGAAATAAGGGTAAAGAGCATAAGAGTATATGGTGATCCCAACCTCGTAATTAACCAACTATAACACAGGTGGAAGGTGAAGAGTAATTCCTTAGCACCATACTTTGCCCACTTGGTTGAACTCATCAAGAACTTTGCTCACATCACATACAACTACTTGGGTTATGAGGAAAATTAGTTTACCAATGCCTTGGAAAAATTAGCCTTCATTATTAATATCCAAAGCGGCATTCATTTCATGCAATTAGTATTAGAAAGGAGGGATAAACCTGCACATTTTTATGTAATATATGCATGTCATGTCGACCTCGATGCTTTGTGTTACGACATCTACCAGTACCTGACAAAAAAGGAATATCAACCTGGGTCCTCCCCAAAAACCTATGAGCATTACGGATGTTGGCTTCATAGTACTTTAAGGATAAAGGGAAATTGTACAAAAAGACTGACGTAGGTATTAATTTACTTTGTGTCACTCACAAGGAGTCCTAGTAGATAATGAAAGAAGTTTACGAAGGGGAATGCGGACCACACATGAATAGTAGCATGCTAGCAAAGAAGGTCTAACGATTAGGATACTACTGGTCCACCATAGAGGCTGACTGTTATGTATATGTAAGAAATGCCGCAAACGTCAAGTACATGGGAACTTACAGCATCAACCACCTCTTTCCTTTCCACGTTAACTTCTCCATGGCCTTTTTCGGTCTGGGGAATTGACATCACTAGAAGGATAAGCTCAAAAAGAACTAGAGGGTATGAATGTGTGCTTGTATCAATCGACTACTTCACAACATAGGTGGAGGCAGCCCCTTATGCTAGGATCACCTCAAAACACGTGGAGAAAATCATCATTCACAATATTATATATTGATATTAGTGCCACACAAATCGATAAGTGATCAAGGTAGTCAATTTAAAAAAAGGTGGCTAACCTACTTGACAAGTATAATATCCAGCATCAAATCTTCCCCATATCGACTACTGATAAATCGAACCATCAAAGCACCAAGAAAAACATACAAAGAGTAATTAAGAAAATGGCTGAAAACTATAAAGATAGGCCAGACAGGCTACTATTTGCCCTATGGGGTATCGAACCTCGATTCGATCCTTGACAGGAGCAACCCCCTATTCTCTAATATATAGAATACAAGCAGTAGTCCCAATTGAAATAACCATACCCTCACCAAGGGTAATAGTAGAAAGTCAAATTTTGGAATCAAAATAGGCAAAAAGTCGATATGAGTAGTAGTAAAGATGAATGAAAGGAGGTTAAGGGCCTTACACAATGTCCAATTATACCAAGCCTGAATCTCAAGAGCCTTTAAGAAAAAGGTAACTATGGACTTGTAAGGAGGAGAGAAGGAACTAAAAGAAATTACATCTCCTATGTGGGATCCAAGAGGAAAATTTCGACCCAATTGGATAGGCCCATACATAATTAAAACCATTCTATTGGGAGGAGCAGTGAAATTGGCAAATCTGGATAGAGAAGACTATAACCAGTATACAAACCTCAATCAATTAAAAAAGGATTATGCCTAAGAAACTCGCAAGAAAGCCATAGCACGTTGCTCACAAGGTTTCTAATTCCTAGCCCATAATAGTCTCAAAGGGCCCATGCTAGGCCCAAACAAAGTGAACTACAATGGCCTGATTTTGTAATGTGGATACGTAGAAAGTCAATCAGTCCAGCCCAATTAATTAATATGAATCTTCCTACTTTCTTTTTTTTCTTGTCCTTAACTAAAAAAAAGAGAGAATAAAAAAAAGGGAAGAAGAGAATAAGTAGCAGATTGTGGGCAGCCCAATATAGTACCAAAGACATCCCTATTTTTAAGGCAAAAACCATCGCAGCTAACTCAAGATCATGAGTCGGGTAATTCTTCTCATAAGGTTTGAGTTGTCTGGAAGTGTAGGCTATTACCTTGTCATCTTACATCAGTACACAACCCAGCCAATTCTTGGATGCATCACTGTAAATAATATACTTATTCCCCTCTACAGGCAAGGTAGAGGTGAAGCGTTACTTTAGTTCTTGAAACTTCTCTTTACACTTGTCTGACCACTCGAATTTAGTCATTGTCTTCAGCAGGTTGGTCAGTGGGAACGCTATTTTTCAAAAATCTTTCACAAATCTCTTGTAATATCCTGGTAAACCTAGAAAACTCCTTACTTCTGTCACATTGGTGGGCCTAGGCCATTTAGTAACAGTCTTTATCTTTTGAGGGTCAACTTTGATTCCGTCCTTGGAAACTACATCCTAAAAATGCCACATCAGTCAACTAAAATTCACACTTTTTTAGCTTGACGTATAATTGGTGTTGCTTCAACGTTTGCAATACAGTCCTCAAATGATTAGCATGCTCCTCTTTCTCCTTAGACTATATTAAAATATCATCTATGAATACTACCACAAAATTTTCCAAATGAGGTCTGAAAACTCTATTCATAAGATCCATGAATACAGTAGGGGTATTGGTAAGTCTAAAAGGCATAACTGTAAACTCATAATGACCATGTCTAGTCCTAGAGGCGATTTTGGGAATTTCTTCTGGCTTAATCCTAAGCTTATGATAATCAGACCTCAAATCAATCTTTGAAAACACTCCAACTCCTTGCCATTGATCAAACAGGTCATCTATTCGGGACAAAGGAAACTTGTTCTTAATGTTAATCTTGGTTAGTTCCCTATAATCTACACATAACCTTAAAGTCCCATCCTTTTTCTTTACAAACAAAACTAGGGATTCCTACGGTGACACATTGGGCCTAATAAACCCTTTTTGTAGTAACTCCTCGAGCTGAGTTTTCAATGGTTTGAGCTCTTTTGGGGCCATCCTATACGGGGATTTTGAAATAGGTTGTGCACTAGGAATTAACTCAATCTCAAATTCCATCTCTGTTTGGGGAGGTAGCCTAGGAAACTCCTTAGGGAAGACATCCTTAGGGAAGACATCAAGAAATTCACAAACCATAGGGATATCTTCTATTTTCATCTCCTCTTCCTTAACTTTAGTAGCATAACATAAATGTCCTATGCACCCTTGCCTTAACAGCTTACTTACCTTCATAACTATAATTATAGAATACTCTTTCCTAGGCCGTTTACCATAGGAACATATTCTTAACCCTCTTGGCCCTTTAGAGTGACTTTAAGGTTCTTATAATCTATGTTTGCCTTATGAGGAGTCAACTAGTTGATTACTAATATTATATCGAATTCTAACATATCAAACTGAATTAACTTTCTTGTAAACTCATGTTCAACAATCACAATAGGAACATGTTTATAGAGAACAGGACATTCTATCACTTGCCCGTTTGGCAAACTAATTCTATAGTTGGCCCACTCTTTAACTTTTTCCAGGTTTAATTACAATGCTGCTCAAGTGGATGTAAGTGAATGAGTAGCACCCAAATCAAACAAAATACAAAATGGCTTTGAATTTAAGAAGAGACTTCCAATGACAACTGTACCAGAAACTATTGCTTCCTTCTTGCTCATCACGTAAGCTCATTCTACCATTGCAAGTTTAGGGGGCAGGGTTTCCTGACATAACGGTGCTAACGGCCTTACAACTCCCTTTTCCATGGCATTTTATTTTCTTAGTTAAGCGGCAATCGAGTGATCAGGACTTCCACACCACATGCATTTGTTAGTGCCTATATGGCACTCTGCTGTAGTATGGTTTATGCGGCCGCACCACTCATAAGGTTCTATTGAACCCGCTGGACAACTCTTAGCAGGGCCCACAGCAGGTTTCTTTTGAACCACACTCTTGCTTGGTGTACTATGATCATTCCGCTTCCTCTTCTGATTCCTCGGGTTCAAGGCCCTAAGTGCACTCTTCACTAGTTCCACCTCAATAGCTCTTTCATACAACTCCTGATATGTCTAAATTGGTTGACCAACCAATTGGTTTTGAATATAAAAAGATAAAGCTTCCTTAAACCTTCTTATTTTCAATCTTTCAGAAGCCACAAAGTTTGGAATGAATCTTGATAACTCAGTGAATTTACTAGCATAATGCATCACTATCATATTACCACTCATCTTTAACTCCATAAATTCCTTCTCTTTCTGTTATTGAACTATGATTGGATAGAAATTAGCCCTAAGATCCTTGAAAAAATTAGCCCAAGTAAGCTTAAGTCCTTGTAATTTATCCTTCACAGTGCTCCACCAAATATATGCTTCACCAGCTGGGTAAAAGGTCCCTATATTTACTTTTTTTCTCCTCAGGTACCTCCACCACTGCAAATATTTTCTCCATTCCCCAAATGTAGTCCTCCAGTTCTACGGGAACAAGCTTCATAAATCTTAGAGTTGTATCGAGCGCCCCTATCAGGCTGAGGGGTTTTTTTTAAAGGTATGGCGGGAATCCTTTTCATCAACTCAGCTACTAAATTCTTCTATGAGTCAAGTTAATTTACCAGTTATTATCTAGAAGTGGACCCCTGTTGATGTTTGAAGCCATCTTGAGAAAGGTGCATACCTCCCAGGTTCATCGGGAGGCCTGAGCTGTAACCGCACGGGTAAACTAAAGGGCGTAAGCCCTGATATTTGATAGCTGGTTGGACCACATATTTATGTGACAAAACATCGCATCAAATGATTTATTATATGAACATTATATGAATTTGGCATAGTTTTCATAAGCATGCTAATTTTCGTAGAGTACAGGCAATGCACCTACCTAGTCTTTGAAATTCCCTCTCCTTTTTAATGAAAAGTGGTTGTTTTTAGCTTGAAGCGACAAAGATGGCCTCGCTTCTGCTTCAAATATGCAATTTCGCAGTTAGTATAAGTTTAGGAAAGAGTAGATGATTTAAAATCCTTTCAGCTCTCTTTCTTATTCATCGAGAAATTCATTATTATCTATTTAGCTTGATTTTACTTCACTTCATTTCCCCTTCGATCATTCTTTAGATATTGCTACGCTCGTTTTGTAAGCATAATGTGTACTGGCTTTGTTTTTATTTATATCGACGTTATCGTCGCTACTATTCCAATTATCATTTTAAGCTTGTTAACATCACTTATTTCAACTCACTTGTTAGTATTAACGTCATTACTACCATTTATTATTATTAAGGTTGTAGTTATTTTTATCATGATTATAATTCGTGTTATTATTACCATTATTTTTCTCGTTAATAGTGGCATCATTATTAATCGTCGTTATGCTTTAACCTATTTGATTGCGATATGGCTTAGGGTACCGTTATGAGCTTGGTTTCAGGTTCAAATCGACTTCCAAATCATACAAGTTGAAATAAAACCACTTAGGCATCTTAGGACAATAAACCCAAACTCCTAAAACTACTTATTCCATCATTCCTTCTCATTTTTAGTCTTAAAATATCCACAATATTAGTTAAATGACACTCCTTAATATCCTGGCCTTATAATCTAACCAAACGCCACACTTAGCTCATAATTTTCAAACATTCAACTATTTAAGTTATTACATGTAACGCCCCCTGATGCAGAGCAAACCATGAGGCCTAACCTCCTTATCAACATCAAGGCTTGGATTCAACTTAGGCCCTTAATCGCCTGTGAGGGTGGTAGCCAAGTACTTGGCTCTCCAAAGCTCTTGTTCGTGTGGGAGTCTTGAGGGCGCCAAAGTAAGCTTAGGCAAGGTGGCATGGCACTTAGTAACCTAAATAAGGATCCTAGCTATTTTATCTCTAAGTCACCCTATTTTATTTTACTTTCTTGTTCTGGGAAGAACGTATGACCTGACTTGTAGCTCATTTTTGTTTTGGTAAACAGGATCCATTTTGGGTGCATTTTGCATGGATGGATAGCCCCGGTTGTCTATTTTCTAACAAGCCCAAGATCATCATCAAATTCCAAGAATCGAGCAAGTTGTGGGCTTTTAACCAAACAATGGTCAGTGCCAGTCTGGAGGTGCATGTTTTTTACTCAAGGATTTATTTAGGTCATCAAATGGAAGAATTAAGATTCCAAACTTGGTAGGTAGTTGATAGACTCTTCTAGAAGACTCCCATAAAAATCCCACCTTAATCTCCTCCATTTGAATAGATGAATGAAATCACCAATTGGAAGGAATGTGCAGCCAATTCCAGCACACCATTATCCCCTAGTGGTTCCCCTTTAATTGTACAATTAGCTTGTATTTTATTGGACAAAATCCTTCTAATGCTATTGGCAAGTACTAATCTTATGGGAGGGGTTATCTTGCTATTTAATTCCTCATCCCTTGTATTACATTCAGCTTTGACAATTATGAATGAATGAAAAGGCTAGAAGCCATTTCTCTCTCAAAATCTCTTAATCCTTATCTCTTATTAGAGTGATGATTTAGAGTCTTCCCTTTATATTAATCCTTGGTGCTTAGGCTTTAGGAGATTAATTGGTGGGTTGTTTATCTTGGTGTTCTTTCAAGAATACAAGGAGTTTCCTTTGGATTTGGATGTTCCTCCATTGAAGTGTTCTTGAGTGTTCATCTTATTGGATCTTCATTGGGATGATTATGCCTTTATTTAGCCAAATGGATTTCTTCTTCTAATCTAGATCCGATTCAGTTGGTATCAGAGCACAAGGATCCTTCAAGGGTAAGCATCAAATCCTCACACTTTGTGATTGGAATTTGTTGTTTGAGTTCTTACTTTGTTATTTTGAGATTTGGGTACTTTCTACTCCACCTTCTTCTCTTATTCTCCTCAAAGAGCCCAAGCACTCTTCTATGTTTTCTTTACAATCCGAAACCCTAAAAACCCACATTTGATTTCTCCACAAAACTCCTCTTTTAGTCCACAAAGAACCCCCGAAATAGCCCAAACACAATCCCTAACCAAAACACAACCCAAAAACTGCATCCACAAAAAAAAAGCCAAAACACTCACCAACGCCAAACCAGAAATTTGGCACGGCCTAGCCGTTCCCCCTGACACGACCGTGCCACCCTGTTTCCCAAAAAAAATAATTCCAGTGATCTGGCATGACCACATCGTGCTGTATAGCACGACCGTGCCCCCCTATTTTGGCTCGTGCTTCCTCTGGCACGACTGCACCACCTTTTCTCAAACACTTAATCTTCTTGCTTCTCTTGTCTACCTTTAACCATGACCAATGATGCGGAACCTTCTCAACCTAGGGGCATCTCTCTAGAGTTAGCCCTGAAATGAGGAGAGATAAGGCCATAATTGACCTTTAAGAACAAGTAAGAAAGCTCACCATGGAGCTAGAGCGAGTTAAGGAATCTGAACGAAGAGTTCCCCGACCTAGGGAGCTTGATGTAAACCCCATTGACATTGTCTACTCATGTTCTTATGAGGACCATGAGGATAAAGGTAATTGGGGTTGAGGTTGTCTTAAAGATGATCTGAGTGACCTTAAGGTTAAGGCACTAGAGTTTGATGGCAACCTCAAACTGGAAAACTACATTGATTAGGTGCAGGCTATTGAGAGGATCATTAAACTCAAGGAGTACATTGATGAAAAGGCCTTCAAGTTGGTCATTCTCAAGTTAAAGGGGTATGCCTCCTTGTGGTATGAGACCTTGAAGAAGAATAGAGCTAGAGAAATTAAGTCTAAGATCAAGTCTTGGTCCAAGCTCAAGAAACACATGGAGAGGAGCTTCTTAACTCCTTCATACAAGCAAGATCTCTATCTCAAGATTACCACCCTTAGCCAAGAGAATCTCCGGGTAGAGGAAGATATTCTAGAACTCGAGCAACTTCAAATGAGGGTTTGTTTGAATGAAGGCAATGAGCTTACTATTGCTAGGTTCATCAAAGGACTTTCTCCTAGCATAGCTCACAAGGTGGAACTACAGCCGTATTTATCTTTCAATGATGTTGGCCACCTCGCAATCAAGATTGAGAAACAACTTAAGGGTAGAAAGCTCTTTGCAACGCCTTTCCCTCATCGGCCCCAAAGCACACCAAGAAGTTTCCCTTTCTACAACAAGGGTGAACTATCCCTACACCTATCAAGACCATTGATAAGGGTAAAGGGATTGCTAGTGAACCTCCAAAGAGGTTGGAGGGAAAGAAGTTCTTCAAATGCCATGGTTATGGACACTTCCAAGCAGATTGTGCAAATCGAAGAACCCTAGAGATCCAAGCTCTAGAGGAAGAGATTAGCGAAGAAGAGTTTGAAGAGGAAGATCACACTGTAGTCACTCCGGATGTGGGAGAGCTATTGGTGATCCGGAGAGCCCTCCATGCCAAAGAGGTTCCCATGGAACCTACTCAAAGGGAGCAAATCTTCCACACTCGATGCACCACTAGAGGCAAAGTGTGTGAGCTTATTATCGATGGAGGTAGTTACACCAATGTGGCTTCTATGATTCTCATTGACAAGCTACAAGTTCCCACCAAGGTGCACCCCACTCATTGCACTCTTCAATGGCTCAAGCAAGGAAGCAAGGTAACCATTTCTAAACAAGCTCTTATCTCTTTTTCCATTGGTCCTTATTGTGGTGAAGTCCTTTGTGATGTTCTTCCTATGGATGCTTGTCATATATTGCTTGGTTGAACTTGGTTATTTGACAATCATGTGATTCATGATGGGCATGCCAACACCTACGCCCTTAAATTCAAGGGACGTAACCTCACTTTGACCCCCTACCACCACCCAAACCCCTCAAAATTAAACTGGGGAAGAGAAATGAGAAAAGCCTCTACTGAGTGAGACACGGGTGGAGAAAGCCATTAGTAAGAGCAAGCCTTTATTTGCCTTGTGAATCAAACACTAGTGAGAAAGTGAAGCCCTTACACCCTCTTGCTCAATCACTCTTGAAAGAGTTTGAAGATGTTTTTCCCGACGATCTACCACCGGGACTCCCTTCTATAAGAGGCATTGAGCACCAAATTGATCTCCTACCGGGTGCTCCTTTGCCCAACAAGTCGGCTTATAGGTGTAATCGTAATGAGTCGAAAGAGCTCAGGAGACAAGTCCAAGAGTTGCTTGATCGTGGGTACATTCGGGAAAGTTTGAGTCCTTGCTCGGTTCCCTTCAAGATGGTGGTTGAAGACCCCTCTTTCTATGGCACTTATACCTTGCATGAAGGTTTCCGCTTTAAGGGAAATAAGTTATGTATCCCCAAGAGTCCTCTAAGGGACTTGATTATCAAGGAGGCTCATGGAGAAGTCTTAGCCGGGGCATTTTGGTATCAATAAGACCCTTGAGATCCTCAAGGAGCACTTCTATTGGCCCAACATGGGTGAGGATGTCCACCAGTTAATCTCAAGGTGTGCCATTTGTCATATGGCCAAGAGTCACTTCCGCCAAGGCCTTTACACCCCTCTTCCAGTTCCTTTAAGGCCTTGGGATGACCTTAGTATGGCCTTCATAGTGGCCCTTAAGGGAAGAATGCCATCATGGTAGTTGTTGATCGACTCTCTAAGATGGCACATTTCATTGCTTGCCACAAGTGTAATGATGCTACATATATTGCGGATCTCTTCTTCTAAGAAATTGTGAGGCTTCATGGGATCCCAAGGACTATTCTATCAGATAGAGATACCAAGTTCTTATCACTTTTTTGGAGAAGTCTATGGAGGCTAGTGGGGACTAAATTACTCTTTAGTACCACTTAGCACCCCCAAACCTATGGAAAACCGGAAGTGACCAACCACACACTCATTACCTTGTTGAGAGGTATGGTGAGTTAGAGCTTAAGAGATTGGGACACCAAGCTTCCCCATGCAGAATTTGCCTATAACCGGACTCCTTCTTATGCTACTTCTCATTCACGCTTTGAGGTATGCTATGGCCTCAACCTTCTCACTCATCTTGATCTCATTCCCATTCCTCAAGAGTCCAAAGTGAGCTTTGAATATGAAGAAAGGGCTAAAGCTATGAAGAAACTACATGAGCAAGTGAGAACTCAAATTGAGAAGGTAAATGAGCAATATAAGGCCAAGGCCAACAAGAATCGAACTCATCTTGAGTTTAAACTGGGAGATCTTGTATGGCTACATTTGAGAAAGGAGAGGTTCCCTTCAAGGAGGAAAAACAAGCTCACGCCAAGGGGAGATGGGCCCTACAAGATCGTGCAAAGAGTGAGAGACAATGCCTACAAGGTAGAGCATCTGGGTGACATGAACATCTCCTCCGCTTTTAATGTTGGAGACCTCACTCCTTACATTGAGGATGAAGATGAGGACATGGGAGATTTGAGGGCAAGTCTTCAAGGAAGGGAGGTTGATGCGGAGCAAACCATGAGGCCTAACCTCCTTATCAATATCAAGGCTTGGATTTAACTTGGGCCCTTAATCACTTAAGAGGATGGTACCCAAGTACTTGGCTCTCCAAAGTCCTTATTGGTTTGGGAGCCTTAAGGGGCCCCAAAGAAAGCTTAGGCAAGGTGGCATGGCACTTAGTAGCATAACTAAGGAGCCTAGCAATTTTATCTCTAAGTCACCCTATTTTATTTTACTTCCTTGTTCTGGGCAGAACATATGGCCTGATTTCTACCTCATTTTTGGTTGGGTTAATGGGATTCGTTTTAGGTGAATTTTGCATGAATGGATAGCTCTGGTTGTCTATTTTCTAACAAGTCCAATATCATCATCAAATTCCAAGAATCGAGCAAGTTATGGGGAACTAAGCCATGGTCAATGCAGGTCTGGAGGTGCACGTTTTTTACTCAATGATTTATTTGGGTCATCAAATGGGGGAATTAAGGTTTCGAACTTGGTGGGTAGCTGATAGACTCTTCTAGAAAGCTCCCATAAAAATCCCCATCTTAATGTCCTCCATTTGGATAGGTGAATGACATCACCAATGGGAAGAAATGTGCAGCCAATTCCAGCACACCATTATCCCCTAGTGGTCCCCCTTTAATTGTACAATTGGCTTGTATTTTATTGGATAAAATTCATGTAATGCTATTGGCTAGTACTAAGCTTGGGGGAGGGGGTATGTTACTATTTAATTCCTCATCTCTTGTATTACATTCATCTTTGATGATTATGAATGAATGAAAAGGCTAGAAACTATTTTCTCTCTCAAAATCTCTTAATCTTTATCTCTTATTAGAGTGATGATTTAGAGTCTTCTCCTTATAGTAATTGTTGGTGCTTAGGCTTTAGGGGATTAATTGGTGGGTTGTTTATCTTGGTGTTTTTTCAAGAATCCAAAGAGTTTCCTTTGGATTTGGTGTTCCTCCATTTAAGTGTTTTTGAGGTGTTCATCTTATTGGGTTTTCATTGGGATAATTATGCCTTTATTTGACCAAATGAATTTCTTCTAATCTAGATCGCTTCACCCCCAATCCCTAATGTATGATTATTCTAACTTAATCACTTATTTATTTATGGTTGCAGCGGAAGTCTTTCAATTAGAGGCATTATCGTTATTCCGTAACTAAGGAAGACTACCTGGATTTCATATAACACTATGATACTCACCCTGTCACTTGATTCACTAAATGTTGGAGATAAATCATACATCTAGCAACTTTTTCCGCTCATAATACACTTGTTAAACTTAACGTGTAATTACCGAGTGCTACCAAACACAAAGTCCAAAAGAATATACAAGTAGTAGGTTTCCATGAGTACTAGGCTATAAATCAATGTGAGCACTTAGCTAGCTAAAATTCAGCAAAAACTGCAACTCTGGCTCATTTCTTGCTTCCTTTTGGCTTGCCAGGAGGAGGGGTGCTCAATGATCTCTTACCTAAAACAGAAAACATAAAAACGTTCAAATAATGAACCTAAACTCAGCACATACATCCCTATGCAGTAAAATAAATTTTGCATGCAGTTAGTTGCGCGCTTGTATTTCAAAACATTTTGTTTGCAAATAGGAGAGAGAGAATGCGTAAGTAAAGTTAATTTTCCAGTTATTATCTGGAAGTGGACCCTTGTTGATGTGTGAAGCGATCTTAAGATAGGTCCACACATCCTAAGCCGATCGGGAAGCCTAAGTTGCAGCCACGTAGGTAAACTGAGGGGCGTAAGCCCTGATGATTGGTAACTAGTGGGGCCACTTGTTTAGGTGACAAAAGATTTCGCTAAATGATTCGTTATATGAACATTATATGAATTTGTTATAGTTTGAGAAACATGTGAGTTTTCGAGGAACACAGGCAATGTACATGCCTGGTCTTGAAATTCTCTCTCCTTTTTGGTGGAAATTGTTCGTTTGCAGCTTGAAGTGGCAGAAATGGCCTTGCTTCTGTTCCAAATGTGAAATTTCATGGTTAGTATTCGTTTAGAAAAGTTTATTAAGTATTCTTGTTCGGTAGGTAATTCAAAGTCCTTCGGCCCTTCTTTCTAATTATCAACATACTCAATATTATTTACTTATCTTGATTCTGTTTTACTTTGTTTCTATCCGTTCCATGAATAATGCTAATGCTCGTTTCATAACCATTATAGCAGCTTAATGGTATAACTTGCTTTGTTTTTATTAATATCGATGTTATCGTCATTACCATTATAGTTATTAACATAGGTTTGATAATATCATTAACTTTTCCTCAATTGCTAGCATTAACGCTATTATTATCATTGTTATAGTAGTAGTAGTAGTAGTAGTAGTAGTAGTAGTAGTAGTAGTAGTAGTAGT
>JACYFF010031954.1:41594360-41668692 GCA_017589665.1 Selenicereus undatus
ACATATATAGATACATATATAAAACACTAAATTGAAATGCGGCGCCTAACCTAATTGATTTATAATTTGAAAAATTTAAGATAATTAGCAAAATTTTACGTTCGGGCCGTTACATTATATTTCCCTCCATTCTGTTCTTCATCTCCTTCACTTGGCAACTAGTTCATAACACATACACATAGCACAACATCATACACATACGTACACCTCTTAATTTTCATTCAATTACCATTAAAAATTCGTCTAAAATCATCAAAGCAACATAGACAAGCTTGAGCTTCCATCCAAGCATCCAGTCCCTAAACCATCAAGCTCATGGGCTCAACACTCACATCCAACATATATGTCCCATTAGTTTCATTCAAACATTCATTAAAATTAATCTAAAACACCATTAAAATATCATAAATAAGCTTAATCTTTACACCCAAACTTCAAACCCTCAATACCATGTTCATCTTCAACCTCACTTCACCAATTTGATTCCACATCCAAAATTCAAGAAAAATACAAATTAATAGTCATTAAAGCTAAATATATCATCTAATAAAAAAACCACTCACTTAAATTTTTGTTTAGTTAATGTTCAAGTATTTATTAATAATTGAATGAGTTATTCGAGAGCATAACTAGATTCATTTTAAGAACACTCAGCCGTTTCAACCTGCAATTGCATAAAAAGATAATACATGCATAGAATATTAAATCCAAATGAGACACCCAACTTACTTAAATTTTAATTAAGATCATCCCAAGTAATTACTGAAATTTTAGGTTTGGGTCATTACAACATCTGTACTGACTCTTTTCCTTTTTAATTCCAAGCCCAAATCTATCATGATGTAATCTAACAGCCATGAAGCCAGTCGACCACTGACTCTTATTCCCTTCCTAGTTCTGGACCGACAGCAATTCTAGACTCTTACTAGGACGCAGACTCTTCTTTTTTCTTTTTCTTTTTTTTAATGGATAACTAGTCATACTTATAACTTGGTCTCCTTTTAATACTTTTACTTCCTAGACTAAGGTTTGAACCTAGTCGGGTTCGAGGTCAAGAGTTCCTTAGGGCTCAATTGGCCTCAATGCCGACTCGGTCTATAACGTTAGCCGCTAAGTTTGACCTCTCCTAACTTGGGCTCTCCTGAGACTTAAAGCATCAATGCATAAACCTAAGGGCTAAATAGTTAAGTCATACAACAACACACTCAAGCATGCATATGAGCTCCAATCCTAAACCAAGGTTTTAAGTTATAAGGGTTTACGTTAGGTTCACAATAGTCTTCTCGTGACCCAAACACTCCATACGTCATCCGTGGGGTGCATAACAAGATTGGTACATTTTGGTTGCTTCCCTAAGTTGTGTGGACCGAAAAGTGTGCCACGATTGGGTAGATCAACTGCATGCTCGGTTGAGTCTAGTGGACCCATTGAGTAGCCAGCTAATCTCCCAAAGGGTGATAATAGGTTTACGCCACCTAGAGGTACCATCAGGGCACCCCCTTTCAATGCAGGATGCCAAATGCAAGCGTAATAAAACTATTTTCCATATTGAAGTTCAAATCTCGCCCTTTAAAGAAAATCGTTCCTAATGGAGTTGTCATTGTAAGGATCCACCTCTCTGAGGGTGTGATCTCCCACGAATTGTCGACTACACTTTTGCTGGGGTGTTTTATTTTGATTTTCATTATTACTTTTTTTTGAAAAGAAACCTAATCGTTATTCCTTTTTTTAATTTTCTAAAAAATGGCAGAACTAATGGATTTAACCAGGACATTGGTTCCTTATTTCAACCTAGGAGCCAACTGGTTCTTGGGCTAAAATCAGGTCCCTTTTTTCCTGGCCCTAATCGAGGGCAGTGATGACTGCTTGATCCAAGAACTAGGTTTCTTGACCGGTCCTGGAACCAACCAGTTCACAGGTCAGATTATGGCCCTTTTTCCTGGTCTATACAGTCTTGCTATCAAGGATCAGCACCACTTTGTTGAGTATAAAAATCAGAAAAGAGGTAGAAAACAAGAAAGAATACAAATAATCATGATAATACAATTTAATAGAGCCGCTAGTGCGTTTTAAGGAAAACTTACAAACGAAGTCTTTTTTCGAAGTGAATTGTACCGATAGGGACAGCCAAAGGAACAAATCGATTCAACTTCAAAAAAGGTTTTGAAAAGCCCCCTAAATCCCTAGTGTGGGGACTCATCTTGACTCTTTAGTCTCGAAATGAGGATCCAAATTCGGGGGCGAAGGTATAATGATGCGATGGTGTGCATCACATCAGCTTCCGTCATTACTTAGGCCCTCTACTATTCAACATGGGAAATCTAAAGCTTTAATTATGCTAACATACAATGATACAAACATTACTAACATTTCATATAAAATCATGCAAAAAGGTACAATCTTTAGTCCAATGCAAAGATAGGTAAAATAAATAATTTACAGTATGTGGGAACCGCTTAAAAGATTACATCTTTATTGACTTATAAGAACAAAATATGCATAAAAAGTGAAAACATGAAGAGAAAGATAAAATTTTTGCCCTCATGTCAACCCACCTGATTACGTAGGGAACCCAATGGAGTGATTATGGTGCTAATCTTAGATGAGAGACTCAAGATTGTAGTCGACTAATAATAATTTCCTCACGATCTCAATAGCTCTGATCTCACAAATCGACTTGATTCTCATTGATTGATTGATTGCTTATTCCCTCCTTTGTTCTCTCTTTTTTTCCCTCCTTTTTCCTTTTTCTACCCTTGAGACACCCCCTTTTATAGGTCATAATTAAACGGACTCCACCTAGGAAAAAAATAGCGACTCCTAATCATATTAGGCTTAATGAATTTTCTAATGTTATCAGGGATATGCCTTTAACTATACGCGCTTGCAAAATCAGCAGTAATAACCGAGTTGGACTTGAACTAGGGAGAAGGAGAAAAAAAATGCAGAAAACCGGTCGGCTTCCAAGCCCAACAGGCCTTACTGACTTAAGCTATCTCTCCTCTAATTGAACTCTCATTATTTTATTTTTTTTGCCATTTTATTTTTATTAATCACCTCATTGGCCAGGCCTCCTAGTTCATGATTAGGTTAATTTAATCATCATTAGGTAATTAAAAATTTGACTATAATTTTTAGGTGTCTACACTTACATATTTACATTTTTACATATCTACAAGCTCACTTCTTAATCCACCACCTCAGCAACCTCCTACGTCCTACTCCTTCTCTTACTTCCTCAGTCTCATTAGAACTTATTTTTTATCACCGCAGGGGACTCAGGAATGTTAGTTACACAAACCACACTATTTGAATCACTAGAACCACAATCATTCCATTCTCCCCATATATCATGCGCTCCGTCCTCAGCCTAAATATATGATAAGTCGGACTTATGCCCCTCTGCGCCAATTGGTAGCTCTAGGGTAGGCAACGGCAGGGGAAAAGAGTCTTCTCCTTAAGGAGGTGCTAGGGCAAGTGGGGGATCTTAAGGGTTCTCAGGTGGTGCCACTTCAAAGGGTCATGTCCCACCATCTTTCATCATCATAAAACACTTATCAACTTCCATAACATGCATATATGGCTTAGGAGGACATTACAATATAGACGCATACATTTCTATACGTGTGCATTCTATAGAAACTTACACCTCTTAGTCAACCCTAGGGTTTACTTGTGCATTCCTTACGTAACCAACCTTATTCTTATGAATGTTTAGCTTTTTGGCTAAATATGCCTAAAGCCTTAGCAATTTAGGGCACAAATAATGTCGTTAATTTGGTCATCTAAATTTGCTTTGATACTATTTCTTAATGCCCTAGCTTAATCATCTTTTAATACCTTCAGTAATAAGCATTATGAGGTAGCGGAATGCGCTTTCAAACTAGGGCATTACCGCCGCCTCTTAAGGACAAGGCTGCATATAGGAACTAGCATATACCAGATAAGTAGCACCTGCTAATTACAACATTTACCCAAAATAAGGTTTAAGCTATTTATTAGCATTCAAAGTAGGAGCCTCTGGTCTTGCAGTTGGGTTGCCCCGCCAAAGGCACAACGCAATGATTTAGTCGTGTCCAAAATAGATTTACATTACATTTAGGCTTCACAAGTGCCCAAAACACAAGTCAGTTTACAAGCCCTCAAAACGACTAACTGAGGTAGAGAATTAGCGTTCACTGCCTTGACCCACTTCTCCTGGACCCTTAGTCACTGCAGGATCCTACTAAACTTTAAGTTGCTTCTCCCTCCCTAAAACAATTTAAAAAACACAAAACAAAAGGGAAATGAACTATAGCTCAATACATTACCCTTTTACAGTTAAATAACTATTCGTAAAGAGTTAGTGAGTGCACGCGCAATGTTAAAAACTATGTAAATGTTTGTTTAAGGGGGAGTATATTTAAAAATCAATTATTAATTATTTCTTGGCTTGGACTGGGATTTGAATCTATGAGCAATAGCCATGGCATCAATGAACGATGAATAACAAATTTCCCGTTTAATGGCTAGGGCCCAAGTTATGAATTCTGCTAGCAGAAATTATGAACAATGAACATTGAATATTGAACATTGAACATCAAACACTGAACAATGCACTGAACGAGGAAACATGAAATGGATCCTTAAGGTTCTAATTGCCGAATAAAACTTAGTAATTTTAGGAAATATAAATTTAAATGTCTTTAAAAGGGACAAGCAAATACGTATCTTTGATGCTTACTTTGTTTCTCAATCAAGTTGATCTTCACGATCCTTTCTAGAGAATAAACTCGATAAAACTCTGTATTAATGGGGAATTAATTTGCATAAGTTCTAGATCTTGCTAGCCATATTTTTGCACATTAAAGTGAACTCTGACATATTTTAGTTAGTGGGTCTTATTATGCTAATATACTCACTGCCCCATTTTCTATTTGATGTTTTGATTTAGATGAGGCAAATTGGGAAATTTCTCACCTTCCTCTCTTATCTATATTTGACTAATTCTAGCCATTTAGCTATTAACACCAATTTACAATCTAAATTATTTAGAGTTACCTCATCATCCCATTTAAACTAAATCAAGTGGTCATACTCAATCCTATTAAGCAAATGATCATGTGCTTACTTACATAGCTTAACCTAAATGTTCTATAGGCTTTCCTTGAACAAATCTTTCCTTAAAAGCTTATACCTTTTAATCAATTTTCACAATCACTTCAATTTTCATATTTAATTAAATCAAGTAATCTACTTATATTTTGCTTTCACACTCTTAATCAACACAAATTAATATAGCATAATCACATGATTCACATTACTTCTTCAATCAAGCATAACTTGTTCACCCACCTCCATATCTACACTGCTAACTTAACCTTCCTTCCACTCTGAATCTGATCAAGAACTTCATTGTTGAAGCAACCACCATCCAAAGAACATAATCCCACTATAAATAGCATTCTAAAACAAGCTTTGAAATTCAAATTAAACTTAAACAACCCTTTTATAAACTAAATTGAATAAATTGGCATACTCTGTTTACTTGTCCATCTACACTCAATAACTTTCGTCTTAGTTTACAATTAAGCAATTTCATCATCGATTGCACAAGTTACATCATATTCAATCAAAATTATTTCATAATTCTCTCAATTGATCGAACATACCCCAAAGTAAGTATATTTAGCTAACTCACTTGCCACACACAAAACATGCTTGACCTTCTTTAAGCATTTCCACACCATTTCTTATTTTCCTATTCCCAATTTACATGCTTATGCTACCCAATTAAACCAAAATTGCAAACTTAAGCTTAATTAGGTTTAGGAGGTGAGAAATTACCTTGTTGAAATTGGAGAAGGGAGTTGGGTGAGTGGATTTGTGGACGGTGAAAGGTGGTGGCTGGCTCGGCTCGGTGGAGGATGGCGTGTCAGGCAGTGTTGTGGGTGGTTGATGTTGATAAGGCACCGGAACTAGGGATGGTGGCATGTCATGCGTGGCAGCGAAGCAAGAGAGGGGCATGCACGTTGGAGAAGAGAGGGGGAAAACCCTTGGGGGTCTCTTTTTTTTTTTTATTTGCTTGATTTTTCTGGTTTTTTTCCTTTTAGCAACTACAATTGTCTTTTATATTTCCCTTTTCCTTTTTCCTTTTTCTTTCCTTACTCCTCCACAAGATTAGCACTTAGTCATATCAAATTATCTTATCTTCAATTGTTTTTATCTCCGTTTGGTCACATTTTAACCATACTTTTGGACCTCAGTCATTGGCTACATTTTGTTTCTTTCCTTAGTTACTAAGGAATTGTTATGGTTCTGTAAATTTCCGACCTTGCTCGGATACAAACGCATATTCGCAGGAAATCATATACTTTTACGCAATCATATACTCCTCCGATTAATTATAATTATATGACTAATGCAAGAATTAAAACTAATCAAATATGATTAAGTGACAGGGTATTATAGTTTATCACTGATAATTCAACAATACAATATTAAAAAATGATTATACATTTATCAAGAAACCTATTTTTTAATATTGCTTTAAGTCCCAATTCTCATTCACTAGACAATCATCACTACAATACCACAACCACACCTCCCAGTGCAGGTTTCTCTTTCGTGGGGTGTAGTGAGATCCAAATATAGGCAACCATACGTCTACAGGCATTCCTGCCCGTAGAGATGTTTCCAAGAGGCCTACAAAAAGGATTTTGTGATAACATTTTGTAGACAAAGGATTTTCTGCAAACAATTTATAGAAAAAACTAAGAATAAGCACCAGACGATGAACTAAAAAATACTAATAAAGCAGGTGACAGTAATTATGTAAAATATAAGTACAACATAACAGAGGAAAGTACAATATCTTAACAAATATTGGTAGACAAATGATATCTCTTTCTAGATGTATGTACTACTTGCATACAAACACGACATACGAAAAAATACCAGAAACACACCACAACCAAATCTACCCTACTGCAACCGAATGACATCTACGAGGTCATTTCCCTGTGATTTAAGACCTTAATTTTATCGTGTCATATTCTCCTATCTTGAGCTGTGTCTTCCATTAATCCTATAATTTTTAAGTTCTTTCTAATCAGTTCATCCAAGATTTGTATAATAATGAAACGTACATAATATAGTTCGAAAACAAAGACAGGTAATTTTAATCAAAATACAAACTACCGTGGCAACCGTAGTCCAATTCTTATTACCCCAAAAAATTCTGGAGTTGACTGCTGAGACAAGCATTTGTCGTCGAGTCGTGGGTCCTGTACAAAATTCAGATTAGCACAGGCTGCATAACACCCCCCCCCCCCCCAAAAAGAAATAGATCTGATTTTTATTCTTTAGTTAACCCATAATCAAGCACCATTGCATCTCAATTTCCTGCGCTGTTCTTCCACAAAATCTCTCTTCCTCATCTATTTTCTATTCGAAAGTGCATCGTCATCTGTGATGCAAAAGCGGCACTCAACTAGCATTTTGTCCTGATTTCATTTCCCTCTTTTCTGCCCAGTTCAATTTTCTGGGCAAAAATAACAATTCCAAAATCTTTAGTAAGAGTTAGAGGACAGCATTTCTTCCTTGGTTGGATCGGGAGCATGTCGAAGTCTCTTCCTTACTCCATGAAAGATGTTGGCTATGACAACGCCAAGTTCCGCCATCGCTCTTTCTCCAAGGTTCTCCCAACCCGATCTTTTTGTTTTCCCTGTTCACTAATTTCTCTCTCATTTAATGGGAAAATTAGTCGATTTGCGTTGGCTTGAGCTGATTCGTAAGTCAGTAATTCATGCGATGTCTTTGCTTGTTATGAGAAATTTAATTTTGGGTATGAGAGATTTAATTGATTAATATTTTTTGCTTTTTTTTAATAATCCGTAGAGTATACTAGAGATCCCGAGTATTTAGAGAGAAGGATAAAAGCAATGCCTTTGTTTCATGAGTAGCGTAAAAGGCTTTTGTTACTTCAAATTCAGTTGTAGTTTAGGACGCAGATGAGTACCGGCTGGCTAGTTGGACAAATATAAGCCTCTCGTTTATTCTATCTAGTTCATGAATCATGCTTTGCTTTGCCATGTGGGAAAAAATTTAATATGTGATTTGTACTAATGCTTGGGAAGAACCAAAAAGGATTATTGAACGGAGGCTCTGTCTTACAGATTGAAGATTGCACCAAAATAAAAAAATTCATGGGTTCGTTGGTTTATTGCATAGGAAAAATGTGGTTTATCAAGATAACCATTTATCATCCATTGGATTAATCTACATCCAATTGTGTATATCATCATTTCACAGGTGCTTAACCAGACAATGTTCACCAACAAAGTTAAACATGAATGTTTCAAGTGCAGCACTGGGAAGTTCCTAGTGATAGTATTGCTTATTGGGCTTGGTTACGTTATGCTTACACCAGCAGAACACACTGATGCTACCTATGGAGTAGACAATAATGCAACAAAGGGTATAGGTAATGCCACGTGGAATGCCAATAGCAGATTCAAGAGAATTTTTGGACGAGCACCAAGGCTACCTCCTCGATTGACACCTGATGAAATGCTTAACAGCAGTAATTCTATTCGCCCTGTTGATATTGAAGCGTTAAAATGGATGGACAAACAACAAAAAGTTAGAGAGGCTTTCATTCACGCATGGTCTGGTTACAAAAAATTTGCAATGGGTTATGATGAACTTATGCCAATAAGCAAGAGGGGAATTGATGGCTTAGGAGGTCTAGGGGCAACAGTTGTTGATGCTCTGGATACAGCTATGATAATGGGCATTGAAGATATTGTCTCTGAAGCTGGCACTTGGATTGAAATGCACCTTGCAGAAAGGATCAATAATAAGGGCCAAATCAATTTATTCGAAACGACAATTCGTGTTTTAGGAGGACTTTTAAGTGCTTATCATTTAAGCAGTGGAGCAAGTTCAGCGTCTACCCAAACAGGGCCCAGACCAAATGTATATTTAGAAAATGCCAGGCTGCTAGCAGATCGCTTACTTTCTGCCTTTACTTCTAGCCCAACTGCCATTCCATTCAGTGATGTTGTATTACATGATAGCTCGGCCCATCCAGCCCCTGGCGGATTAAGTAGTACATCAGAAGTCTCTACATTACAGCTGGAATTCAACTATCTCACTGAAGTTACTGGTGACCTGAAGTATAGTTTAGAAGCAATGAAGGTTTTGGAGCATATGAAGACTCTGCCGAAGGTAGAAGGACTTGTTCCTATTTATATCAGGTATTATGGCATATATATCATCAGATTGCTGCAACTTGTCATTTTCAAAGGCTATGTCTGAGCTGTTAATCTCTTATCTTCTGTGGTTTGTTTCTGCCTGAACCATTGATTTAAGTCTTTTCCCTGGATGGATTTTTCATTGTTATGCCATTAACTTGTCTTTCCCCAGTGTCGCAATTCAGCTAGCTGTTGCTTGATATAGTGCCCCTGGTAAAGAAACACACTTGCAGCCCACCATAGCCTAGGAGCCCATACTTACCAAGATAGGTGCTGGCAGTGTTCAATACACAGGCAGCCCAGTGCACAAGCATCCCGTGTTCACGCAGGGTCCGGGGATGGGCCGCACCCCAAGGGGTGAATTGTAGGCAGCCTAACCTGACTTTGTCAGTGTTCAATACACGATCAATGTAAAATTGGAAACAGTACGGTATACAGAGATATGAATAGTCGAAAGAAGGAAAGAACGCTCTAAAGGATCTGTTCACAATAGTATTATTCTTTTGTGGTTCCCTTCAACAAGAAAAAAAAGGCAATATAGCAGATTCATATTTATAAAGTTTTTGTTTTTCGCCGTTTATGTGTTTTGTTTTTGTTAAATGTAGACTGTTTGTGTATGTTTGCTTTGGTTTCCTTTTTTTTTTTTTATGGATGCTGAAATAGAGAGTGGAACTGCCCATGGACCTAGCGCTGACCCTAGAAGTGCTAGAACCTCCTGACCTCTGAGTTTCACCGTACATACACAAAAAAAGGTGCCTCGAGGGTGGATCTGGGGAACTTGCCTTTGATGCTTAAGTGATACTGGTGATGAGGATGATCTGAGAAGGTAGTTAGTGGCTTACATGGATTTTGATGTGGTATGTGATGGGATAGGGATATGCGCATTTGCCATAATGGTGCATGTACAGGGTGATGCATCTGTGTATGAGATAAAAGAGAAATTTCTTCTGTTGGGTGGTTTTGATACTTTTGTGGTCTTCAGGATGGATCCCCTTCGGCCATGGATGAGCAAGTAAGGTGCCTCTGCATGTCTTTGAGGCTGGGTTACATGGCAGGAGACTTTTCCATGGCCATGTGTTGTGAAAGGCTGCAAGGTGTGCTGGTTGTGGAATTGTCCCCATAGGACCTTGCCCAATAATGGTCCACACTGTGTGTACATGTACGCATAGAGACTCCCTCAGAGAGCATTAAACATATTGTATATCTTAGGTTGTAATTACCATTGATCATTATTGAAGTTAGGAATCGCCTCTTCCTGACTCTGTTCCAATTCCGTTGGCATGAATCTTCTAACCTGAATTTTTTTTTTCCAAGATTCTTTTTTTACTAATTAGTTTCATAAAGATAGATCCTCCCCACCATAGTTCACTGTCATCCTGAATATCTGATACATTTTCATTCTTATTTCTCCCATTTTTTTTGTCTGTCTTGAGGAAGTTTTTCTTCCCATGTTTTAAAGTCTTATGGAAATTGTATTTGTGTTTGTAAGGGTAAGGTTTACATCTAGTTCTGCCATGACCTACAACAACAACTCCTCCCATTGTGGATCTCGCTTTTGCGAGGTTTGGGGAGATTCAAATGTAAGCAACATCACTTTTGTAGACATTTTTGCTCACAGAGAGGTTGATTTCAAAAGACCCACATAAAAATTTTTTTTTAGAAGATTTTGGAGTTGAAACATTTGATAGAGAACGGGTAATGGATAAAGGAGTAATTAAAATATAAACAGCATAGGAGATGTGGGTACTATACCTTAATCATGTTGGAGGTGGGATAATAATAACAACTCTATTAGGATGATGGTACTACTAGCATACCCAAAAAAAAAAAAGAAAAAATGAAAGAGTCAAACAAAAAGACAAAATAATGGCCATTACAACAATAGCATTCAGAAACCAAAAGGAATACCGGGAAGCGAGTTACCTATGATCCACAACCTTAATCCTAGATCTCCGCAAACTTTATCCTGAGCCATGTACTTCGTTAGCTGTAAAAAATCCACCTCGTGTTTAATCACCTTGTTCCAATTTTTCTTTGGTCGACATTTGCCTCTTTTACATTTTGAAAGGTTAATCCTTACACCTTCTCACAGGTGCATCCACATTCCTCCTCTTTACATGGCTAAACCATCTAAGTTTAGTCTCTCACTCTCTCTCATGTTATTTTCTATAGGTTTTACCCTATTTCTAATTATTTACGCTATTTCTAATTAGCTCATTCGTAATTCTATCCAATCTAATATGACCACACATCTATCGAATCATTCTCATCTTTGCAGCTATTAACCTTTGAATTTGGGTCCTTTTTTATTGGCCAATACTCGGATCCATACAACAACGCTAGTCTTACTACCATACGATATCCTTTGCTTTTTAATTCTACAAGGATCTTTTTATTCCACAGTATTCCTGAAGTATTCTTCGATTTTTGCCATCCCACTTTATATGTTGGTTGATGTATTTGTCAGTATCTCCCTTTCTCTTGAATGATTGAATCCAAACATTTAAACTTCTCAACTCTTGGTATTACCACCCCATCAATGGTATTACTTCTCTCCATTGCCCTCTTCCCCTCCACTGAAACCGCACCTTAAATATTTTGTTTTTGTTCTAATTAATTTAAAACCTCTAGATTCTAGGGTATGCCTCCATCGTTCCAACTTATTGTTGACTTCTTTCCTAGTCTCATCGATAAGAACAATGTCATTTGCAAATAGCATACATCAAGGTACATCATCTTGGATCTCTTTAGTGAGTTCATCCATGACAACAATGAATAGAAAACGACTCATAGCTGATCCCTGATATGGTCCAACGTCGACTGGAAAGTCATTTGTATCTCTTCCTAGAGTTCTAACATTCGTCATTAGTCCGTCGTACATATCCTTAATAAGTCAGATGTAGATACCTGACATTTGGGCATAGTTCTGCCATCACCAATTTCAGGAAAATCAACATTTGGTGGAGGCAGCGGTGGTGATGTTAATTACTGGAGTTGAAAACATAGATTTAAGTGTTTGCTTTCTCATTTACCTTCTCTATTCTCCCCTGTTAGGTGACTTAGGCTTCCATATTACATCATAAATAATAACACACCACCTCCCAGTGTGAGTTCGCGGGGTCTAGGGAGATCCAGATGTAGGCAACCTTACTTCAACCGGCATGACTGCCGGTTGAGAGGATATTACATCATAAATAAATGACCCAAAAAAAAAGAAATCTCCTATATGCCGGACAGGGATTGTTGGGACGAATTTGGATCACCATTCCATGAACAGTAGAATAGCATTGATGGCTCCCTAGCTATAAATAAAAGATGTACTACTGAGTTAGGATAACATTGTTGTTTATACATATGTAACCGATTCGTTAGACGGTTATTGACACCCCGTTATTGTCCCTTGTCGCCAAGTTTGTAGAATATGCACTATGTAAGGTAAAAAGGAAAGATTTGGAGTTTGGGGATGATTCCTCACAGTGTTTTGTGGAAATAGAAATAATCGGCTCCAGTTCAAAGCTTTTCTAATACAACCCTATGTTTTTTCTCTCCCGACTATGAAGTGGATTGTAAAAACTGATTGTTTCTGCTTGTTCTTATGTTTCTTTACTCGGTGCTTCAATTATCTGGTGAATGTGTTTCTACACAGAGGTCTTGTCATTGTAATGCAACTTGTCTTTCTTTTAAAATCATTTGCTGTCACCTTTATGATGTTTTAGATGTGTGGCTTGCTATGAAGATGCACACTAGCAAAGCAGATTTGTTGATTTGCTTATTCTACTATATTAATGGGAACTTTCTTTTGGGTTTCCTTTTTTCTTTTCGCGTTTATGCAGTCCTCACACCGGTGAATTTAGCGGCCAGAATATCAGACTAGGGTCACGAGGCGACAGCTATTATGAATATCTGTTGAAAGTTTGGCTTCAACAGGGGGCATTTAAAAATAGCAACTTGACATACTTGCATAATATGTATGAAGAAGCTATGAAAGGTGTCAAGCACCTACTTGTTCGAAAGTCTATACCCAGCGGGTTGATCTTTGTTGGGGAGTTGCCTTATGGAGCTAGTGGTGAATTTAGTCCCAAGATGGATCATTTGGTATGTTTTGTGACTGCTTATTAACCATGCTTTCTGTAGTTTTGGTGTTTTTGAGTTGAATTTATTTTTGTTGATTGTTGCTATCCATGAATGCCTGTATAGCTGGCTGCAAATTTAAGTTGATAATTATTCATTGAGGCCTAGGATATAATCTTAGGAAATTTCATGAGCATATTGATTATTTTGTAAAAGAATCTGTCCCAATCCTTCTGCATTTAAGGTTTCTTAGCCATCTAAGTTCGCAACTATTGCTTCCTGGGGATGGAATGTTCAGAAGTGGGCCTTTCTCATGGACAGCGACAGGTGGTCAAATTTGATTATTTGCAATTCTAGTTTGACATCAAGAAGAGGGTGAAAAATGGGTGCAGAGGGAGAATACATTGATTTTAATCGTTGAAACTATCGTATGAGAATTTTCACTTGAAAATATACTTCTTTCAGATTAGGCTAAACAAATATTGGGGACTGTGGTGGATGCAGAATTTGGAATATGGGTGTCCCCCTTTTTGAGTTTATGAAATCTGATTATTACCAGTGTGATGTATTCGATCAAGGATTAACTCCCATTATAACTGAATGCAAGCTAAGCCTAAACATAATGCAAAGTGGATTTGGATTCAAGTGAACCTGGGAAAGAGATAAAGGGGATAAATGGAGCTAATCTCACTCTTGGATACAGAAATCACCACCAAGAATGCTATTAGGGCCCTTAACATTTCTTTGGATATAGAAACACCACCAAAGAAAGTGTTAAGATTCATTAGTCATTAGATCACCATCTTACTCGGCCTAAGTAAGGATAAGCTAGAGAGAGTATTTGCGGGTTCAAACGAGCAAAGCTCTACTTTCTCATTCAAATGCCATGATCTCCTTACAATAAGCAAGCAAGCAAGCATAAATACATGTCCCTCCACTTGCTGCCAAGTTGCAAAGAGTTTCCTTCCAGCTTAGGAAACCTTTAATCTAACTTAAACAAACCAGAATGCAAAACAAGCTTAGTCCTAGCTAATTACAATTGCTGAGTCTAGTTAAACAACTTATTTAAAAGCTAAACTCAGGCTTGAACATGTTGATTAACTACTAATTAGTCCACTTGCACATGGGAGAGAGAAATGGCTGCTGCTGTAGGTCCCTTTATGGCTAACCAATCAGGACACCGGCAAATATTTACCTGTCCTTCTAGTGGCCAATTTGACTTCCAAAGCTGCAAATTCTTCAATGTTTATGTTTCTGGCTCCTTAAGCTAGCGAGTAATGAAGAAGGCATGTCCCCAAAGCTTCTCTTGGAAGGCAAAGCTGCGGCATATTTGAATTCAAGTGGACGTCCGTGTTGGCGCCAAAAATGAGCAATGTGGCTGCCTATCGTCCACTCAATTTAGACTTGATTTTTTGGCATGGGTGAGTTCATTAGAATGTTAATAAACACCCTTAGTGAAAAAATCAGGCTAAATTAGGTTTAGGGAAGGAGACCGAGCAGAAACTCAAACTGGGTCAGTTTAGAGCCAAAAGTCAACTTTAGCAGCTAAAACCCCATGAAGAACTTGAGTTAACATAGATTTCTCTTCATGGCTTGGTAGTTGAGGATGTTAGCTAACATCCTAAGCAAAAATAATGGCACTAAATCTCCTGGAGGTTTGGGAAATCTGATGCACAAAACCGGGCTTGTCCATTGGATCAAAGCGGGAAATCAGAACTTTGGCTAACCAAAGCTTGGATCAAACCTTGGATCTTGGTGCTTGTACTTGGGCTTCCTTGACTGTCTTAAGGGCCCAAACCATGCTCCATGGATGGATCCTCATCATCCTCCCCTTGTTAAAGAGAATTTGCCTTCAAATTCACTAGATGGTCACCCTCAAAGTAAGGACTTAAATCTGCCACATTGAATGTAGGTGAAACACCATAATCTCCAGGTAAATTGGCCTTGTCTGCATTGTCATTTACCCATTCTAGCACCTCAAAAGGACCATCAGACCCTGGCATCAACTTGGTTTTGCGTTTTGAAGTAAAGCGCTCTTTTCTCAAATGGATCCAAACTAGGTCCATGGGCTAGAATACCACTCTCTTCTTATGTTTGTTTGCTTGAGCTTGATAGGAGGCATTGTACTTCTCAATTCTGGCTATGACTTGCTTGTGGAGTTTCAGAATTTCCTCCACTCTTTTGTTGGCCTCTACAATTGGCTGTTCATCAACGACTCTAGGTTCAAGATTCGGGGGGCTTATGGGATCAACCCCGCAGACTACCTTGAAGGGAGACATCCTTGTAGTTCTGCTTGGTGCCTTATTATAAGCAAACTCAACATGTGGGAGAAGCAAATCCCCCGTTTTAGCGTTGGACTTAACCCTCAAGAGAGTTTCCAAGGTTATGTTTGTAACCTTGGTCTGGCCATCAGTTTGTGGATGACATGTGGTGCTGTACTTGAGTTTGGTTCCCATTTTCTTTCACAAAATGATCCAAAAGTGGTTGAGAAACTTGGTATCATGATCAGAAACAATGGACCTGGGAATATTATGTAATTTTATTGCCTCTTTGAAGTATAGCTCGGCAATGTGAGTGGCATCATTGGTTTTATTATAAAATGAGCCATCTTAGAGAACCTGGCCACCATCACAAAGTTAGAATCTTTGTTTCTTTGAGTTTTATACAAGCCGAGGATGAAATCCATGCTCACATCAACCCAAGAAAGGGTGGGAACGGGCCGAGGTGTGTATAGGCTGTGAAGTAGTAAGTGACTTTTAGTTTTAACCGCTTGACAAGTAGAAGACCTTCTTAGGATATCTTGCACGTCTTTGCTCATGTCTGGCCAGAAGTAATGCTCCCTTAGCATGGTAAGGTCTTATTCTCACCACAATGCCTAGCCAGAGATGCACCATGAATCTCCCTAATCAGCAGCTTGTAGGTACCACATTTAGGAATACACAAACGAGTACCTTTGAACAAGTGCTCCGCTTGGATCAGAAAATCACCTTTGGGATGCTTTTGACAGTCAGAATGAAGCTCCCCAAAGTCTTCATCCTCAGCATAAAGGCACTCAAAATGCTCAAATCCCAAAAAGCTTCTAGTTGAAACAATAACAATTGCCTTCTTGATAAGGCATTAGCTCCTTGGTTTAGCTTCCCGGACTTATACTTGATTATCAGGTGGAATGATTGGAGATATTCCACCCATTTAGGATGTCTTGAGTTCAACTCATGCTGCCCTTGAATTAGGGATGGTAGCGGGACGGGGAATCCCCGCCTCCGTTGGGGCCCCCCCTCACATTGGGGTAAAATCCCTATCCTCAATGGGGATGGGGACATAGATAAGGGATGGTAGCGGGACGGGAAATCCCCGCCTCCGTTGGGGCCCCGCCTCACATTGGGGTAAAATCCCTGTCCTCAATGGGGATGGGGACATAGATAAATCCCCGATCAGGAACGGGGACGGGGACGGGGTAAAAATTTACCCCGTCCCCATTCCCGTCCCCGCTTCCCCGCTCAAGGAAATGTCCCCGTCCCCAATCGGGAAAAGATCCCTATCCCTGTCCCCGCATATTAATTTAAAATTAAATATGAACCTTTTATTTGTAAACATAATGCTAAAGTTATATCGGTACATTAAGTTTATAAAAGATTGTATGAACTTGTTTTGTGTAATTTGTGCATTGCTAGACTTATGTTGTATGGACTTATTAAACTTTAATTTAGGTCAGGTTGTAAACTTTAATAAAGTTTGTTAGATTTATGTTGCATGGAGCCTACATGAGCTTATTGTACAATTGATTGGGTTATGATTTACGAATGGCAAATTGGACTTTCATCTAAGACTTGTAATATAGTTATTACAAAGAAGCCAAGGAGGTAGAAAAATGGTGGGTAAAAATCCTCGTTGGTGCCCCGTCGGGGATTAGATCCTTGTTGGGGACGGGGACGGGGACACATTTTCCCCCCAAAATAGGGGATGGGGTCGGGGACGGGACGGGACGGGGACGGGGATCTTAGCGGGGATGGGGACGGGGAATATGCCCCTGTCCCTAACCCCACGCGGTTGCCATTCCTACCTTGAATGTACTTTAACGCCTCATGATTAGAATGTAGTATGAACTCACTAGCCATCAAGTAATGACTCCAATGCTCTAAAACTCTGCACAATGCATAAAATTCTTTGTCATATGTGGAGTACTTTCTTCTTGCATCACATAACTTCTCACTGAAGAAGGCTAGGGACTTTCCTTATTGTGTAAGAACTCTACCAATACCAACTCCAGAGGCATCACACTCCATCTCAACAACCTTATCAAAGCACGGCAAGGCTAGCACTGGGGCTTGAGTGAGTTTGGATTTGATCTCTTCAAAGGCAGATTGAGCTTTAGGGGTCCATTTGAGTGATGAGCCCTTGATTACCTCAGTCATGGGGGCCCTGATGGTGCTAAAGTTCCTTATGAACTGCCTGTAGAATGAGGCAAGTCCATGAAAACTTCGGACGTCATGAGGCCAAGACCGAATGGCCTCCACCTTGGCTTCATCTACCTTGATGCCTTGGACAGCCACAATGTACCTGAAAAAGGTCACCTCATTTGTAAAAAAAGGTGCACTTTTTAAGGTTTCCATAAAGCATCTCTTGCTCGAGGACCGTCATAATTTGATTTAAATGGTCACGGTACTCTTCTTCACACTTGCTATAGATCAGAATGTCATCAAAGTAAACACTTGGTTCATAAGCCTTATAAACTTACCAATGTAAGGTCTAAACACTTGGTTCATAAGCCTTATAAAGGTACTTGGTGCATTAGACAAACCGAATGGCATGACTAGTCACTTATACAGTCCTCACTTGGTCTTGAAAGCTGTTTTTCACTCATCTCTTTCTCTAATCCGAATCTGGTAGTATTCACTCCTCAAATCTACTTTGGAAAACACTTTAGAACCATGTAGCTCATCTAACATATCTTCAAGCCATGGTATGGGATGCCTATATTTGATGGTGATCTTGTTGATTGCTCGACAGTCCACACACATTCTCACGCTTTTATCCTTTTTAGGGACTAAAAGTTATGAGACAGCACAAGGGCTAAGTGACTCCCTAACCAGGCCCTTGGAGATCAACTCCTCCTCTTGCCTCTGAATCTCCATGGTCTCCTTAGGATTCATCCTATAGGCTGGTTTATTTGGAAGTATGGCTCCGGGAATAAGGTCTATGTGGTGCTAGATGGCTCTTTTGGGGGGGGGGGGGGAAACCAGAAGGTATGTCTTCGGGGAAGACATGTATAAAACGCTCAAGGAGTGAATGTCTAAGGGATGGCTTGGGGGAGATCCCTCAGACTCATCTAAGGTAGTGAGAATCCACTCTTTAAAAGCTCTAAACTCATGGGAAGAAGCTTTTAGTAGTGGTTCACTATAAGTGAGAAAGAGATCCGAATGCGGTGGGTTTTTTTTTGTGGTTTGTTTTTGCGGAGTTGGGAAGGGCTTAAAGGGGCTAGGGTAATTTTCTTCCCATCTTTGGAAATGGTATGAGTGTTTAGGTAACCATCATGTATTATCTTCCTATCAAACTGCCATGGTCTTCCCAACAGAATGTGACAAGCATCCATGAGGATAACATCACACCAAAGCTCATCTTGGTAGTTCTTGCCAATTGTAAATGAAATCAAGCATCTAGATTTAACATGCAAACCTTTACCTTGATTGAACCACTAGATGCTGTATGGGTGAGGGTGAGCGGGGCATGGAGATTGAGTTTCTCCACCATGCTCAGTGAAACCACATTTGCACAACCCTCTCCATCAGTAATCATAGAGCAAGCCTTACCTTCGACAGTTCACCGAGAGTGAAAGATGTTTTCCCGTTGTTCTTCCTTGGTTCTAAGTCCACTCAAAGCTCTTCTTAAAACCAACATCTCGCCCTCATCAGCCTCCTCCATAACCTCATCTTGATCCTCCATTCAATACACCTCCTTCTCCTCCTTATTCTCCTCCTCCTTTACTGCCTCCCACTTAGCCAAGGTGATCTTTTTGTTTGGGCATTCCGAGGCAATGTGACCAAGACGTTGGCACTTAAAACACCTTGTAGTGTTCAAAGGGCCGGTGTTAGGTTTATTTTGTGGGCCTAGGCTTCTTGGCGGAGTTTGGGATTTTTGTGGGTGGAAGGGGGTAATGTCGTAGGTTTTTGGGGTGGGAAAGAGCTTCCCTTGTTAAAAGGCTGGCTCTTGGGTTTGGGTTTGGGAAATTCTCTTTTGTAGGGTCTTGTTTTTCTTTGTTGTTCAACTTTGTGAGCTAAAACACAAACCTCATCAGGGGTTGAGTATTGTTGCAACTCAACTACATTAGCATACCTAGGATCAAGTCCTCTTAAATATCTCACAATAGTTTGGTATTCAGCTTCTCGTAGGTCACATTTAATCAAACGCTTCTCAAATTCCCTAGTATACTCCTCTACACTCATAGTACCTTGGGTCAGATTGTTTAATTGGGAGTAACTAGGAGTAATATCTTGAAGGTGGGAGGGGGGCCGAAAACGAGACTTAATCTTAGATTTCATTTTATCCCAAGTTTTGATCTTCTCCTTTCTTTTTCTTACTCTCTTGGCACACAGATTAGTCCACCAAAGAGATGCATACTTTCTAAACTTGAGAGCAATAAGTTTTACCTTCTTTTCTTTTGGAATCTCCTTAAAGTAAAAAACTCGTTCAACCGTGTGCAACCACTCCAAGAAGTCATCCAGGTCTAGCTTGCCTTCAAACTCCGAGACCTTAACCCTAAAGTCATTAAGGCTGGGTTGGAACCTTCTTCCTCTTTTGGTCTCCTTTGAGGCTCCTCCACACTGGAAGAAACCAAAGGATGGTGGTCTCTTTCACTTTCTTCTTCTTGGGCTAAACAGGGTGCGCTAGAAGAGCTAGCAAGGATTTTCCCTTTTTGCTTCAATGATTCACCAAGTTGGCACCTTAGATACTCATTTTGGTTCTTTAGTTCTTCATTGGTGGTCGTGATGGCCTCACAATTCTTCATTACAGCATCAAACTTCTCTTCTAAACTTATGCTAGCACTCATGACTGAAATTAGATCAAAACTTGAGGCAATGTGTTTGGGTTGTGTTTCGGGGAGAGGGAATGTGTTTGGGCGAGTTCAAGGCCAAGGAGAAACCTAGCTCTGATACCAAAAATGATGTATTCCATCAAGGATTAGTTCCCACTATAACTGAATGCAAGCTAAGCCTAAACAGAATGCAAACTGGATTTGGACTGAAGTGAACCCGGGAAAGAGGTAAAGGGGATAAATGGAGCTAATCTCACTCTTGGGTACAGAAATCACCACCAAGAATGCAATTAAGGCCCATGATATAGAAACATCACCAAAGGAAGAGTTAAGATTCACTAGATCACCACTTTACTCGGCCTAAGTAAGGATGAGCTAGAGAGAGTATTTTCGGGTTCAAAGGAGCAAAGCTCTGCTTTCTCATTCAAATGTCATGATCTCCTTACAATATGCAAGCAAGCATAAAAAAGTGACAAAGAGTTAAATTTTTTGGATTTTATTGATTGTATACTGGATGAGAGTTCAAGGAGCTAATGCGCTTGTATTACCCCTTTTGTACATGGGTGACATCCCCTTGATGTCCTTTTATTATACTTCTGTGATTACTTACCAAAAAAAAAAAAATATGCAAGCAAGCATAAATACATGTCCCTCCACTTTCTGCCTAGTTGAAAAGAGTTTCCTTACAGCTTAGGAAACCTTTGATCTAGCTTAAACAAACCAAAACGCAAAGCAAGCTTAGTCCTAGCTAATTACGATCGGTGAGTCTAGTTAAACAGGTTGTTTAAAAGCTAGACTCAAGCTTGAACATGTTGATTAACTACTAATTGATCCACTTACTCATGGGAGAGAGAGAAATGGCTGCTGTAGGTCCCTTTACGGCCAACCAATCAGAACACTAGCAAATATTTATCTCTCCTCCTAGTGGCAAAGCTGCAAATTCTTCAATGATTATGTTCCTAGCTCCTTAAGCAAGCAAGTAAGCAAGAAGGCAGGTCCCCAAAGCTTCTCTTGGAAGGCAAAGCCACGGCAGATTTGAATTCAAGCGGACACCTGGGTTGGCGCCAAAAATGAGCAACGTGGCTGCCTATCCTCCACTTAATTTAGAGTTGATTTTTTGGCATGGGTGAGTTCATTAGTATGTTAATATACACCCTAAGTGAAAAAATCAGGGCCTAAATTAGGTTTAGGGAAGGAAGCCAAGCAGAAAGTCAAACCGTTTAGAGCAAAACTGCAATGGTTGACTTGTAGCTGCTGAAACCCATGAAGCACTTGATTTAACTTGGATTTCTCTTCATGGCTTGGTACTTGAGGATGCTAGCTAACAAGCCTAACATGCTAAGCAAAAATAACGGCACTAAGCCTCCTGGAGGTTTAGGAAATCAGACGCACAAAACTGGGCTTGTGCATTGAATCAAAACCGGGTAAATCAAAACTTTGGCTAATCAAAGCTTGGAGCAAACCTTGGATCTTGGTGCTCATACTTAGACTTCCTTGACTGTCTTGAGGGCCCAAACCATGATCCATGGATGGATCTTCATCATGGATTTTATAGCTATCCTTCAAAAACTTGTATGAATTTTGTATAGCATTCTCTTCAGAAGTTTTGGTTGATGGACGCCCATGATATCCATGCTTGTGGATGAATCCGTCTTAGGGAAAATTTGGGTAGGAAAAAAGCTAGTGTAAACTTTGAAGAAGCATGAACACAGATACGTAATATGGATGCAACACAAGGCCTTCACGTTGACACAATATTTTTCAAAAAAACTAGGATATGAAATGTGTAATGGACATGTAGTATTGTTTTTTTTTTTTTTTTCTGTTTGTTTAATTCCTATGTGTTCCAATTGGTTATGTGTTTTTAACCTCTGAGGCGGCCATTTTGGGTGTGGAGAATAACAAATTGCCCATAGTGTGTGCACCCTACAAGGCTACAAATTCTATTGACAAAACCCAGTTTCTTTGAGTCATTTGTATATTTGACTTTTGTTTGAGAGTGTTGAAAGAGTGTCCAACTGTATCGGTATTCGACACATCTGGTACATGGTTAACTGAATCTTATGTGAATCTGTAGAGAGTGTAGAGAGTGTCTGCGCTTCATAGGTAAACTTGCTAGTGAGTATTCCCCCCACCTCCTTTATGTGTTTTTTGTTGCACAAAATGATTTTTCTTTCTCCACATTTTGTGCTTTCCTGGTCAAGGCCCCGCCCCCAAAAGAATAAGAGGTAGCAGAAAAGAATGGGTTGTTAACACGTGTCTCTCTAAGTATTGTGAAATAATATTTCAACACTCATGTTTCTGAAATATTTTTCTAACATTTCACCTTTGTTTGAAGTAAGTTTAAACCCCCAAATTGTTGACATGGTGGTCAATTATTTGTACACATGGTTTTGGCATGTTTGCAATTCGGGGTTTCAAAGTTTATTTTCATATGTAGACGTGAAGGGATAAATTATTTTGATTGAGGACGAAAAAAATTATTGCCGATACTTTGGTGCCGGGAGGGGGGGGGGGGGAGGGGTGCTGCTTATTAGGATCATGGTCATCTGATCCTGCAAATTTTGGGGAAAAAATATTTATGTATAATAAAAAATAAAACAGGATATATATATATATATATATATATATATATATATATATATATTATTGACCCCGCTAATTTCACAAAACAGTTATTGTGTGCCTCACTACACTTTCTCTTATAGGCATTCTGTATTGAAGTCTGAAAAGCTACATTGTCGCTTCTTTCTTCTTTTTTAAATTTATTTTTGGAACTAAAACTCAAGGTGTTTATTCAAACATAACTCATCTTTTCTCTCCTTTGCTTTCTACTTCCAGTCATGCATGATTTTTGATGGATTTTATCGTTGCCCATATTTTTAAAAATTGATCTTTATGGGTATTTTGCACAATGACAGATCAGGTTCTTTTTGTTGATTTTCTATATAACTTTTGATTTTCTGTTGCGTCTTCTAGAGCTGAGGTTTTGATTGTAGTTTTTGGTTTTGAGTTTGTGGTCTGTTCTTTTTCCATTTGAGAATCTTTCGAACTCTTAATTGAGCCCTTTGTGTTTGTTTGGTTTTTCTGTTCCCTTTGGGGAGTTTCAATATGTTTTTGTGGGTTTGGCTTTGATTTATGTTTAACGTTTGGGCTTTTGCCCTGATATGTTGTGGAGAAACTTTGATCCATAAAATTTGAATAATTATTGTACTTTCTGTTATTCCCCCTTTATTGTAGTAGCAAATGAGATGAAGATTCTGTAATTTAGCAGTTAGAATAAGACAAACTCTATAGGCTTGGTCTTGGGGGTTTTATATTGTGAGAAGGTTTTATTGGTGTCAAAAATACTGATTTTTGTTAGGATTTTGAATTTGGTTGCTTAATTTGATTTTTATAACTATTGATGAATTTCATACCTTACGCATACTTGATCTGACCCCGCTGCATTAAATTGTGGCTTTGCCACCTTTTTTGGTGTGTGGGGGGGGGGTGGGAGGGATTATGTGAAGGCCTCAAGAAGCAACACTGGAATTTCTTACGCATAATTTGAAGAGAAGCCAAATCCCCAACCTGCTTTGAATCATAGAGCCAAGGTTTTAGATTTGAAGTTTGAGAAGATTAGGAAAGGCACTGTTTCATCACTAAGAAATAGATGTGTAGATCAACAGATGTGACAGTTTCAGCTACCACTGCATGATGGGTATGTGAGAATTTTTGAAAGAGGGTATACCTTGGAGTTTGTGGGAGGATTCCATTTTGCAACCCATTCTCTTCAACCCTTCGAGAGCCTACTCTTCAAGGGTACGTTGAAACTAATATATGTATGCATGCAGCATGCTCACCAAAGAGAGAATAGCCTCATGTTTGTAATTTTTTTTCTTCACTTGCCAAGGTGAAGATTCTTCCGGAGGGTACTGATGAAATTATCAGGCCTTATGACTCTAGTAATTCTTTTACCGTCAAGAGTTTCTGCCACAAGCTCTATGGTGGTGGTAATTGCCCTAACTTCCCTGT
The DNA here is from genome assembly GCA_017589665.1 of Selenicereus undatus. NCBI lineage: Eukaryota > Viridiplantae > Streptophyta > Magnoliopsida > Caryophyllales > Cactaceae > Selenicereus > Selenicereus undatus. The sequence continues at coordinate 41,618,715 of JACYFF010031954.1, forward strand.
ACAGGCTATTTGGAAGTCTAAAGCGCCCACAAAAGTGTGCTTTTTTGCTTGGGCGGCCACTAAAGGTAAGATCTCCACAGAGGGTATGCTTAAAAGGAGAAATGTTAATGGGCCAAGTAGATGTTTTATGTGTCTTGAGGAGGAAGAGATGGTGGACCATCTCCTTATTCATTGTAGTTGGGTTTCATCATTTTGGCATTTGTCTCTTTCCTTGATGGCTGTTAGATGGGTTCAACCTTGCTCTGTGAAAGATGTCTTGGGGGCGTGGAGAAGAAGAATGAAGAAAGAGTTGGGTTGGTGGTATTTGGAAGATGAGTCCTTTGGCGTCTGGTGGTGTACATGGAAGGAAAGGAATAGTTGGATTTTTGAGGGCAAAGCTTTGTCGTTGCAAGATATCAAGCTCTACTTTTTGAGAATCTTACATAATTGGAGTTATGCTCTTAATGGTGGAAGAAACATGTGTTTCTTGGATTTTGTAGATAATATTATGCATGAGAACTTGAGGGCATGACGTTTTTGTTTTTGCCCCTTTTGTGCATGGGTGTCACCCCTTGATTTCTTTCTAATACAACCTTTTGATTACTAATAAAAAAAAGGAGAGAATAGCCCCATGTTCTGCCAGCATTCGACTCGTGAAGACTTGACATTCTTGAAAATCTGAGAGGCTAGGTCTGCGAGACCTGCAATGACATGCTTAATTCTTTGAAGACAGTTTAAAAATTGAAAACTCAATAAAAACCAGTGATGACCTTGCTGGAAGAAAGCAGAAGTAGTTAGCCATCTGCCACCTTCAAGAAGATGAAATTCACTAGGAAGAGACAGGTGGGCTTCAACAGAGCTCCCTCCCCGACCCCCCAAAAAAAACCCCAAGAAAAAAAATCACATATAGTTGCACCTTGGTTTAACCTCATACCTTCATGACAATCTTTGGTTTAACCTCATACCTACATGACAAGCTCCTATGTTGCTCTATATAACTCTTTTCATTTTCCTTGAAGCTTTGCAAGGCCTCTTCTGCAATCAAAGGTATAATCTATATAGCATACTAACAGCATCACCTCCAATTTTCTTATTGCTGGGAGTCTTGTTCTGGTATATAGCTTTGGAGACGTCCATGCATGTTGTTTTCTTCTTGACAACTTTGCCTTTCGATTCTCTGGTCAACCAGTCTCGACACTTCAATTGAATCCAAGCTTCTGCAGAAATTCCTTGCTGTAGTCACATCTCCTACCCTCCCCCCAACCCCCCAACAAAAAGGAATGAAGAAAAACATGATCCCTGTCTCAATGCCAAGGCATCGCAAAGGCAGCAAGTATCCACATTTTTCTTTTGATTCTAACTTTGTCCAAAATTTCCGGCCATTTTATGAAAGCAGCTTTAGGCTGATTCCACCTACCCCTTATGAGCTTTGTCTAGTGGGCATTTCTTTGCTGATCAGCACTAATCCATTTATGCCAACTAGCCATACTATATTTGCCATTCATTACACTTCCATCTGTTTTTATCAGTCTCAGAGCCATATCTCAATTTCTTTTCCCCTTTGAGAAATTGCTTCCTTGCCTAACTATGGTCTACAGGTGGTTTTTAGCCCTGCCTATCCTTTTTCTTAAGATAGATAAGATTGAGCCATTGAACCTATAATGCATCATTTTCTAAAGTGATATCTGACACTAACTTTTAGTCCATCTATTTTTATATTTTTATAAAATGATGATCTAAGGGACGGATGACTGCTATGCTACAAATGACTTTGTACTTCCAAAAGACTGTATACTTTTAAGTTTTAATCCATCTGTTAGTACTTATTAGCAGTATTAAAGCCAAGGCTGTGAGCCTGTGATAAACCTCCCTTTTGATCCCTTGTGTAGCTTTAGCCTTTAGGTTTACAAACTAGGCTCCTGGAGACAAGTGGAACTCTGGCTTTTTGGTCATCCTCACCCCATAAAGATCTCCTGCAGAGCCATTCAATTTGATTAGTCACATACTTGGTCAGATAAATATTTTAACCTGTAGTTGGGATACTCATAAGTACAAAGTTGATGAATTGAATGCTGCCCAATCGAATCTACTCTTTGCCCGCCCCTTTATTCTTGCAGTCATACAATGCACAAGAGCTTGAAATGGACTTGTATGACATAATCAGCATATTGTTGTTGGGGTCAACAGACTCAATTTGGTGCAAAATATGTATGAATGGGAAAATGGGCTGTCCCATCTCGAAGCTTTGTGTGATCTATGTTTGCGCTGGTATCTGGCTTTCAATTTGGCTGAATTTCTGTTACTTTTTGACCTGCGTTTGGAGAAAGCGTGACAGTTCTAAATCCTGACCTCCAAGAATAGTGAAGCTTCTAGTTGTTGAATGTGCTTATTCATGTGCAACAATATCTTGTTATGTTCTCTCTCTGTGATCTCCAAAAGCACATCTTCTGTTAAAGACCACCACATGTTGTGGATTGACTGGATTCTGCCGTAGCAGGTTTGGGGAGTTCCAGATGTGGTAAGCATTAGCTTTATCCCTGTATAGGGGGGGGGGGGACCGTTCCGAGAGCCCTGTGGAAAATATTTTCTTCAAAACCTTATGGGTTGAAATCCTCCCTCCTTTCTCTCTGTTGTAATTTTTTTATTTTTTACTTTTCAAGAGCACATCTTAAAATAGTAAAAACAAATTTAGTAAGTCTTGTATGAGACTATCTCATCTGAGAAATACTATGGGGTAGATGGTTTGGGGTAACTTTTGATAACAATTGGGTACTGGTAATTTATTTAAGGGTGATTTTAATAAAAGTCACACTCTAAGAATCATTAGTCGCCTCAAAAGTTATAAAAAAGTTACTCGTAAAGGAGCATCCTTATATCTTTTGCATAAGACAGTTTCAACTTTGAGTTTTTGAAAAACAATACTTGTATTTGCATGGGAAGCAAGTAATGTGCCTCTTTAGTGGTAATGTTTATAACATATTGAGCTCATGTCTATCCAATTTCTAGTTTCTTGGCAATCAGCATTTTAGATAATGCTTTACGATCGAACAAGAAGAGAAAGTACATTCTTTTAAGACATCGCCTTTGGCTTGTGAACGAGGCCGGTTTATAAGTTTGACGTTCAGTGAGACTGATTTTCATGTGATCAAATGTTCAAAAGCTCCTGTTATGTTTTTAGATGCTCGACTGCGGAGTGGGGTTCTGATTCTATCTTTTCTCCTTCCCTAGTAAGGGTGACTTTTTTTGGTGCACATATTAACTTATTAAGTACACTGTACCAAAGAAAAGAGTAGTTTTGTTGTTTACATGATTATTGATCTTATGTTTTCAGGTTTGTTTCCTTCCTGGTACCCTTGCTCTTGGTGCCACTAAAGGACTGACCAAATCGAAAGCTACTAAAGAAAACTTGCTTAGCTTTGAGGACCTGGAAAATATAAGGCTTGCTGAAGAGCTGGCTAAGACTTGTTTTGAAATGTATTCAGTAACTTCTACAGGTCTTGCTCCAGAAATTGCTTACTTTCATATTGAGGTTAGTAGAATTCTTCGTAATGGTTCAACTTAGTTGATTGATTCAATTGCAACATCTTTGATCAGTGTCCCTGCCATTAAGTCTACCCCCACTTAGTTCTTTGTTATCTATGTGTGGCATTTATGTGACTGAGATTTAACAGGAGTACCTTATTTATAATGTATATAATTTAGACCTTTGAAAGTGAATAAGCCTCCTTACTATCCAAGAAATAATAAGGCGCTTTGGTCATTAAATATGAAGTTCCTCCCTTATTTTTCCTCCTTTTTTTTAAAGACAACCAAGATTACCTTATTCATATCGTGAGCCTCTATGCTGTTTCAATGAATAATAAGAGGCTTTTTGCCTTAAATGGGAAGTCCCATATTTGTTCTGAAAGTCAAAACCCAGACTACCTTTTTTTGTTTTTCATATCAAGATTGAGTTCATTCTAGATGAAAGTCAAAACCAAGACCAACTTGTTCGTAAGCCTCTATTCCAAGCTATGGGGGTGTAGGTTAAGTTAGCTTTTTGGTCCAAAAAGCTAATGCTAGAAAAGCTCAAACTGCTAGTATTTTAAGATAAAACTTTTCGATAATTAGCTTTCTCCCTCACATCTTTTTTAATTAACTAATTTACCAAATACTTTTTTTCCCCAAAAACAGCTGAAGCAAGTAACTGAAATAGCTTTATGAACAATATACGAACAACTAACAATTAATGCAAACAACAATTGACAGTGGTTTGTAAAACTGCCTTTTATATCAACATTCAAAATATATTATTTTGCGATCTTGACGATGTGTACTAACATAACATTCTATTGACCACAAAGATATTTAAGATGCGAATTTATATTGCTCTGAGTTGATAGCCTGCCATGATAAGAGTTATTTAACATTTTAGTATCTCTAGATAAGTGACTTTCATTTTTTTTGATCCTGCGTTATTTTGTACCTTCACATTTGTATTAGTTATAATTTTGTTCAAAAATGACGATTATACCTTTTTGTCTTATTTTTCGCATTTTCCCCCTCAATTCTCTTTCTTTCCTCCTCCTTTCTCTTTCCTTTTCTCCCTCATCTCTCTCTGTTTCAATTTGTGAACTCCATTAGTGGGCCGCCATTGATGAACAATAGCAGTTGAGAAGTAGCAAAGGAAAACGTTTTGAGAAGAACATAGTTTTTCCTCAAACATTGAAGCTTGGCTGATTTACTATGCCATATGGACGCCCCCTAATTGACTTCATATAAAATATCACTGCATTGGATCCATTGACTTCCGCTCCTTGACTTCTATCTTTCTCTTTCTGTCATCTTTATCTCTCTCCTACCTTCACCATTTCAATCAAAGTCAAGTGCCTAAACTATGTTGACAAGTGCATGAATTGAAGGGATTGTTTTAAAGTTTATCCATTGAAATAAAGTAATCTACAAATCTAGTTGCTTTTAGGATAACTTATTTTATTTTATCTAATTCTAATTTCAGACGTTGGTTAGAAAGAACCAACTACCATTACTTATTGATGAATATTTTGAGAGGCATCCAAACTCTGGTTATTGGGGAAAGATCAGATCATCACCATTAACAACGAAGGGGATGAGTTGTAGCCTGGAGGTTGTACTTTGAGGGAGGGTTGGGGAGGGAGGAGTGAGAAAGAAGATCGATAGGGTTGGGAGGGTTCCTGTACCATCATCATCAATGGACTTGCAGGTGGCTCCGCCACCATATAGTCCCCTGGCGGTCATATAGCTTGCTGCTAGGTGGCGTGTCTAGTGCTGGGAATGGTCGGGGAGTGTTAAGAAGTAAGTGAAAAGCTGTTAAAAGGGCATAATAGTCATTTTAGGATCCAATATCATAATGCAGAAAAGCAAGGGTAGTAAAAAATAAAGTCCGAAAAGTCAGGGTCAGAAAAATTAATTTCACTAACGTCTGGATACTAAAATGCTAATAATGCCATCGTAACCAATAAAGAATAATGCAATTTCTGTGCTTTTTTTTTTCTTTTTTGCATTTCTTTGATCCTGCTGGGATGTAATGGCGTTATGATCTACTTGAGCAGGATTTCTTTGAAGGAGGACTTGATGGTGGTAACAAGAGTTCTGAATATTCTAATGATATCATAATCAAGCCTGCTGACCGTCATAATCTTTTGCGCCCTGAAACAGTAGAATCTTTGTTTGTCTTGTATCGCATCACAGAAGATCCAAAGTAAGCTGCTGCTGAGTTTGCAAAATGCTTTATATGCATGCAATGATTAGTTTTAGCCGTAAGGCTGGCGATGGGTTGGGTCCGGGTCGGATCCACCTGGACCCAGACCCAGACCCATTTAATTTTTTGGACTTGGACTCAGATCCACCCCAGATCTATTGGGTCTAAAAAGATGGATCCATAGCCAATGGGTCTGATGGGCCCATGGGTCTTAAATGGGTCATGATTGTTTTTCACATTAAAGATTGTTTTTTAGCTTTTCAACATGAATTACCACTTTCTGTAGATAAGTAATTCATAATTAGGTGTTCTTACTTATGTCTTACACACCAAAGGTAATATTTTAATATAAACCACAAAGAAAAAGTCAAATAAATTTAAGCAAACATAACAAAATAGTTTTTCTTCGACGACTGGTAGCAAGCAAAGTGGCTTTAGGGTTTATTGGTTTAGAGTTACTTTAGTCAGTTGGCTTTCCCACATTTGTTTTTTTTTTTTTTAAATTACTAGGTCTTCAATGGGTCCTGCGTCTGGGTTTGAAAAATTCAGACCCAAACCAATACCCGACCCACGTCCCTCAGACCTAGACCCATTTAAGACCCGTCGGGTCTCATTTAATTGGACCTAAACCTTCTAATTTGGGTTGGGTCTGATAGGTATGGGTTGCGTTCAGGACTCACTGTTATCCCTAGTTTTAGGTAGACTTGATGAAAGTTCAGATTGATTTGACGTAGAGTCAGAATAGGCTGGTAGGATATCCAGGTCAACTTGTCTCAGGTTGAGGTTGTATGTTAGGGTCTGCGTCTGGGTTGTCTAGTAAGCTTGTCAAAAAAAAAAAAGAAAAAAAGCGGTCAGCATTGATAAGGTAACTGTCTGATTTGTTTGACTCGGTCAAAACCTGATTGCCTTGCTTCGGGTCTAGGTCCAGTTGGATAATATCTCTGTTTCGAGTTCATCATTTGGACGAAGGTTCACTACTCTGCAGGTATCGTGAATGGGGTTGGCAAATATTTGAGGCATTTGAGAAATATACAAAGGTTGATTCTGGTGGATACACGTCTCTTGATGATGTGACTACAATTCCTCCACATAGAAGAGACAAGATGGAGACGTTTTTCTTGGGCGAAACGCTTAAGTATTTGTACCTGCTGTTCGCGGATAGTACTCTTATTCCATTAGATAAATTCGTTTTGAACACAGAGGCACACCCTATTCCCATTAACTTCTCCAACATGAGGCAATGATGCACATTTGAGGACTCATGAATGTGATGTCAGTGGAAGAATTTGTGATTTTGCAATGGGTTTGCAGGAGGCACAAATCAAGCCGTAGAAGTGTCCTGAGCGGATAACGCTTTATCTTTCCCTGGAGAAGAACTGCAGTTGCTGATTCCAAAAACGTCTGTTTCTGTGTCTGCCTGCTTGCCAAGACATATTGACAGTTGTACAATACATGCTTGGAAATTTGATCGAGACATGAATGGGGCTTTCCCATCAAACGTTATTCAGCTCACAAGACTGATCAGTCACAGTTTTGTACGGGAGCATCTAATTGTTTGTATGATACGTGTACTTGCATCTCTCAAAATTTATAGACGGCAAAAAATTACCCTTATTTGTAAATCAGCGCTCTGGCCTAGCGATTTATTTGCGTCAAACTGCTTGAGCTTTTTGTGGTGGTTATAGGAAAAACAATTGATCTTCAATGGCGCTTATTTCTTCTACCTTTGATTCTTGAAAATTTTGACCTGCAGTTCCATGGTGCTTTGATATGTTAAAGTGTAAAAAGTGTAGACTTGAGAAAGCTCGATAGAGTTCCAACTACCGTGTCCTCTTTTTTTTCTGTTTTTTTTTGGGGGGGGGGGGTGAAGAACGAATTTGGATATTTAGGTGAATGTTTTATACTTTTATTTGTCAGCGCCTGCTAAGGGGGAGCAAATATTTCTGACTGGTTCGATCTGGATTGCTTGCTTTACCGTCTGACCAAGTCGGAATAAGCTGATGCCATTTTTCAGGCAAGGTGGAAGTTGTGTCATTTCAAATCGGATCACATTCTGGTTGCCTGTCCTACCCAGAAAATGCACTTAATAATGTTCTGTTGAATTTTGGGACATGTTGCCTGTACTGCTAAGAAAATGAAATGAATAATATTACAGTCAAATGTCAGGTTGGTTCAGTTGGGTCATATGTAAGTTGGGATTGAGTGCACTGAGTGGGGTATGGCTCTGAATCATGCAAGTTAGTTAATTGGGTGCAGATCAGTTTATTGTATGTGATGATAATTCACGAAACAAAAACATTTATTTTATGTGATGATAACTGAAGAAACAAAACCATATCTTACCTGAAATTCTAAGTGTCCAATTATATCGGGTAGGACGATCAATTTGCCTTCTTGCTCCTCCTTTAGTGCATTTTGGATGTTCATGTGAATGACAACGCTGATCTTACTGTTATAACTGGACCTTTTGATGACTGTTTGACAATTACAGCAACGAAGATCCTCTTTGTCACCCTGGCCATCGTGGCTTAGGCTCTCAAAGGCAATGTTTTTTCGCCATTAACTTCTGTGATGATGCTGTCTTGCAACTCAACATTTACATGACATCTCTGGTGTTATCGTATGCATTACTGTTGGGTGCTCTTTGATTCAACAGATAGCTTGCCAAATCAGGGTTTCTCTTTCTAGCTTTGTGATCTAACAAATAATTTACTGAATCAGGGTCATAGTGAACAGCCACAAAAAAGTTAGGCTGATCTTCCTGGACCATCAAATGATTGCCCAGTGCGCATCTGGTCGTGTCTTGGCATTCTTGAGTGCCCTTCTGGTACGTGGCTTGGCATGCCCCCTTCGTCAATGGATCTTCATGGTGTATTGGACTTTCTTTCCATAAACACACCCCATGCCTTTCTCCATCTTCATGCCATTCACGATAGAAATATCATAGGCTTTCTAAAGCTTTTCGTTTCTGCAAACAGATTAAAGTTTCAAGTTAGCTTCTGTGATCAAAAGCCAATGCTAAATGGCGAGTAGAAATTCCTGTTGAGTTGTTGGGTTGGAATTAGGTGGGGTTAATTTTGAGATCAGTCAAAATCGACAGAACAACTAGATTCGATGAGTCATGTCAGGCTTCGGGTTGGAATCAGGTGGGGTTGATTTTGAGATCAGGTGGGGTTAATTTCCATGAAGCTCATCCAGAAAACTTAATCAGTATTAGTTACACAAAGTTGTAGGTCAGTTAGAATTGGGTTGGATCTGATTGGAGTGAGGTGCTATATTGAGCCTTGTTCAGTATTGTTTCACCCTACTTAGACAGGGTCCCGGGGTATGCCATTCAATTAAGTTCAGTCTTGTTTCAGGTATTTGTGGCATGGTCGGGTTTGATTCAGCTGTTGAGAATGCTTAGTGTATTTGTCATTGATTGGGTTTGCATGTTTCCTATTTCAAAGGTAGTTTCATACCGGAAAAGGTTGGCCGTTACAATGCGTGATTTGCCTTGTTTGCTTCAATAATATTCATCATTGGACCTCTATTCAACCTTAATATATGAAACAACCTTAATATATGTATCTTCTGGAAGCCCTTTCTGAATAACCTGAATAACCTGCATATTTCTAGTCGTTAAAAAGTATGGAAAGAATGGAATATAGGTCTTTCTCCTATATTGCTATCCCACTAAGCGATTATATTTTGGAATGACAATGTTCTTGTAAAGAATGTTTAGCTCCGCAAAAATTTTTCTATGGAACATAGATCTGTTGATGAGTGTAATGAACTTTAATTTTTCTCAAGTGAAGTATTTATTTTCAACTTTTGGGATTGGAATGATTTTTCCTAAGAGAAGGAAAATGTTCCTTATTTTGTCAAGCGTTGAAAAATTTGAAAACTAGTGTTCAGAAAATAAGTTTCCTTCTCATACCAAAGATATTGTAAATTAGCCCAACTCCATGCGCTCAACCCCCTCTCTTTCTATCCCCTCCTCTCTGGAAAAACCCTAGCCTCCTCATGAAAAATTCTAGCCATCATCTACTTCAATAAGGGGCTAGCATCAGCCATAATTGCTGGTGTTAAGCCTCAATCTTTATACTTTTTGAAATTTTACTAATATTTTTGTCTCTTTTTAATAAAATTTTTCTATAGTTTATGAGAGTTTGTTTTTTTTATTTTTCTCACAATTAGTGTGAGTTTGGTTGTTCTCACCGTTAGTGTGAGTTTGAGTCATTGCCTTTGTGCAATTTTTTGTAGATTTGAAAATTTAGAGTGAGTTTCTTGTGGAGTACAATTTGGAAATTATTATATTAGATCTATATTTTCGATTAAGGAATGAGTCAACAATGGAATTTCATGTGGTTCTGCTATGAATATCTTCCTTTCAAGTGCAATCTACCACGTCAATTGGACATCTGTTCCATAAAGCTGTACTCAATGATTCAAAATGCGGTTTATGTCGCGATTTCGATTTTGGTAGCAGTACGGCAAAATCGCTCTAATATGGCGATCGCGTTTCATATTGCGGTTATTGCAACATGAAAACGCGGATCGCCCAACTCCAAAACCTTTCCAACGTGGCCGTTTCGTCGTGGTTCGGCCACATTTTGAATCCATGGTTGTACTATAGCTCGTCGATATTCGGGAAAGACGCATTGACATCAAAGAATGCGATTGGTGGCAAAAATACTACTACAAATTCAGAGTAGGTCGACAGTACATTTACCATTTGCTTTCTAAAGAAAATGGTTCAATTTGATGTTTTAGATTTACTTTTGATAGGAGATATTTATTATATATGTCATATGACTTTTCATTAATGAATTATTCTTTTTCTTATTAAAAGAAAGATATTGTAAATTGGAAAGTACAGTACTTGATCATGGCCATTACTGTGAATGATCATTTCCTACAACAAAAAATTCATCAATTATCGCCTTTTCCTTTTTTTTTTGTGGACCAGATCGATGTGATATGTAAGGTTCTGTTCAACCGAGTGTTTATTATTGCAGCAGAAACTGTGTATATCCATTGGAGCCTCATTTTGCAGAACCAAGACCTTCCTTCATGGTAAATATCCAGCCTCCATTGCAAAAAACTGGTATAAAACAATACATGATGTAAAAAAGGAACTGTGATGTGATGGCGACATAAGGTAATCAAGCTCATTATGAGGTAGAATGATGCGAAGCAAGAATACCAATAATCTCCTTAAGTTAATTAGGTTCATGATTCGTTTGTTAGTGGTGGATTATGTCAAATAAAGCTTCTAGCACAAACTATCCAAAATATTTCTTTGAATTCTAGCTCAGTTTTTAAATGGGCAAATCAGCTCCGATTTTGAAAAACTACACATGAATAGATATCCTAGGATGTTTATTTTCCAATATAACCTATGGATCACCTTCGTATTCCAACTGGACAAGGGTCATTGTAGGTATGAGAATGTACGATTTTTGTTATGAGCTTAATTGAACCATCAATTCGGTGACTTAAGGTGATGCTTTTATGAGAAGTTGGTGAACACCTCTGGCAAATCCCCTTGAATATCTCCCCCAATTTTCTCTATTTGGGATGTTGGAGGATGCCAACAAGCAAGTGCAGGTGCATCAAATTCTAGCCCTGTATTTTATTTAGCGGTCCCCATTTTTCATTGTTTTAATTATGCAACTAGTTAGAATTTCATTGGTTGTTTTACTTGTGATTCTATTGGTCGATACAAAACTTAGAAAGGAGGGCACCCCACTATATAATGATTTGATTCCTTGTATTATTTTTAGATTTAAAATTTGGATTATTGAATGAAAAACTTGTTATCTCTCTACAAAACTATCATTTTCTCTCTCTTGGAGAATGTTCATTGTAAGGTGAATCCTTACTTTATTTCAATCTTTGGTACTTAGGCTTTATAAGGTTGAATGGTGGGTTGATTAGTGTAGGTGGTGATTTAGCCTTTATTCTAGACATATTTTCTTTTGATTGTTATTGATTCTAGTTTCTACAAATAAAAATCCATAATTGTTTTGGGTTTAATCTTTGCTTGGAGTTATAATCTAGTTCATCAAGGTGTTCTTCTTGTGGGTTGTTCTTCATCCTCCTCATTTTAGCGATCATCATCAAGAACAAAGCCTTTAGTTGGCCAAAGAGCATCTTCATATGTATCATAGAAGAATTTGTACCAGTTGGAAAGGAATTGTAAGGATACAGAAAAGTTGGAATTTCTAAGTGATGGGAAAGAAGAGATGGTGGGTAATGTCTAATTGGATGGCGTTGGGCAGACCGTTTAGGGTCTTCTGATGTTTCAATGCTTCTGTCCTCAGACATAGGCGTGACAGCATTTGTTCTTGTAGTTGCCCACGGAGCTGATTTCGTTCTGCAATTTCTACATACGCCCTGACTTGTACCCCTGAAAAGTTTGTTGAATAATAACACTAAAACTCAAAGAAAGTGTTTCTTCCAGTGTTGTCAGGAAAATTAACCCCCAATGCCGAACTATTCAACTTGAACAATCAGAAACTTTACACACCCAAAATCAATGGTAACCAGAAGTTGACCTTCATATTTGGCAGATTATATTGGTTGCATTTTCTAACAAGCTTATTAGATAAACTGATGCCCGATTTATATATGAGCTCATTTTTTAATGATCCAAAATGTAGTTACAAAATTCATTGTGTGGCATAACCAGCAAATGACAAGGTTGGTCATGCTGCCAATGGGGTAATAGGTGAGTCATATAGGTTGAATAACATGTAAAAAAGGTCAAACATTATTGTGTTTTCAGCATGGAGATCGCCATAGCCGGTGGTCGTTAGTGTGATGATAGACCAGTAAAGGGGTATACCTCACATATGCCCGATGAATTGAAGTCTAGATTTACTGCACCAATTCATGCCTTTCTTGGATCCAGCACAACGGACGACAAACAGAGTTACTTGAAAAGCCATAAAGATTTCACGTCTCCAATCTGTCACCCGATTCTTGCCTATTTCACAGTTTTAATTCTTTTAGGTGGGAAGAGGGGTTGGGGCCAGCGGTCAAATGTGACTTTATGCTTGTGACGAATGACAATAGTGGAAGAGGTTGTTTTGAGTAGATCCCAAATTCTTAAAGTACTGCCTATACACTACTCCACAAGAAATCAGTTGATATTTTGGTTAAACATTATACTTTAGCACATTAAAACCCAAAGTTTACAAAGAACAATTTCATGGCTACATGGAAAAGTAGGCTCTACGGCACTAACCACTTTTTTAAAAAGAAAAGTCATTTTGCAAACTTCTGTTTTTATGAATTTTTTGGCATTTATTTATTTGCCTGCAAATGTAAGGTTGTTTACATTTAGATCTCTTCATGTTCAAGAAAGGTAGAACCTGCAATGGGTGATGTTGTATGGGAATTAGCCCCTGTGGGTCTGCTTGATTAATCTATAAGTTCCATATCATTTCATTAGGAACCCTATTGGATTAAAATAGTAATAGCATAGGTGCACATGTTTTTATGACTCTACAAAGTTGGATCACCAGAGTTCAAGATGGCTTACAAAAGAAAAGTTTAGTGCAAATTAGGTGAACCGTATGTCTTTCTCAAGCCCCAGAAAGGGCATAGGATTTTGGTCAATATCCACGTTTTCCAAGTCTGCAATTCAGAATGTAAATAACAACATGGGATTCATTTGAATTAGGTTTTTGACCTTGCAAACCGAGAACTGACTCTTCGAATTCACCATAACATGGGGATGCTAAGCGCTTTAAACTCTAGTGCACTGTTGTGGTCTGCACAAAGGAGGCTAATGGACTGGAGTGGTGCTGTTAAGCAGACATTAAAGATAAACCAAGTTTACAGGCATCTGTAGCGAGAATCAGATAATCTCCACAGCCACTGTCCCGATCCAAACTAGCATAAGTTGAACCATACCCGACCAAACTGGAGGACATGTAACTCGAATTTAGCCCTAACTTGACTTGATCCAAGCCAAATTGAGCTAGTCCAAAACCAGATGTAAGACTGAACTATAGACTTGGTTGCGATTTCCTTGTGACCATCGATGTGAAGACCAGACTGGCCATCAATGTTTTCTGCGAAGAAAGTGAGAATGATATCAAAGGCAAAGAAGCCATTGACAATTTGGTTAATGATGAAGAATGCATCCTGTCTGTATGACAGGAAGGCAAACCCAAACGGGCAGAGCCATGCTGAAGTAGATGACTAGGATTAGAGCAGCATCTCGCATTCACGGAAGCATACATTATGAAACACTAAGGAATTGTCATGAATGACTCGTAAACCAGATTGAAAATGAGGCATTTCAATTCAGACCATACATTAACACCAAAAACACTGATTGTGGAACGTGATATGTGGAAATTTAGTGTAGGCAGCCTTACACTTATAAAAAGAGAGACATTACCAATTGCATTCTCATCAAGCTTATTGAACAGCCTGATCCAAATGAACCCTGTGCAAGGTATAGAAATTACAAGCTGAAGATACATGTATTCTTTTCATGAGCTGAAGCTTTATCCATCGTGAGGATGCAAAGGCAAATGACTCTTTTTCTGAGCTTCTATATCCGAGCTCTAAGTGCTGGTAGGATATCACCGGAGAGCACACTGCCATAGCTGAAGCCCTTGACTTTTAGCTTGTCATCATAAAAGAAACACTTAAAGTATGACATAGTGTCTGATGTGACAGCGGACTGCAAGAGAACGTAATGCTGATGGTATTGGTCACAGTGGGAGAAATTATACAGAGGGACAACTTTGCAGATTCAACGAACAGATTCTCAGTAATTGTATTCTAGAGTTTGCACTTCCAGTACATCATAGATGGGAATGCTAAACGTGTGAATTTGTCAGGCAGTCCTCCATTATCACATAATCTGTAGTCTCGACTAATTGTATAAAATGAAGTGGTAGATATTTCATTGGCTTTAGTGATTCAACTATGGAGGATGAATAATCCAATTTGTCTTGTTTTCATTTCGACATGACCTCTGCTAACGTAGGAATTTAGGATTTTGGGAAAAATATATTAAAACTAGAGCTAGCACACAGTTCATTAGGATTGAATTTGAACTTGGCGAAGTTTAACAAGGCATTACAAGTTCTTAGACGTGAGTATATTTAATTAGATAACATATGAGCCTCTACCATTCAGATCTAGCCATATAGACAACGAAGGTTGTTACTGTTGAATCAAAGCCATGTTGACCCAAGATTTGATCTCCATGATTTTCCTTACCAAGGCAGTTTAGAATGAAGCTTCTTTAGTCAAGCTTGGGTAATTTTAGATTTTAATAGTCATTATACCATATCAACTTTGGATTAGTTGAATCGTGAGCAGGTTATTCGAAGTTGATATCTAACCAAATCATTCCTGTCAAAACTAAATCAAGTCACATTTTTTTGATTGAGTAATTAAGAGCTTGTTTCTTTCATTGGTGATACAATATTGGTAAACTGGGAGGATTGGTAACGATTGGTAAAGAATGAGATCTTTTGGGAATGATTGGTAAGAAAGGGTAATGATTGAGAATGACTCGAAAGAGTTGGGAATAGCTGTGATTTATTTTTTTTAAATAGTGAGAATGAATGCGACAAAATAGTAAAGATTGGTAGGAATGGTAAGGATTGAGATTTTTTCATGATGATTGGCAAGGACTTAATATATCGGAAAGAATGGGAAAGATTGGGAAGAGTCAATATGTTTGTTTACCAACAAAAAAGAACAAGCTGTAAATAGAGGTGAGTTTTTTCCCGAAGTAAGCAAAACGCAATTTAAAATTTTTAACCTTGTGTTTTCTTAATTGACTTTGAAGTACCCTCACCTAATTATGTTGCTATATGGATTAGAATGTTGGCCCATTAAGCACAAGTTCAAAGCTTTAAAATTTTTAACCTTGTGTTTTCTTAATTGACTTTGAAGTACCCTCACCCAATTATGTTGCTGTATGGCTTAGAATGTTGGCCCATTAAGCGCAAGTTCAAAGCTTGATTGTAGTAGAGATGAAGATAATCAGGCGGATATGTGGTTATACATGATTGAATAAAATTAGAAATTAAGTTTTCAGAGAGGATTGGGGTGGCACCTATAGAAGATAAGATGAAGGAAGCAAGACTCAAATAGTTTGGTCATAACAAGAGAATATATATAAGTGCTCCTGTGTAGAGGTGTGAGACAATCAACCTCCTAGAATCTAAGAGGGGTAGAGAGACCAAAAGAGAATTGAAATGAAGTGATTAGACAAGATATGAGACACTAAAAAAATTATAGAGGAAATAGCTTGGGATAGGAGTTTATAGATTTTTTTTTGGTGCTAAAAAAGATGGATAAGAGTTTATAGATGTATAAGTTTAAAGTGGCAGATATTAACATTTCACCTTTTGGTCTCTTAACAGGTGGCAATAGTGGTGGTTGTTGTTATTGTTGTTGTCTTGCATACCAAATATTAGCTTGATCTTTTATAGTTGCTTGACATTATTCCCATCCCCTACATTTTATATTGGTTATTTATTATTTATACATGTTGTTGTTTGTTACTTCATATTTTTGGTTACTTTCAAATGTATTCGAAAGATTTCATTTCTATAGAATATTTTTTGAAATTTTTTTTATAGATATCTTAGAATTAGTCTCTCTACTTATATAAGTGTTTGTATGAGTAATACTATTTATATTTGTATCTTTTCAAACTTCACAAAAATAGGAGCCGAATAACAAGGTCTTATTGTATATTTTAGTGCCGAAAGTTATGGTTGTACCCTTATTTCTTTTATTTTCAATTTCTTTGTGTAAAAAAAAAATATATCTACCCATCTTCCTATATGAACCCTTGCATCTCTATCATATCTCCTCTCTTCTTCGACTTCCTCACCATCTTCATATCTCGATTCTTCTTCCTCCCTTTTTCTTTCTTTCTCAGCTTTTTCTGTCCTCTCCCCCCGACCTCCCCCAATAAGAAGCTAAAATATTGAAATCATCTATACCATTACAAGTTTAGGAGGCATAATCAACCAAGTCACAAATTCCAATGCAAAAAATTAATTATAATGAACAAGTCTAGCTAGCAGCCCATATATATATATATATATATATATATATATATATATATATATATATATATATATATATATATTCCTAAAAGTTTCGACTTTTGGTGTCTTTTAGGTCTTATTTGGAGCTAAGAAGGCAAAGGAGGGAGAAAATTTGAAGGAAAAAATCAGATGAAAAACAACTTTTTTCTTTTGTTTGGTTCAAGAAAGATGGGAAGGAAAAAACATCTAAAACAACCTATACAATTCGTCTCTCAGCTGCTCACTTCTTTATGTCTGTCGCTGCGCACCATAAACAGTAAAATAAATCCAATGTCATGCTTTTCCTCGTCGTGCATATGTGAATCCTTCTTCGTCTAATTAGTCTTCTTCACCTTCTTGATCCAATTTGAACTCACTTTGTTTTTTTGACATAAATCTGGACATCAAATCATATAACTTTCGTAACCTTCTTTGATTGATGATAATTCATCATTTTACGATGCAAATACGTGAAATTCGTAAATCAATTTCAAGAAGTCGCTCCAAGTTTTGACCCTCCAAATTATGCTAGTGTTTCGACGAAACCCTACTGTGAGTGATGGAATGACAATTGGATCCTTCCCCTATTTGTTGAATTGAGAGAAAAAGAGGGGGGGGGGGGGAGGATAAAGAATACTGGCTGAATTAACTGGAAGTGAGAGAGGACGAACAAATGTTGAATTAACTAAGAGCAAGAGAGAGATGCATTTGAGAAACATAATGTTCGATGGGTTGGGGCTAGCCAATTGGAGTCGACAAGCTAATGTGTGAGATTTTCCTAGATTTTCTTTAACGCAATTTAGAAGGAAATGCGACTTAACCAATTGGGAACCCTTGACTCTATTTATATTAGTAGAACAAATACAAAATTACAACTGTATCCTTAGGGTTCCTCTATCACACCCCTTCAATATATAAGGATGGATGCATAGACAGATTGAACTTAATAAATAAGAATTTAGCGATAGGAAGAGACTTGGTAAAAATATATGCAAACTGAAACTGAGTGGGAATATAACGAACAATGAGATCACCATGTGATACACCTTCACGAACAAAATGATAATCCAGTTTGGTATGTTTGCTACGACCATGCAAGACAAGATTGGCTATCATGTAAGTAACAAAAATATTATAACAGAGAACTTTGACTGGTATTGTAATAAAAAATACCCAACTCAAGAAGCAAACATCAAATCTAAAGAGTCTCAGTGGCCACGTAGGGAAAAATGTGGTATTTCGCTTCAGTGGCGGACTTTGATACAATATGATTCTTCTTCAAGCAACCATGAAACCAGATTAGGACCTAGGTAGATAGCATACCAAGTAGTAAAGCAAGAGCTGTCTGGGCAACCAGCTCAATTAGCATCAAAAAGCCACGACAACATTAAAATGAGTTGCCTTTTTGAGAACCAACCCATGATCTGTAGGACTTTACGAGTATATAAAAATTCGTTGCACAACAAGAAGGTGAGTAGTATGGGTGCATGCATAAATTTGGGAAACAAGAATAACAGCATAGGCAATATCTGGCCTGGTGATAGTTAAGTACTGCAGGGGCCAACCATACTCCTATAGTCAATGGGATCTGAAAGTAACGCCCCATTTATTACAGATAACATAGTCCGAGAAGGAAGTGGGGTGAGAACAGGATTGTGTATGGTGAGATTAAAGCAATTAAGAAGGTCCTGAGTGTATTTGGCATGGGATAAGAAAAGCAAATTAGGAGTCTGCACCACCTGTACCTCAAGAAAATAGTGAAGATCACCAAGATCCTTTATGGGAAATTGAGTGGAAAGAAGATGGGTGAAGTTATAAAGATAAGCGGATGAGCTGCATGTGTAAATAATATCATCCATGCATAATAAAAGAATGGGAAGAACACCAGAAGCCCGAAAAATAAATATGGATGAGGTAGTAACCAGACAAGTAAAGCCCAAGGAAAGTAAGAAGCTACTGAACTGGTGGAACCAAACTCCAGGAACTTGTTTCAACCTGTATAAGGACTTTTTCAATCTGTAGACATGGTGGGGATGATCATGATGAACAAATCCTTGTGGCTAGGTCATGTAAACTTCTTCAATAAGGTCACCATGTAAGAAGACATTCTGAACATCTAATTGCCTAATAACCCAACCACGAGAGATAGCGAAAAAGTGAATGATATGAATGGTAGTAGGCTTTCCAACTGGGCTAAAGCTGTCATGGTAGTCCAGTCCAACTTGCTGATCAAACCCACAAACAACCAATCGAGCTTTTCGTTGCTCTATACGCCCGTTTGAATTATACTTGTTTTGACAAACCCATTTACAAGTTAACAAGTTTAAATTACGGTGTTACGGAACTACAGTCCAAGTGTCATTATGAATAAGCACATTGAAATCTTCTAGCACAGCTTCAACCCATTTAGGATATTTAGATGCTTGTGAAGAACAAGTGGGTTCAAAATCAGTATGCAATGATAAAAGAACACGAGATTTGGACACAACAGACTTGGACAGAGTTTGCATGAGGTGAACGTTAGTGGGCCTAAATAAAGGCAGATCTAATGGGTTTGGGGAAGAAGGGAAGGCTGTCAAATTGAGACTGGACTCAGCTAGATTGGGGTCCAAACGGGAGGTGATGAGCTACTAGGTTGGGTCGTGATAGGCGGGGAAGCATAGCTGGGCGTGCCTGGGGGACAGGTGAAGGATTGAGTTGGGCTTAGGCTGGGCGAAGAAGTGCGTTGCGAACGAGAAGATTCAGGAGCCCTCTCAATGACAACCGGACCTACAACCACAGGTTAAATGGTTTGGGCTAGTGGAGTTGTAGTGAGTGGGCTTGTTGGTGGGGTAGATAAAAAGGTGGTAACAACAAGCCCAGTGGGAGGAATATCTTGGGCTGACACTTGAGCAGGCACAAGGTCAAGGTAAGGAAAAACATCTTAATGAAAAATAACATAACAACTCACATAATATTGACCCGTTTGTGGATCAAAGCGTCTATAACACATGTAATTGGAAGCATAGCCTACAAATATACACCGTTTTGATCAACAAGTTAATTTGTGTAGTGGATTCACACCCAAAAACCTTAAGAAAAGGATGATCAAGAGTACAATAAAAAATTCGTTCGAAAGGAGAGTGATTGCCAAGAATAGGTTGGGGGAGACGGTTAATAGTATGAGTGGCAACATAGACAGTATCAACCTAGAATTGAGCAGGTCAATGAGCGGTAAGTAAAAGAGTGTGAGCCACTTCGATAATGTGTCTATGTTTACACTCTGGCACACTGTTATTGTTCAGGAGTACGAGGGCAAGATTTTTGGATAACAATGCCATGTTGCTGAAAACATACGAATAATGGTGTGTTATCAAATTTTTTCCTACCTTCACTTTGAAAAATCTGAATTTTCTTATCAAAAAGTTTTTCCACCATCTTTTAGAAAACAAGAAATATAGGGTATACCTTAGATTTGTGTTTCATGGGATAAATCCATGTATATCAAGTACAACCATCCACCAGACACACATAATAACGATAGCCTAAATTACACAGAATAGGAGATTGCCAAACATCTGAGTGAGTTAAATATAACAAGCATTGGTCCACATTATTGAAGTGTAATTAATGAACTTTGGCCACCTTACAGGAAGTACACTTATTTGAAAGTTTAGACTCCAAAACAATAAAATGTTTATGCTTAAGCATATCTAAGACTTGAGAACCACAATGACCTAGCCTATTGTGCCAAACATCACGCAACACCTGAATGGAAACTGTGCAGCTTATGGTTTACATGAGGAAAATGAGTAGACTCCATTGTCACTAGAACCCTCCAAGATTGTTGTATCTGTTGCCTTGTCCTCAATATGCATAGAAGAAGCATGAAAATTCACCATGCAGTTATTGTCCTTACATAGTTGATACACATAAGGTAAGTTGCACTTTAAATTGGGGGCATGCAAGACATTAGTCAATTTTAGGTGCTTAGCATATGAGTTTTACATAGCTTGACCAATACGATAACTAGGTAACCTAGAACCATTAACAACAATAATAGAACTTGTGCCCTTCTAAGCAGATTTAGAGAAAAGTATACATTCAGCAGGACCATGTGGGTAGTTGCACCTGAATCTGGGTGCCAAATGGCATTGTTAGCCTCACTAGACTGAATAGTTGCTATGATAGCTGGAGGGGTGGATTGTGTCTATTTGAGAGCACAAAAATATCGAGGGTGGAAAGCAGTAGTGGGGCTAGGTTGAAAGCAAGCTCGCAAACAACTAGGGGTGGTAGGGACTCGTTAGAATTAATGGTGGGAAATAACTGAGACCCCAAAGAGCAAGAAGATCAGAAGCAATAATACAAGTACTATGAGGGGATACACCTGATGCCGATTGATTGTGGCCAATAGTTGAAGACTGTTGCTGCTGCTAGGTTTGATTGCCACGGGCCTCAGCATCCATGCTAGTTTCCACGACCCCCATGTTGATAAATATTGGTATTGGAGTTTTCAGTGGAGGCAGTGGCATTAGTGGTGGTGCCTCTAGAGGAAATTGTAGCGGCAACAGTGAAGGCTTGATGAGTGACAATGGATTCCTCACGAAGATGAGAGAGATGTTATTAACTCCGGATTAGCTTATAACAGAGCTCATCAAATGTTAAATTACCACAAAAGTAAGCATCATCAATAACTATACTCTCATAGTCCCTATCAAGACTAAACAAAGTATATTGCACCAATTCTTGTTCAGTAAATAGCAAGTGAGCCAGCAATTACCTTTATCTCTTGCAAATAAGCCTCCATAGTCTAATTCTCAGTCTTGCATAAGGCACCGAGATGACATTTGAACTCAAGTGTCTTGGCAAGATTAGTAGCAAGAAACCACTGATGATGACAATGTCATATCAAATATGAATGCTACAGATCACGAATCCCAATGTTGATATGTTTTGACATGGTTGCAAAAAGCCACGATCAAACCTACTGATCACCCTGCAACCATTGATAAATAGGGGATTCGGTTGTTGGTTACCCATGGCGTTAATGACATGCGTGGTGGGCGGCGGAAGAGTATTGTCAATGACGCCACGTATGTTATCAAGTATAAAATGAGCGATAAATTGTTGGTACTAAGTAATGTAGTCTTCGTGGCCTGCGAGAAGATTATTCACCACACTTATGATACTCTTTGGATAAGTAGGTGGTGGAGGAGGCAGCACGTAAGCCTCTGAGTAACACTTTAAGAGATTGCATGGGAGGAGGTGATTAGGTACTCGAGCTCCCATAATCGAAAACGTTGTTTCGGAAAACAACACAATTGGGTTTCGACCACGGTAGCTATGATTGTAGCTGGGGTGAGAGAAAGGTTGTGCTTGAGGCCATGATAAGCAACAACCGGGCAAGCGACATAGGTAAACTGACCAACGTGGTTGCAACATGGAAGTAGCCAACAGTTGAAGGCGATGCTGGCGGCTAGGATTCCAAGAGGAGAGTGGTTGATAGTGACGGATTAGGGGTGGCAACAGTGGAGGTCGGTAGTGGTGCTTGGGGGTGGATGTCACTAATGGAGGAATCAATGTTTTCTAGACCAAAGGAGGCACGAGTGCAAAGGACGGTCATTGTAGTTGATAGTGGAGGGTGGAGAGAAGATTTTAGGTTGGACATCGGTGGAGCATTGGCGGCTGAGAGGGCAGGGGGCTTGAGCTCGATTGCTTGGGGAGAAAGTTAGGGCAACTGAAAATGTATTAGGGTTTTTCAAGCAAAGGGCTCCGACACCATGTAACACAATTTAGAAGGAAATACGATTCAACCAACTGGGTACCCTTGGGTCTATATTTATAATAGTAGAATAAATACAAAATTACAACTGTATCCTTAAGGTTCATCTATCACTTTCCTCTCCATTCTGGGAGGAAAATTTTATTCACCTAAAATATGTTATTTTCCATCAACGTTTTCATAGAACTTTTTTCTTTTTAGTTTTCTTTACTCTAAACATGGGAATGTTTTTATTTTTTAATTTTTTTTCCCTTTCCATTTTAAGCAAATTAGGAGCAACAAACTAGAAAGAGGACAACAAAGAGAGAGCGGGATGTTGTCTCAGCATGCCATATGAAGCAACAAGGAGTTATGCGACATTTGTGCCAAGATAAATGTTGAAATCCTGAAAAGAGATGTAGTCACATTTTTTTGTTATTCATTGGCAATGAACAAATCAATAGAGCTTCTTTGTTCTTTCTGTTATTTCTCTCTCTAGTTTTTTAAGTTCTTAGTTCAACATCATGATGAATATAACAAGGGGCTTTAGTTGAATTAGAAAAAAAAAATTGAAGCAAAATTGTTGAGCAATCTGCCAAAAGAGGGGTAAGGAAGAAGATAATAGAGAAAAAACCAACAAAATGGAATTACCATGACTACTCAATGCCCATGAATTTGATTTAGCATTGGCTAAGTGCTCACATTATCCATACTATAATTCAAAGTAACACTTTTCTATGTCATAGGGAAGTACAAGGGTGGAGGAAGAAGGGATTGGAAATCGGAAGGGGGGAGAGTGGAAAGTGGAGTTGAGGAGAGACAATGGGCATCAAGTAGAGGATGATGAACTCATCAATCGGCAGCGATGGGTTCAAAGTCATCGAGGATCTCTCCAGTGCTCTGTCGGCGGTGGTCATGGGATGCCTATGCAGTCATGCAAAGCGTAGGGTTTAAGGCATGACAAGGTTGCAGATGGAGTATGTTTTTTTGAAAAAACCTTGAAAATGGAAGAGATAAGGGTATAACTGTAATTTCAGTACTGACACATAATCACATAATTAGATAAGGGTACACAAAAGTTAATTTTGAAAAGATGAGGTAAAAAAATTAATTCACCTAACCTCAGGGTACCATATTGACCTACTGGATTCTTAGGAAGACCCAACTCAGTGGGATTGCACTGGACTAATAAGGCTAAAAGTTAAAACTGCTAAAGTAGTACAAGTACGTTTGTTGCATCATCTAGTTGAAGCTAGTAGGCCACTCAACTACTATGCTGATTATTCGCCAACAGGGCCTACAATTATGACCATATTGTCTTAATTAGAATATGTTCTGCTCTCCCACCATACTATCTCACCATTATGACCCTTTATCCCCTTTGTTATGATAAACAAATTGTTTGATTTAAGTAAGCTTTCAGGTGTATCATGTTAAGGTTGCTGACATTTTAGTTTGGGAATTTAGATAATTTTTTGTTGATAAATTTCAGTTCGATCACAAAGAACTCACAAAGAATAGCTTGGACCAGGTGATTAGAGAAGACTTAAAAGTTGTATGATTGATGGAGGACATGTTTCAGGATATGAGACTATGTCGGGATAGGATTAAGGTCTTATAACTGTTATTCAGTTATAGAAGGGTAGGTTTGGTTGTGGTATTTGTATGCAGGTAGTCTATATATTTCGGAAGAGATATTGTTGCCTACCTATGTTTGTTATGGTATAGTAGTTTCCTCTACTGTGTTATGCTTATGTTTTATATAGTTACTGTCGTATGCTTTACTAGTATTTCTTAGTTCATCACTTGCTACTTATACTTAGTTTTTTTCTTGTTTTGTGTAAAAAGTTTTCACAAAATCCTTTTCCTATAATGTTTTCACAAAATCCTTTTTTGTTGGTCTCTTCAAATCAACCTCTCTACAGGTAGGGATACCCATAGAGGCAAAGTTGCCTACATCTGAATCTCCCTATATCCCGTGAAAGTGGGACTCACACTGAGAGGTGTTGTTATTGTAAACTCCAGTTTGTTTTGGATGCAAATCAGGTTAACTTTGATAGCTGGAGCATATTGCAACACTCTAATCGATCTCAAATTTGATGGAAATTGAGTTTGTTAATTCTAAGTCAGTTGGAAATTAGATCTCATCTAATTTCAAGTAAGTTGATTTTAGCGGACAATCGAGTTGAGTCCAAATTTCAATTGTGTCAATTTAGATAGAATTTGAAAATCAGTAGTCCTATACAATCGTCAAAACCCCATAATTTAGTGCACTTGAAATAAAAGATTACTACCATTTACCATTCATGTACGTTTTCCCTCTATGGTTTTTTCACACATGAAGAATGAAATTTTCAATCCCTCAAACGTTTATTATCTACTTATTAAACATTTTGGTTTTTTGGTAGACCTTGAAATGAAGAATATCACTTCCTCTAACATTTTAGTTTCACTAGCCTAATTTTATGTACTTGAATGAGAATTACAAGATCCTTCTTTTGCCTCTTGAGTAGAATGACATTTTATTTTGACATTGGCACTTGAAAGTTGTTACTCCCTACTTTTCTAATAGAGATAGCCTGTCTTGGATTTAGGCATATACTCTATTCAAAAGGGGTGTTAGCTAAGATGCATAGCATGTTAAAAGGCCATATCAGTAATTTCTATGTAAAACCTTGAGCCTGTGATTGACTACTTTATTGGAAATAGGGGCATAGTCTAAGACGCAGATACAAAAGAGCAGGTGTTAGAGAGCATATGCGCAAAACCCTAGAGATCGTAGGCCATGAGATTGTGGACGTTCTTTGCTTAGTGAGATAATTCTCTGACTAATGATTCAAAACCAGGCTCAATCGTTTTCTGATGTGTGATTATGACCCACAAATTGGCATCCTCGGGATTTCATACTAACCACATGCTTGCATGTTCTTTACACTATTGCTCGGTGATGACAATTACCTAAGCTGTTAAAGGTAAAGCAATATGACTACTTGGATTCATAATACTTAGGTGCACAAACGAAGTGTTTTCTTGGTGCATAAAAATTTTTAAAAGGTTTTGAAAGCATTCAAAACCCAGATGTTCCGAAAATAATTGCAAAAAGGGTACAACAATTGGGGCTCGCATGATTTGCAAGAGTTGAGGCTTGAACCCAAAATCTTAAGCATGAGTGAGTGAGAATGTAATCGGTGTGATGTCACATTGCCTTGCAATACAAATTTCATAAATAATTATCTTAAAGCTACAACAGGGATCGACGATATGATCTTTAGTGCCTCTAGACATCAGCAGTAAGTTTCTACCACCTAGCGACTGCGCTTGGTCTTGTTGCAGGCCACTGGGACCTACCTTACTTCTACCCCTAAAATCACACGAGATTATATTCCTGATTGCTTCAATCAAGCTAGTTTAGGGCTGATTCAACTTATTGTCGAAGAATTAACCCCATGCTACCTCATTTTGAAATATTTGAGAATAAAATTGATTTGATTTATATATTTGAAATTATTTCTTGCTTGGGCCAGTGACCTTGTTACTCCTCTAAATGAAGGCATACACCCTTCATTTTCATACACCAACACATCCTACAGAAAACTCTACTCTGTTCTCTCTATCACTCACCACCTAGTAAGACTCCAGCGAAATTCACAAAATTTAAAATCTTCTTCCAGACTTGGTAGTAATGAAACTCTACCAAATTTTCCACTTAAAACCTTATACAAAAGGTTTCTTATTTTAAAAAGGACTAGCCACATCCTATCTTAGCCAACTTAGGAGGAAAAGAAGTCAAGAACCATTGCTGTACCACTATACTTAGATTGAGGAAGGTCTTGAGGGCCATAAATTAATGAGAATAATCTTGTCTATCACTTCCTTTAAATTTGTCTTGTTCATTATGCTATTGTTTAATCCTTCATGACTATATGTTTTGTTGCCATTTATTCATAAAATAAAAATTATGTTAAGATATTATCTTCTTGTACATTTTAAGTCCTTTGAAGATGATTCCTAATAAGTTACCCCAATACATTCTTATTGTTATATGCCTCATTACATGATACGAGAAAATATAAATTTTTGTACATTTATTTCTAATAAACGCTGCTACTGAAGCGAACAATCCAATGATGCTTTTCTGCCATCCATTGCATCATTCCTTTGCCCACAAATCTATTCTCATGGTTCATAGCTATGTAATCATTATTTCATTGTCTTTCAAGAGTCTCAAGAATCATAATCATATAGAAGAGCCCTTCTCCTTCTTGAAAGTCAGACTATATGTCCCACTTAGTTATCACTTTAGTTTTTAAGGATTTGATTAAAGGAAGGAGTTGAGTATTTTCTATAGAATTGTGCACTTCCAAAAAATGTGTTGATGACTGTAATAGTCCGACCCTAAATTATGCTTATTAATTTCATTTCATTAATCCATGGGATTAATATCATTTTATTTACCTCATTTCTTTTATGATTCCAATGGACATTCCAGACAGGCCTTCACTTTGCAATTCGGGGTTTTGTTTTAGTATCTCAAACTTTGGAAAAAAAAAGAATTTTTTTTTTTTGCAAACACACTCGGTTTCAGTTTTTCGCTAAACCTGAGCCCGTTTAGGGCCGTTTGCGATGCAACAAGACTTGATCTTTAATTATTTAGCTAAACCATTTTAATTAAGCCTTAATCAAGCTTGACAATTTTGACTTTTCTAGCTTTATTTGCAACCAAGTAAATGGGGGTATAAATTATAAAACTTTTCACTTTATCTTCATTTTACACCAAGCTTGCAAGAGACATTCTCTCTCTTCCCTCTCCTCCTTCTCTCTCTACTCGGCACACACAGCAACAGTAGCCCTTCCCATCCACCTTTCAACCACCATAAGCTCTCAAAACATCCCCCATTCACTACCTCCAAACACCTCTTTCACTTCCATAAGCATCAAGAAGCACATCTACCTCTTTTCAAGCTCAAAGTAAGTGTTATTTTCACCCCTATGATGATTTTTGTTTTTGATTCTTGATCTTGTTGGTTTTTGTTTCTTATTTTGGTTGTTTTAGTGATGGATTATGTTGTTTCTATGGTATTAAGAATCATTTTGTTGATGGATTATGGTGGAGTTGAAATTGGATGAGGCTAGGGTTAGGGTTTCATCTTGGTCACGCAAAGCTTCTTGTTTAAGTGATGTTTATGGCATGTTTTATCCTTGTCTTTGCTTATCTCTTGGTATATTGAAGTTGTTATGTTGTTTGTGGTATTTTGGAAAAGTTGGGAGTGAGTTCAATGTGACCCAAAGCTAGGGTTTGTCCAAAATGCAAGATTTGGACCAACTAATGTTAAATTTGAGGTGTGTGGGTTTATGTGACTGGAAAGGGAGTTTTATTTGATATGAATATGAAGAGGAATTATGTATGGTAATGTTGTATGAGGTTGGGATGTACCAAAGTGTGTTATACACTCTTAAGAAAGAGTTTGAGTTGAGGTTTAGTGTTAAAAAAGTGAAGGAACAACTAAAGCAATGTTGCTGAAATTTTCAGAAAAACAAGACGAACTTTGGAGCAAAACTGGTAATAATCGGCCAGGCCAAAAATTCTGATTTTTGGTGGGTGATAGATCTGGATGTTAGCTTTAAAATGACTCTTGAATATCCTTAATCCGAGGTCTGTGGAGGAAGTTATGGCTATTTTACTGAACCTGGGCAGAATGGATTTTTCAGCACTGAAACCTGACATGTTGGTGTTCCAACCCCATTTTAGGGAACTTGTCGTAGGAATCTTATTATGTGTCCTTCAGGAAAGTTTTAGGGGACTTCCTAAGCTATTTATATTGGGGTCTTACGTCTCAGTTGGAGGTCGGGAGTATAAGTTGTGGATTATTCATTCCGTACCCTCGTCATAAGCCCTTACCCCTTAAACTTGCTACCGTACCTTAACTCAGCATTTCTATACTTTATTTAACTTTATCAGTTTAATCTATTAACTGGTTCACACAAATTCTTTATAAGCCTTTTCTATTTAAGGGTATCCATTGTGCTAATTTTATTTAAAGGTATTCATTATCAAAATAAGTTCATTTCTAACCTTATATGCCTATAATGATTTTGAACAGAATCAAGGCCTAAGCTCTCATTCTCTCCATTTTAGTACATCTATTTACTCTGTGAACTAGATTTTAAAGACCCCAGGTACGTTCATTGATTGTGTCTTTAGAAATCAGCACGTATTTATCAAAATTATAATATTTTGGTAAGTACATCAATGAACCAATTGAATCAGTGATTTATCTCATAATTAGTGACCCCACCAGTTATCAGTTACAAGGCATTGCCCTCCAGTTACCCGCGCGGCTTCAGACTAGGTCTTCCGGTCGGCTTGGCAGGTGTACACCTATACATAGATCGTAACAGTTACTAAGAGGTGCACTAACAGATAATAATTGGCAACTTAGCTTTATATACATCTCATTCCCTGTTTTAAAATCAAAATGAATTGCAAAGAGGGCCCTCATAATTTTCTTTCTCAATAAATCTTTATCAGTACAGGGATGCATGTACCGAGCTTTCGCTCACAGTTTGAAATGTTTTTATGTTTTGTTTTAGGAAAGTGTTCAGTAAACCGCTCCCCGGCGGGCATGGAAGCTGAAGGTGATAAATAAGTCAGGACCGTCCATGAGATTGGCGGATAGAAGTGCTAAGAGTGCTAAGATGCTTTCATGTCTTATGGTGGTGCTTTTTGGTGTTGCAGGTATATATGTCCGAACTGCAACATGTATTTTGATGTTATAATTGTATAATTAAACTGGGAAGTTAGAATAATTTCCGTGTGTTGTTAAATGTTTCGAATGGTCGTGAATGCCCTCTAAGGTTATACTTTGATTTTATGGCTAAATTTTCATATTCAAGAGAAGCCTTGTCCTTGCGGATGGCGGTAACGCCCATCCATGGATTTCTTGGTGTTCAGCTTAGGTAGGTTAATGCAGCTATGATTTATGTATTATTGGGGCGTTACAATGACTCTCTGAAATTAAAGCATTATTTCATCCTATCACATTTGACTATGGAGCACAACTATGAGAAAGCCGACATGATGCATCCTCCATGCTAGTGAGAGGGCGGGCAATGCGTGGGAGAAAGAAGGAAAGTTGATCGAGCCTGAAGGAGATCTGATTCCTTTTTTGTTCCATCCCCTATGGACACACCATTGGTCCTAGATGCTTTCAGTGGTGACTCTACTGGGGAGATTAGGTAAGAGGGTGAGACTTAAAAGAAATGAATGCACTTAAAATTTTTATTTTTTAGTTTAAATTTGTATCATGAATGCATTTCACATAATGTGCTGGGCCTTGGTAATATGTCAAAGCTTATCAAGTGCGCCCTAGTAAAGCACGCCCTTAGGGTTATCCTTTTACCCCCAAAATTATGTGGAACTACTTACTGTAGCTAGCGCGTTCTATTCATTATGAGATTGCATCCAAGGAGAACCATTGTACGACCCTTCAAAGCATACCACTTCGAAAAAAAAAGGGTCAAGTCCATCCAATGTGGACATCATGACCACCAACTATGCTGCGCATCCTTTAAACATAGACTCGGGATCAGACCTCATATAAATGATTGCCTTCAATAAGTGCTAAATGCTTCTTGTTGTATCTTTGTGTATGCTAGGAGAGTCCATTTTTAAAAATAAGTTTGTATTTTAACCAAGAACCAAAGCCCTACTGGGAATGCAAGGTGTCCTAATTAGGAACTTGTGGATAAAACCTAACTTTGGTGTGGTACATGCTGATGGCGGTTGGAATCGTAAGAGTTTAAGTAAGGATACCATTACAACTCAGTGACCATGCTATATATGATGCTAAGGGTTGGGAGAAGTTAGTATCCTAGCAAAGTCATGCCGAATGTCGCACGACACCTCCCGATCTCCTTGGCCTTTAAGGCCCAAAGCCCCTCAAGGTTCCAACTCCATCTATGCCAACAGTCTTGAGGTTAGTTTAAGGCTTCTTTCCTTCCTTCTCCTACTTTTCCAAAATAAAAATTTAGTAGCAATTCCTTGTTTTCAAATAAAAAAATTCCTTTTCTTAATTCCCGAATTTTGTGCCTTGCAAAGATCTCCATCTTAGTCGATAAGTAAGATGTCTATCTACGAGCTTCAAGTTATTGTTACGAAATGACATCAATGACAACCATCATGAGGAGGATGACAACATTACTAAATGAATTGCAATCCATATGACCAATTTAATAGCCCAAATGGAACCCTTTTGAGGCTAAATTCAATGAGCAACAAAAACTGATAAATGACATCGTAAAAAAAAGGCATGAATATGAGATTGAAAATGAAAAAGAGAAAGATATCCACTATATTCATTCAATCCATGAGTAAGACCCTCAGCAATGCATAAGAGAATAAACAATTTGGGGTAGTTCTTAAAGACTCTAAGTTATTTGGGAACTAATTCATAGACGCAACCCTTTCTGCACCCATGACAAGAGGGAAATCACCTGCCAAGTATTCCATTCCTCAAAACTTAAAGTTCACTGGCCAAGGAAACCCCTCATCTCATTTGGAGAATTTCATCAATATCATGAGCCTATAGGGCATAGGTAAAGCCTTTTTTCCTCAAAATTTCCCTCTCACTTTAGGGAAAATAGTGAGTCATTAGTTTTATTCCCTTAGCCTCTATAAGCTTAGCACTTGAGAAAGTTTAACTAAGGAATTTCTCTCATAATATTCCTATAATAAGGATCTGCCTACCACACCTCGTGATTTAGAACTTTTTAAACAAGGAGAAAAAAATAGTTTCCTAGACTTTCCAGCTTGCTAGATGGCAGAAGCATCCTTAATGCTAATTCTTCCTAAGAAGAAAGAATAAGTTCGTATAATTATCAGAAATATAAGGCTAGATTATCACCAACTTTTGCGGTTTCAACCCTTGAACACATTTATATAACTGCATGAGGTAGTGATATTGGTATAGGAATGGATGCGAAAAGGCTCAAAGAATACTTATCAGGGCAATAAAAGCTCATTTAAAGGTAAGGGGACAACTATGATGTTTGATGCCAAAGCAATAAAATAAGGTTAATGTGGTATAATCCTTCTAACCTTGCCGCACTTATAGGGTCTTCACTCCACTCAAAATAAAGCCCACAAAAGCCTTGAAAGTACTTAAACGTCAAGGGCTCCTCAAACCCATCGGGCCCATACTTGAGGGGAAACGGAATGAGAAATATGATATCAATACATATTTTAAATATCATCGTAGGAAAAGGCAACCAATTAATATTTGGCATTAGAATATGCCATAAAAGATGTGACAGATGATTGAACCCTACCTATCTCGAATATGGCTAATCCTAAAAATCATCCACCCATTGGTCTAATATTCACAGTTTTCACCGCAGAAGAAGACATTGACTCATTAGCCGTCATTGGTGAGAAGGTCGACGAAACATGAGGAGATAATGAAGAAGATACTTGGATAACTCTCCTCATCCTAATTGAAAGTGTACAGCTAAAATCAGATGAATTGGATGAAGTCCAACATCTCACTCACAATAGGAGACACTATAAACCCCTGCACTTGACTCAAGAGGGAGAATGATCTAGTGCAATTGCACCTTAAGAATCGTAAGAGGACTATGTTCTCTCCATGTTGAAAAATACAAAGGTTGACATCATTATATGAAAGCTGCTAGGTTTCTACATAAATCATCAATAGGCTCTTTTAAATAGCCTCATGAGGATGGAGGTCCCAATACCTTGAAGCATTGTTTGGTTTCTTTGTAACTGAGAAGTTCCCTTCGACCATACCTTTTGATGACGCAGATCTCCCGTTTGAAGTGATAAAACATAACAAGGTTCTATACCTCACTATGACCTATAGAAACAAGTTCATACCCATCACCTTAGAGGATAATGTGTCGTCTGTTAACATATGCCCACTAAGAATAGTAAAGAAGTTGGGCATAACTAAAGCAAACATAACCCCTTTAGCCAATGCCTATGAGCTAACGATAGTACTCTTAGGACTGATTTTGCGACTGTCGCCTTCCAAAAGAGTAGAAAGGAAGGTAGCCTTTGAGGTCATATACATTCAAGCTACCTTAAACCACATTCTTGGTTGCCCATGCTTGTATGGCCAAAAGACAGTATCCTCGATCTTTCATCCAAAAGTCAAGATGGTAGTTAAAGGAACCGTAGTGACCACAAATACTATCCTTAATCACCACAATTGAAAAGAAAACTCCGGTTCTAGAGACAGAGTATGATGATGATTATCTAGAAACTTGGACTTTATAGTCGATGAATACGGTATCATCGACTCAAAAGATAAAGTCCTATTGATTTTGATCCCCTCTCTAACAAGAAGGTAAATGCTATGATGAGAAATATGGGTAACCCTAGAACCCTGCTAGGAAAAAGTAAGAAATACCCAACTCCTCTTACTAGAGTGGACCCCCTGGCTTGCCTTTTTGGTTTAGGGTATAAGCCCTTTCCTCAAGAACTTCACTTAAAGGTTCATGTGGATAAATAGAACAAGCATCTATAAGACAAAGGGATCTATCCATAAAATATGTCCTCTTACCATTCAACCCTTAATGGAACCTTTATAAAGGAAAGAGGAAATGCACCTTATTATGGGTTTCCTGAATCGAAGTACATCCCACACCTTAGGGAAGTTCTTCGGGACTTGAAATCTTTTATGATTGTAATAAGATGATGTGGACCACCTATAAAGCCAGTAATTAAAATCACTTTGTGTTGCGACTCAGGTTTGAGAAGATAAAGCATGAAGATCCAGGATGGGTATTAGCAATGGCAAACCAAGGTTCGACCTTGCGAAGATGATCACCGATGGTAATGAAGGGAGGCAAACTAAGAAGATGTGGACTACCCTTAACGGGAAGAAGAGATTAAGCTAACCATTGGAAAGATCGAGGGCCTCACTATCGAGCCTAATGGAAATTTATTATTTTAAGCCAAAACCCCTTTCTGTATAGAGGGAAGAGTGTTCCTCTTTTCTGAATTCAGTTTATGCTGAAAATAATGTATTCATACAAAATTATAATAAAATAATCTTTCTCATTATGGTTTTCCATTTGCACTAATGAAGAATTTACCCCCCAAAACATTTAAAAAGGAATGAACAAAATCATAATAAAATTGCTATCCTTTAAAAATTAAAAACAATAGATTTTGGAACTAATGATGAAGCAAAGCAGCTTAACTTGGAGGAGAGTAATGTACTCACCTCCTAAAAGCATTTAAGGATGTTTTTCCAAGGTCCTATAAAGAAATGCCCAGAATAGACTGAGTAATATCCGAGCATATAATTTCATTATATCTAGATGCGAAGCTTGTCAAGTAGAAACTTCATCGAGTGAAATTCAGAAGGCCCTTAAAAATAAAAGAATAGGTACAAAAATTATTAGATATCGACACCCAAAGGGTATCCAACTACCGTGTATGGGTAGCTAACATCGGTCTAGTGCCTTAGAAAGAGATAGGCCCGTATTCGTGTTAACTTTCAAGACTAAATAAAGGATGTCCAAGGATGACTTTCCTTTACTCCACATCGACTTATTGATAGGAAAGATGGTGGGGCACCAATTGTCGTTCTTGGATGATTATGCCAGATATAACAAAAATAAAATAGTAGGAGAGGATCAAGAAAACAAATCACTTTCATCATGTAATGGATTTTGCAATGATGTAATTCCTTTTTGCCTAATAAACATTGGGGCCACCTATTGGAGAATGACCCAAACCTTGTTGAATGACATGATGCACAAGGAGGTACAGGTTTATGCAGACGATATAGTCGCTAAGTTGAAAAGTTGGGAAAAACATGTCTCTACTCTTAAAAAAATTCTTCAAAGACAACAAAAGTACAACATGGGCTTAAACTGACAAAAGTGCACTTTCGAAGTAACTTTTGGAAAACATTTAGGGTACATAGCTAGCTCAAGAGGAATCGAGACGAATCCATCCAGGATCAAGGGCATTACTGAAATGCCGCCTCCTAAGACAGAAAAGAAAATCCAAGATTTCCTCATAAGTGTGCAATTCATTAGTCCTTTCTTCTCAAATTGACATTGACTTGTGAACCAATGTTTAAGAAGTTAAAAAATGCTTCATAGATAGAATGACATAAGCCTTGTCAAAGGCTTTTGATGCAATAAAGTAATATCATATGAACCCACTGGTTCTACAACCACCAAAAGAATATTTATTGTTACTACTTTATCTTAACAATTATAGAAACTGTAATAGGCTTGATGTTACCTAAAAAAATGGATGAAAACAAAATGCTATATGTTATTTGAGCAAGAGGTTCATCGATTATGAGGTTCGGTATACCAAATTGAAATGATTTACGTAGCCCTTGTATGGACTATTGGAAAACTAACGCACTATATGCTCAATAATAAAGTCAAGGTCATAGCCAAAGTAGATACACTGAAACATCTTATCTCTCAACCCGTTCTACACGAAAGGATTTCCCGATGAATGATAGCAGTTTCAAAAATCCATATGAAGTTCCTAGGCACAAATAAATAGAGTGCAATGTTGGAGTTTCTAGCCCATCATCCTGTAAACCAAGATGAAGAAAATTACAATCTCCCCTATGAAGATATCATTTTAGTCAAAGTTGAAACTTGGCAAATGTTTTTCGACG
Source organism: Selenicereus undatus (assembly GCA_017589665.1). Lineage (NCBI taxonomy): Eukaryota > Viridiplantae > Streptophyta > Magnoliopsida > Caryophyllales > Cactaceae > Selenicereus > Selenicereus undatus. The sequence continues at coordinate 41,653,890 of JACYFF010031954.1, forward strand.
GTGCATTGAACCATAATAGTATCACCAAAAGGGTCGCATGTATCGACCTCAGTAAGTTAGATTTTTGGGTAACCAATAATGCAGTTGAGTATAAAGCTTGTATTGTAGGAACACAAGCTACTTAAGCTCTCCAAATTAAAAATTTAAAAGTATATGGGGACTCTAGCTTGATTATTAATCAGATGACTACATGATGGAAAGCCAAAAGTGAGAATTTGGCACTCTAGTGAGCTTGCTTTAAAAAATAACAACTCTTTTTGAGGAACTAAGGTTCACCTACCTCTTGAGGTAGGAAAATCAATTTGCAAATGCATTGGCAAAATTGATATCTATGATTGTCGTACTAGAAGAGAAATCCAAAATGACTATCATAATAGATAGAAAAGGTGAACCAGCTTACTGTTTGGAAATAGGGTGGTTAAGGAAACATCTCTGTGGTATATGGATATCGTAAATTACCATAAAAAGGGAGTATCCTCTCGATTCCTAGAAAAGAGGCAAAAGAGTACTTTCCTATTTACCCCTCGCAACTCATAGAGCATAATGGAATGCTCTATAAGACCACTTACTACATTAACCTATGATTTATGAGCACCGAAAATGTAAAACTCCTCATACAAGATATTCATATGGGTGGCTATGGGACTCACATGAATGGACATATCTTGTCCAAAAAGATACAACAATGAGGCTACCATTAGAACACAATAAAGAGAGACCACTTTCACCACGCTCATAATGTGAAAAATGCCAAAAGTATGCCCTGATTTGACACATGTCTTCATCACAACCATACAATGTTACCACACCATGGTCATTGATTATTTCACTGAGTGGGTCGAACTAGCATCATATGCCACCTTTAATTCTAAAGAGGTTGCACGCTTTATAACAACTAACATCATTTGTCGTTATGGAGTACTGCATGAACTCATAAGCGATCATGTGTCTTATTTCAATGATGAGACCACGAAATTGCTTGAGCGGTACAACATACAACATTAACAACCCACTACCTAGAGATTACAACCAAACAGGGCTATAGAAGTAGCCAATAAAAACATTAAAGACATCTTCAATAAGATGACTGAGAATTACAAAGATTGGCAAAATAAAAAGCTATTCGCTTTCTAGCAACCAGGCGGGGATTATATTGTCCATGCGAGCAACACCGTTCTTTATAGTGTGGTATGGAAGCAGTACTCCTAGTAGAAATAAAAATTCCATTATTATGGGTAGCCCTTGACAGGGTGAATGTCTAAGATTGATTACATACAAGCCTAACATGAGGAATTAGTAAGCATTGATGGAAAAAGGTTACAAGCCTTGCAACATCTACAAATGTACCAATAGAGAATGGAAACAACTTTCAACACGAAAGTGCGCCCCTAAAGTATCAGGTAAGGAGACATGGTGGCTACAACGATTTGGGCACCAATCACATACACGTGAGAAAAATTCAGGCCTCATTGGATTGATCTTTATTGCATAAAAAAGATCCTCCTAGGTGAGATGGTGAAGTTAATGGATGTAGACAGATGTGAGTTTTCAAACTTCACTAATTTTAACCAATTGAAGAAGCTTTACTTCTAAAAAGATGAGTCAGAAGAAGGGAGCCATAGGCACGAGGCATGACTCCAGCTGCCATTGGGGCTGAGCGATGCAAAAATTTGTTCGCTTGGACAGTGCAGCATGAAGGGCAATGACGATAGGGCCTAGTGGCACCATCAACATGCTGCTAGGTCCCTTAGCAAGCCCAACCAGTGTTGAACAAAGCAAGAAAAGGAACCAAAAAAACATAAAAGTTATGCATGTTAAAAACATGATTTTGATCCCCATTTGAGGGCTTACCTAATCCAACATCACAAAGAAAAAAAAAAAGCCCAAGGATAGCAATCAGAAAAAAAAAGAGAGTTAACGCGCACAAGATAAAATAATAACAATAATTCAATAATCTCACTAAGTATCAGTTTTGCTGGATAAAATAAAGAAAAAGGCATAATGGCCAAAGTTAAGGGCTTATTACATTTTGCAAGAACGAAAGGGAGGATCACTCTCCATTTCCTGCAGGGGTAGAGCTAGAGGTCTCTTTATCGTCAGTCCTCTTTTAAACCATGCTCAACATATAGGTGACCCTCTTCTCTCGATGTTTCTCCTTTATGTTGCCTTCTGTAGCCACTTGATGGGTTCCTAGAATGGTGCTGGCCCAATCCAATTAAGTCTTACTCACCTCTTCAGTGGCTAGCTTCCTAGGCATAGACAACCGAAAGGTTTGCTCCCATATTACAATCTAAGTTGGGATAGCCATGAGAGAAAGGTAGGGGAGTTCGGAAGTGAAGGTATCAAAGTGAGTTTCCTTGTGTCTCGGCCTAAATTAACAAATAAGCTGGGTAGTGAAGATAAACATCACATCATAGAAACCAACCAGGGATAAATATTGAGCCCTTTCTGCAGAACCCTAAAAAGCTTGTTCTTTGACTATGGGGCAACCTATCGGATTTTAGAATTCTCTAAAAATTCACTCCATTCTAGCACCCAAGGTGCTTGATTGTGATCTCCCATATGATTACATATCAGAAAGGCTACCACAGTGTAGGCCTTCACTTTGAGAGGAGTTACACACTTCAGGTAATCCATAAGCTATATCTGTAAAATGAAATTTAAAATGTCCGAAAATGGCACCAAAAAGAAAACATAAGATAAGAAATGAAGGAATAAAGTGCTTGAAGTAAGAGAGAGCCAGCCCTGCGTAGGGTATGCTAATGGTCATTTTCTATGTCATCAAACGCAAAATGTTTCGGCCAACACCATGGGAACAGGAGACTTTTTGGAAACGCAATTGCTCAATGAAGGGGGCTAAGTGTGCCATGTGTTGATTGCTAATGAAAAGTTTACGATGAAGCAAGCAGAGTAAGTTGGCCTGTTAGGCCTCAATACTGAATTACTCTCCCCATTGACCAAGTATGAAATGGCTTGTCACCCTGTAGAGGTCGATAGTTTTACTATCAGAGACCCTATCAATCTCTTTTGGCCACAATCGCAAATTGGACTGAAGGTCCTCTACATTGGACTCCTTTAGTTGAGGGAAAGTGGATTGCCTCTTCCCTTTAAAAAAAAGTCTATATCGCTTCAAATAATTCATGTCGTTGAGTTATAAGGATACCATTGAGTTATAAGGATATTGAGTGATGAGATTCTCTTTCCTTTTTCCTTCAAGCTGTAACATTTCAGGATACTCCTTCCCAAACTGAGTTACCATTAACATCTTGAAAAATTCTTGCTTAATTGATAAAATTTAATTCCCTTTTATTTTTATTTTTATTTTCTTTCTTCTGAATTTCCTTCCCAAATAATTTTTCTTTTTTCTTAAAATATTCCCACATCAAAAACATGGGGGGATCAGAACATTGTCAAATTTTTTCTAAAAGGTCTCTAAATTTTTCTTTAGTTTTTCCATAAAAAATATGAGAAAAGAGTCACAACATGTGCAAACAAGAGCAAAAATAAATACATCAACTGAAGGCCCAAAAAGAAATATGCAAAACAAGTTTGCATGTCTAAACAAATAATTCAAATAGGGCCATATCCCTACCATCGTGATTCCACCCTCATCCTCATGAGGTACTTCTAAGATTTGAACCCCGGGTGGTGTAGGAAACTTGGAGGAGCTGGCAGTTACTAGTCATAAGCAAGGAATTGGCATGATTTAGAAGTAGTCTTTCTGTCAATCTTATAACCAATATAGTTGGCATCAAAGTACCCTACTAGTTCAAGATCACTACCTCTTGGATACCATGGACCAAGGACGTTTGTTTGAATAAGATACATGATTATTCTTTTTATAGCCTTAAGATGTTATTGCTCAGGAACTTATTGGAGTCTTATGCACAGGCAAACACTAAACATGATGTCAAGCCTGCTAATTGTTAAGTATAATAAGGATCCATTCCATGTATAATTTTTAAGGACTAACGTACCACTTATATTCATATCAAGCTAACAATTTGAAGTCATTAGAGTCTTGGTGTGGTTAGAACAGTCAAGGTTATATTCCTTCAAAATTTCATTTACAAACTTTCCTTGAATGATGATAATATGATCTTGGTACTGCTTGATATGAAGTCCATGGAAAAAGTTCAATTCAACCATCATACTAAACTCAAATTCCTTGCTTATGACTTTTGAGAATTATTTGCATAAAGATTCATCAGTAGCACCAAACAGTATATCATTAACATACCTTTGCACAAGGAAAAAATCTCTCTCCTTCGTTTTGACAAGCAAGATCTTATCAATTTGTCCTCTTTTAAAGTCATTTTCAACTAAGAATTTGGTAAGCCATCTATACCATGATCTAGGAGCTTGTTTTAATCGATGTAAGGCTTTATACAACTTGAAACATGATTAAGATAGTCTAGATTTTCAAAACCATGGCATCGTCCAACATAAAATTCTTCATGCAATAAGCATTAAAAAATGCACATTCCACATCCATTTGATATAACTTGATTCTCATAAAAGATGTAAATGCAAGAACACTATAATGGCTTCTAATCTAAAAAAAATGGGGCACTTTTTTCATCATAATCAATTCCTTCTTCTTTATTATACCCTTTGCTACTAGTCTAGCCATATTCCTCACCACATTCCCAGACTCATCTAACTTATTCTTGAACATCCATTTGGTTCTAACAACTTGATGGTTTTTAGTTCAAAAGGTCAAGGCACAAACTAGGTTTTTTTTTGTTTTTTTTTTCAAATTGGTCGAGTTCCTCTCATATAACTAAAATCCCATTGGGGTCTACAAGAGCTTCTTGAGGGTTTTGGATTCAATGAGAGACACGAATACGGGGAATGCACAAAACTTTCTAAGAGAGGAGTAATTCATTACACTTGAGTTGATATCTAGGGCGATTTTGCCATAGGATGATTTATAAGGTATCTATATCCTGTGGTTGGTTCTTAAAAATTATGATCTACATGCATTTGTTGTCCTTCTTCCTTGCTTGTTTCTGAGTCTTCATATCTCACTCCTTTAGGGGCCCTGACTATATCATTGGATTTGTTTTAAGGTACCCAAAGAGAGACTCTAAGTGGTTGGTTTGATGGACTCGACTCTATCTTCTTAATCATCATCATGTCTACTGAACTTGTGATCTTGGAAGGAACTTAAGCTAGTGCTTCCGTTATTGTTCTCATCACATGCCACAAGAATGTTTTCTTTAATAACTTTGGTTCTTTGGTGATAGTATCTAATGAAGATATTTTCATCCTTCCTGCATCAAAATTTCCTGAGATTTTCCTTTCCATTTTGTGTATAAAACAGTTGTAGCCAAATGCCTTGAACTGTGAAAAGTTTGGCTTCTTCTATTTGAATACTCATAGGGACATTTCTTCAAGATTTTCCTAATCAATCATTTGTTTAGAATATAGTTGATGGAAGTGTGCAAAAGAAAGCAAGGTAGAATGAAGAACACAAGCTAGAACCTAAGGAAGCTTCACAATTTTGAGAGAAACCGAAACTAGCTTAAGGACTTCAAGTGTTTTTCAATGAAAAAGGATAGAACTAAACTAGATGAATAGATAAGATACACCACTAATCACTAGCTTAGGGCCCTTAATCTTGGATTAGGATAAGATACATCACCTAACCAAGGATTAAGACTCTCTTTGATCACCACTTAGCTCGGCCAAGAACTAAGATAAGCAAGGAAAGTGTTAAGGAACTCAAGACACAAAGTCTTTTCTTCTCATTCAAAATCAAAGTATGTTTTACAAAATGAACAAATAACGCTTTTATATGGCCTTCTAAGACACATGAAATGAGCGTTCCTTCTAAGCTAGGAAAGTCATTAAACTCCTAAAGCTAATTAGTACATGGTTAGGAAGTAATCTAGCCTAAGCCGAAAGTTTAAGGCTTAAAATACAACTTTACACTAACATAAACCTTTCCTAAGCATTAAAGAACCTTGGTGACTCAATTTCCTCTCTAGGGAGGTCTTCTCTTCACGGTCACCACCTCAAAAACCTAAGTAATGCACGGTTGCCATGTGGTGCTAGGGTGGTCGGTTCAATGCTTGCAAAATGGAGGCTTCTCCTTGCTCCCACGTGTCTTGCTCATGCGTGGCTGGGTGGCAGCTTACCAAGCAGCTCAAAGTGACCTTGTATACAAGCGCACGCCTCTAGCAAACCCTCCTAGGTAGGAAAACTAACATGCTAAGCAATCGGGTGTCTAGGTGCTGTTTTTTGCCCGATTTTGTCCTCCTGTTTCGACACCTCAAATGCTGAGTATTCTGAGATTTCCTTGCATGGATGGAAACCTTAAGATGTATAGAATACCCTCCATTTGGAATCAAAGCATTTGGACATCATTTGCCCCTTGAAAAAGGCAGAATGCCCAAACCGTGCATAATCGGGTTCAAAACAGCACATGACTGAGAATCAGCTTCGTTCCCTAACCAAATGGACTCCAAACCTGATAATTCCACTTGGAATTGAAATCTAAGACCTTAAAATTGTAAGAACACAAAAAAATGAAAGCTTAAACTTGGATTAAGCTTGAGAAATCAAGTAGCAAAAACTGGGTAAAAATCCGGATGGATAATCGAGTGCATCGACTTGAATATCCTTCATTAAACAGTTTATGGCCGTGCACTTGGACTTGATTTCGTGATTATTTTGGATCAATTGAACATTAGTGGACCTTGTGGATGGACCTCCATCAATAGTTGGTAGTGTTTACAAGTTATGCCAGAAATACTTTAGAAGATAATTTTCACACAATATTGTTCTAACCATATGCTATATGGTTTTTTTCCCCCTTCAATAAACATGAAGAACACCCTCGTAAATTTGAAGTAATTTTCAACAATAATAAATATATATTTGCTGCCACATAAACTTCTTTACATGATAGGACCACACAAATCCATATGCAATAATTTAAGGGGCCTTAAGGATGAAATAGTTTCAATGGGACTAAGTGCAGCTCTCTAACTTGTTTATCTTTCACATATGCATGCATTGCAAACATGATCTTTATCATCCTTCTGCTTGCGAAAACCTTTTATCTGATCATGCTTAGATAGTTTTTAGTTATATACGTACTACCATGACCCAATTTTCTTTGTCATAACTTTGCATCATCATTCACCGCATTATAACAAGAAATTTTTTTGGAATCATGCATGATTAAGGTTAATAGCATATACATTTCGTACTCTGGCCTAGACAAAAAGATTTTTCTAAGTTTCAAGGCTAGAGACATTGAGCAGAGTTAAATATCACTTTATTCATATATCATAGAGCTGAGAAATGCTAAGCATATTAAATGTAAGACCATCAACTAAGTAACCATGCTTAATTGAGTTAAAATGATCTTTACTAACTTATCAAACTCCAATGATTGTACCATTCTTTTTGTCACCAAATGTCACTTTGCCTTAATTTGATTTTTCAAGTTTCGTAAATACTATGGCATCGCCAGTCATGTGCCTTGAGCATCCCCTATCAAGATAACATAGACCAGTGTTGAGTTGAACAAATTTGAAATACATATATCAAACCAGCCTATTTCCTTTTATAGGAATTTGTTGTATGGAATCTATTATTATGTTTAAAAGTCTTGTACCTTTAGGTTCCTGTATGATCTAAAATAGAGGTAAAATTTTAGTTGCAAGCCTACGATTTGCGCCGTAGTACTTGAGAGTCAAATTCTTAGGGACAACGTCCAATCTAGGCCATTCTAGCTAAAGACTAACTATATTAAGTAGACCGAAAGCAGTGAATAAGCAAAACAGAATCATTCAACCAACAAAGTTGAACTTAGTCTAAACATGGCTAAAATTGTGAATTGAGTATCAAAGAATTGTCACAATTGCTAAGAAAACAATAACATTATAATTAATCAAGAGACAAGAGAGAGAGAAGAGATTACGACAACCACATAAAGCCAATAGAGAATTTTGAATTTCAATGGGTGTCAACCATGAATATTCAGCACCCACCACGAACTGGAGAGACTAGTAAAACTTGAGACTTTGAGTAAGAAAAGTTTTGGAGACAAAATTTAAAGTACAATTAAAACTATAAAACTTCCATTAAAACCAAAACTAGAAACCTTGAATTCAAAGTAAAACTAGAAAAACTGCATATAACTTAAATCAAACGAATTCCTAAAATCACATTAACATCTAAGACCAATAGAAACTAATGCTAGAATTAAGAAAGAGAGAAATTGATTAATGAATTGCGACATCCAAAAGATCCTTTTATGGTGGTGATAGCCTTTTGTCACTTTCCACTTTCTAATTGAAGTAGGTTTCTTATTCTTTATTGATCATCAATATCAGGAAAGTTGTCGTAATAAAGAAATTGTAGAAGTCCACTTAATTTCTCATTTTCACTTGGCTATAACTTTTCAAAATCTATTCCAATTAGCCTTGCAAGCCAAGTTAATGACATCTTTCCAAGTTTTGACAGGAGAATTTCATATCTTTGTTACATTTAGAGGATGTCCCTCTTCAAGCTTCTTAAAGTCAAAAGTTCTTTTTGGTGCATTTTGTGGAAGCCTTTAGCCAACATGATGATCTGATCATCTAATACTTCAAACGCTAAGTCACAATGACTTTTAGGGTCTTTAATTATTGCTTTCAAGGTGCCACTTCTCTTTGTGGAGGTAGATTCATATGTTAGGACTTTTCCCACCAAACCTTCCAATTTTAAGGTTTTTAAGTTTTGAGCCTCTTTAATGGTCATAACCTTGGCTCCCCATTGGTTTCTTAGGAGACTTCTTGGCAATTTTCTTACCTTCTCTTCATTTGAGTAGATGTTTCAAAGAGATTTGAGGTTGATGACAATGTCAGTGAATCTAATGTAAAATGCTTTGATATGCATAGATTCTTATCTTTGATTCTCTTACTTGTGCTTTTATATGTGGTCACCAAATTATCCCACACCTCTTTAGCTGTTTCACTAGTAGAAAATCCTATTAAACTCATTAGCACCTAAAGCATAATATAAGCCATTATGTAGCTTGTAATTTTTTTACACACTCTAATGCTCTTCAAGGGTATCCTGGTCAATAGGCTTCTTTAACTGCTCTTTGCCAACCGGATGTGGGATTTTGATTAGAGCCTTTGATACAACATTCCACACCTCATAATCTTAACCAATCAACTCGATCTGCATTAGTCTCTTTCAAGGAGCAAAGTTAGCTCCATAGAATAAAAGTGGTCTTAGAACATATCTACCTTGATGAATGTAAATCATTCTTTAAGAAGAGATAGATCTTTACTAACTTTATAGTCAAGTCACAAAGATGAGGGTTCCTCTTACAAGAATTGTTGGTCTCAAGTAAGCTAATTCACCTTAGAAAGGGGCCAAATTAGATGATAGTAGATATATTCAATTCAGAACTTAAATATATTATGTACTAATATATAGCAAACTCAAGGACGCCGAATAGTAAAATCCAGGACGCTAAAGTTGAAAATTAAAGGAGTTGAATAGAGTAAGAAAAGAACAGAAATTAAAGCATATGGTGTTTCTTAACGGGGTTCACCCCTCCAACTAGGCTACATCCATGTCTAAGGCCCTTTCCTGAGGATTCAAGAAGGTTGTATTAATCTGCTATGAGATGTATGCAATTTGGAAGTGTCCACCCAAAAACCTTGTCTATAACACACCATTCAAGGCCTTTCTTGAAGCGACTTCTCCTAAGTTCTCACTTATGAAGGATGACACTCCTGGTTAATCCTTTTGTTTACATGTAGAATTCTTCCAACCCTCTTACCTTGCAAGCAATCTCATACGTGTCTACAAAGATCACAATGATTTTGATGTTATTCACTTAAACATACAATAGCACATGGAATATGAATTAAACTCTTTATACTATGTTATATGCTCTTCTTCTACATCAGGAACTTTATTTATAAGTAGTGAGAATGAGACTATCAAAGGAAGGTATAGGTGTAGCTCTTAGATGCCTCAGGACATTATGGTTTTCTATCTAACAATAGCTGGTTTGAAGACTCGATGTCCATTCACTTTTCCAACAACTAATTAGTTAAGTGTTGGTGTCTGATGGCTTGGAAAGGTGGTTCTCTAACAACAACTAGATGTAGTTTAAAGCTGCAAAGCGATAAAAATATTTGGCATACCTAAGAACTAAACAGAGAGAAAATAGATAAATAAGATAAAGGAATTTCTTGACCAATAAAAAGGGCTAAAAGCCATTTCATGTTCTAAAGATTAAATTTCTAAGGAAAAAGGTAAAGTTTAGACTCTAGAACACCGCCCAAAAATGGGATAAAATTTGAGAGATATTTTTGATAAAAATACCAATGGGTTATGTCACATATCATTCATTAAGTCTGCTTATAAGAGATGAAATAGGCCTAATTTTATGTTTACAAAGACATAGATTACTCCCCAAGCAAGGAATCAGCTAAGAAGAAAATTATAACCTTAACCTGGTGGTCCTATGTAAGATACATTACTTGAAAGGAGGTGAATACGATGATAGTGGACCAATGCAATTCACAACTTAAGTACGTATGATAGGGCCGTAAGCGCACAGTGGCATTGTACTAAATCAAGGTCGTCTCCCACAAGGACTAGGTTAACCTACTGGGCTTTATCTCCTTAAGACATGCTAAGTGAATCAAAGTTTGAGATTGAAACTAAACTAATCAACTATCTAACCTAATGGATAAATAATCAAGGAATTTAATCTAATCCAGTGAATTTTCAACTCAAGTATTAATCGAGCACCACTTCTTTAGATGGGTAATTCCAAAACCATCCATTTATTTATCAAGCCCCTCTTTCAAGGTGGAATAAAATTCTCAAATCTAAATTTCTCAGGGGTTTTTGATTAATCTAATATCAGTACAAACAAGATTATCAAATTTAGGATTTCGTAAATGGTGAGTCTTTCTTAAGATCCCACACACTTAAGTTGAATCTTTGCTTTCCAACATCTAATTTCACCTTTCGGTTCTTCACCAAATGTCTAAAACAAGCAAGAAATTGACCAAATTTCCTACTAGCGAATCAAAGTCTAAGATTCAATAGAATAAACCCAACAAATCCAAAGCACTTTTAGATCAAAACAAGAATTGACTCATTCACAAGAATTCAAGTAATTCCAAGGCTAACAATCCAAAAGATAACATAAAAATTAACAATAATATGAAAGCATAAAAATCTAATGAGAAAAGAAGAGAAGGGAGAGGAATTGCTCAACCGATGCGTGCTTGTGGATGAAAACTCGACCCGAAATCCTTGTAAAGCTTCACCTTCAAATTTCTCTCAGCTCTCTCTAAATCTAAATCCTAATGTAATTAATGAAATTCAAGAGAGGAAAATGGAATGATGGGGGTGAAATGAGGTTGATGCTGAAAATAACCCTTTTATTGCAAATATTTTGCAGCCAAAACATAAAAACCACCTGGAAGTCGAACAACCACGAGAAAACATGACGACCCCGGGGAATAAAGGCCACCCATGGGTGCCACCATGGACGGACCGTGGTGGCCCTTGGTCACGCTGGTTCATTCAACTGCTTTTTCTAGAACCTTTTTAGTCATGGTATTGACCATGGTTGGTCCATGTTGGGTGTCTTTGAACCTATTTTGCTATCTTCTTTGATCCATAATGTCTCAAAATCACAAATTTAAAATCTATAAAAACTCTCAAAGCAAGAGAAACCAAGCTTAACAGTAGAAATAGGTGCATAAATCATACAATTAAGCATATTAATCCTCAAAAAATACTCCCAAACACTTATAAAATCCTATGCAAATATGACATTCATCAACACAATATAGCAAGATACAACAAGCTCAGGGATGCTGAAACATAAAATCAAGGACACTGAGATTGCATATTAAAGGAGTTAAATACAGTGACAATAGATCAGAAGGTAAAGCACATGGTGTTTTTAACGAGATTGACCCCTCCAACTGGATAATGTCCTCATCTAAGGTCCATTCCTTTGGATTCAACCAAGTGGTATTAATTAGCTCCAATAATCACACAATTTACAAATGTCTATGCAAGGACCATGACTATAACAAATCCTTCAAGATCTCTCTTAAAGTGATTTCTCTTAGTTTCCCACTTAGGAATGATGACACTCCCAGTAAACCCTCTTGTTAACAAGTAGGATTCTCCCTTTCATGTTGCCTCACAAGGAATATCAAAAGTCTGTCCAAAGATTACAACAATTTTGATGTTAACCAACTGAAGAGTACAATAACATTTAGAATATAAATTGAGCTCTTGGTGTTTTTGTGTTATGTGCTCTTCTTTTTTTACGCAATCTCTATTTATAAGAAGTATGAATGAGATTGTTGGATGATGTTGAAGGGGTATCTATTGGATGCTTCACATGCAAAATAGTCCGTCAAATAGTTCTTTCTACAAGCTACCAGCAGGTTTAAGGGCCTTGACATCCGTTCACTTTTTCGACATTTCCTAAGTTAGCTCTTGGTGTCTTTTCACTTGGAGAGTAGTTCTTCAGCCTTTAATTGATGCATTACCTATTGCATTCCTCTTTCGATAAGGCCGAATTTGTTATTTCAAACTCGGATGTTGGTTTGCTTAATGTTTGGCCTAGTGGACCTGCGGCAATCCTTTTCAATAAAAGTGCTTTTCCCCCTTCCCTAATTTGGGAAGATTTTGAATATACTTTATAGGCTTTCCTAAAGATAGCCAGTCATTGTAACATAAAAACCACAAAGTTAATCTTACATCTTGAAGATTGTTCAATAATTAAACAGCAAGATTATTAAGGGTCATATCAAATTATTGATCAAACTGTTTCATGATTGTGATTTGTAGATACTATTTTGATTTAAGGCGTCCCTGGTGGTTCCAAGGTACGTCGAGTCCTTTTTCCTCGATAGTGATGTCGATCGTGTTGTAGTCACTAGTGGTTAAGGAATTGTCGTGGCAAAGGAGTTGTGAGTCATAAGGAGAGGGATGGGAGCTTGTGTAGTGGTCGAATCGATTGCGTAGGCGGTCGGTGGCTTAATGTGGTAGCGATAGGTGGTCAATGTGGCGGTGGGTGGGCAGTGTTGGAGGTAGACAAAAGGGGGATGGTGGTCATTGTGCTAGAGCGTGTGGAACTAGATGATTTTAGAAAAAAAATAATTAAATTCAAATAAAATAAAAAATACAACAAAATTAAATATGATGTCTGAAAAAAGAGTTTTTCATCATCACAAAATGAATATTAATATATGAAAAAGTGATACATTTTGCTCAAAATTAGACAAAAGATGTATACTTATCAAAAATTATCACCTGGAAGTGGAATCATGTGCAGCAATCAATCATTATTTAGGTCACTAACAACCGGAAAAAAATCGAATGAATATATCGCTATTAAAAAATGAATATTGACAACCACGGAAATGAATATTATATTCGTGAAAAATTAATATTGGTCAACTAAAATGAGGAAGAAAGAGTTTGCACCATAGCCTAGTTTGGAACTACTAGTATGGACCCGTGCTATACACGGAGCATTTAAATATAAGATATATTTTTTTTAAAAATAAATTAAAAATTTAAAAACCAATGAAAAAGACTCTTATGGTTGTATATGTGTAGAAATTAATATTGTGTACTAATCAATATTTATCAAATTTGTCCTTATAGAAAGTCAGATGCTTATTTTGTTTTAATTTAAGTTTTTCAAAATTAAAGTTTTACTTAACATTGAAGAATATATTTCTTTGCATTGAATCCGGATTATAAACGCCAGATAAGAAATTAATATTTATCAAATTTGTGCTTTTTTTGAAAAAAAAAAATACATTAATTATTAAAAATTGATTAAATGTAGAATATGCTTGCTCATTTCAACACCAAAACATGTAAAATATTGATGCTCATTTCAACAATAAAACATATAAAATATTGTTGCTCATTTCAACACCATACACCATTAGTAATTATGATTTGGAATAACACAATCTAAATTTCTAGTATAAGTAAACTTCCATTACATAGTTACTACAATGTTGAGAAAGGAAATTAAAATATACCACATAACCCTTTCTCGATGCCTAATAAAATAAACCCGTGCTTTTGCACGATGCCTAATGAAATAAACCTTTAAAAAATATTATTAAAAAGATAAGTCGACCATCACTTGAATAGACTTAGGATTTTCATGATTTTTTACCCATATGTAATAGTCCTCTAGCGTGCCATAAACATGATCGGAAATCAGAATTAGAACTTCCGAACAAATGACTAAACGACGAACAATAAAACAACAAACGACAATTAATAATTTAATATCTCCAATCAATTAAACAAAAAAAGATATTCAGATAGTTAAAGAGAGAAATTACTTTTTAAGTGCATCCTTCAGTTCAGAAGTAGCATTGTTGGTCTCCTGGAGACTCGACACCAGTCCAAATACTACTCTAGGATTTCCCGCGTCGATTCGGTCTACGATGAAACCGTCATCGACGTCGCCGACGAAATCCCAACCATCGACATCCCAAGCCGTTGTCTAAATCGCTGGTTCCACCGTCAAACGACCACCCTGCTCCAAGGAAGATGACACCATGCCGATCGAAGCCGATCAGACCGCCTTCGACACCAAACTCGCCGGAAAATCAAGGAGATGAGAGTTAAATGGTAAAATTCAGATTAGTGATTGTACCTAAAGAGGAAGAAAATGGTGAAAATTCTTTCTATTTCTCATCTCCGCCTTCTCTCTCATCCATCTGTCTCTCTCTTTTCCCAAAAAAAAAAAAAACTTCAATCTATATACATA
>JACYFF010031954.1:41678692-41689440 GCA_017589665.1 Selenicereus undatus
TGTGTGTGTGTGTGTGTGTGTGTGTGTGTGTGTGTGTGTGTGTGTGTATGTGTGTGTGTGTGTGTGTGTGTGTATTCATAGAATAAGGGGGGAGGGTATTATATTAAGTTGTTGTTGATATAGTTGTATATATGCTTTGATGCCCGAACAACAATGCTTTCTGGAACATCGAAGTCCCACAATCTACCCCCATAACATAGTGGTTGCCAATGATCGAGGTTATGGGCCACCCCATTACTACCCCTTTTAACAAAAGACCATGAGTGAGAATCAAAATTGGAAACAAAAGCAAGGACTTTTTGAACAAAAAGACTAATAAAGTTTTCCTGAGTCCGTTGAGACTTGAGCATTTGGATCAAAACAGGGCAATCACCTTTAATAATAAGGTTTCGGATACCCACTTCATGAGCTCACTTGAGCCCGTGCAAGCAAGATCTAGCCACCTTCACAGAGGCACCTGCAAATCCATAGCCAGTTTCGCTACAGCCAATACGGTGTCACCGTCATAGAAACACAAACCCTAGCCCCAAATTTTGTCACTCACACGCCCTCCATCAAAATTAAGTTTTGCCTAAGGGAGCTTCCAAATCCTAGTGTGAGCCACATTTGTACTGGGCACCTCCTTTTCTCCGGTCTCCGTGAAGCTCTTCACAAATGCAATAGCTCTTGGCCTCAAGACCTCCAAGTTTTTATCCGGCTTTTGAAAGATAAAACGGTTCCAAGCGTTCCAACATTCCCACATGACAGTAATAAAATTTTCCACCTCCTTACTATCCAATGCATCGTTGGCCTTGTCCATGCAATCCCTAAGTGTTCTGAACCTGGCAACACAAAGGTAATGATCGAAGCCATACCCCTTCCATATATGTATGGCCAAGGGGCATTCAAGGACCGCATGAACGTCCAAATCCTCATCATGGCCACACATAGGACATTCCATAAAGAAATTTTCAAAAAGAGAAGTTATAGGCAGTACGCAGGACGCAAGAATGTAGTCCAAAAAGCTTGATTTGGGGAGGTATGTCTCACCTCGATATCACCTTCCGTATATCCTTGTAATGGGTAGAAGGTCCACTTGAGTCAGCCTGGTGACTAGAAATGATCACATGATGTGCCGTTCTAACAGTGAAAACACCATGGGAATGATAATACCATATTAGCTTGTCAATAGGCCACGAGCCACATAATGGAATACTTAATATGGACTCAACATCACATGGGAGAAAAATATTGTGGATGACGGAGTCACGCCCCCACACATGAGTATGGTTAATGAGATCACCTCACCTGTAAATTGTTGTAGAGCTCCTTTCGTGGGGTGATAGGCTTGAACGAAGTAGTTCTTGGTACCCATCGTTCATCCCATATATTTAGCAAACATCCATCCCTAATCAACCAGCGAGATCATCGGCTAATTACGTCCTTGACACTCATGATGCTGCGCCATGTGAAACTTGGCCTACTTCCCAACGTTGCATTAAAGATATTGTCATTGAGATAGTAGTTAGCACGCAAGTTATGAGCCACCAACGAATTGTGATCCTTGAGGAGCCTCTAAAACCACTTAGCTAAAAGTGCCTCGTTAAAAGCTTCTAAGTCGCAAAAGCCAAGACCCTGTCATCCTTGCTCCTGGAAAGCTTGCTTGCACTTACCCAGTGAATTTTTCAGCCCTCCTGTTTATGACCTCACCAATCCGATTAATGGAAGATTAGATAGTATGGCAAAGCTCCTTGGAAAATTTAAAGACACTCATAACGTAGGTAGGGATAGCTTGAGCAATTGCTTTTATTTGCACTTCCCTCCGAGCCCAGGAAACCAACTTGTTAGTTTTGAGAGTACACCGCCACAAGAGGGGGGTGAATTGTGGTGCCTGATTTTCGAAATTTTCTGGCAAACAGTCTCAGACCCTGTTTGCACAGACTGTTCCTGAGTTGAGCAGAAATGAAAATCCACTGAAATTGAATGCGGAAATAATGGACACAGGATTTTTACGTGGAAAACACCTCTAGCCCAACTGAGGTGAAAAAACCACGACCTACCTCGTGTAGGATTTAGAACCACTTCACTAACCGGGCTGAAAACGTTACAATAGAAACACACCTTGCTACTAATTGCAACCTACGTAACCGTCTTCCCTAAGACCGGTTACCCCACGTCCAAAAGTCCACTTGACTTAGGACACACTCACCTCACTTTTGTAAAAGAGAAATTACACAGAGAACACCCTATTACAATGCTTCTCAATCAAGCGAATATAGGGTACAAATGAAGTCCTTGTATGCCAATTTTGAAAGCTCAATTTTTCACACACTTTAGTCGGTTTTCTCTCTAGAAATTTTGCTCATAAAACTCTTTGAAAATGCTGTGAAAACCGATACCAAAACTGAAGTAGAGATTTCCCCTTAAATAGAAAATGGTTGGGTGAATTAAAAGAATGCTTATCCGATAAAAGGTGGAAAAAATGTGAACGAAATTCACTTGGTTAAAATGGCTAAATGTTAACCATAAGTTAATAGAATTTCAGCCCATAAGTTTCTCCAAAAATCTAGTCATTTTCTAAAAATAGAGAAGAGGTTATAAGAGGATAAGATAAGGCTAAAAATAGGCTAAAGTTTCTCTCCAAGTTTTCAAAGCCAAAAATAGCCATTTTGGACTTTATCACTTAGCAGAAAATCTATCTAAAAAGTTCAGAGATGTTAGCCCAAAAAATCAAGGAAAAATCGAGTAAAATTATTTTTCGCAGTTTTAGTCTGGAAACACCCTGGTCGCCTTGTTTCCAGCACTGTTCTAAAAATTCTTTCAAAGAGAAAAAACCATTTCAAAGTAAATGTTAAATCAAGACTTTCTAATTGGCATATTAACAAGAATCTAAGAAAATGAAAACCATAGCAAACCTAAGACTCTTGTTGAATCAACCACAGCTACTCCAAACACTCAGCAGGACTGTTCTTAAGGCTGTTTCTGAAGTTCAGGAAAGTTTTGCCAGCCAACGTATCTTCAGCACCTGTTCTTGAACATTGTTAACCAAACACATTTTAAGTTATTGAGAACAGTAGTAAGAACCTGTTTGGAACAACAACAACACTTGGATTTGTTATCATCAAAACCATAGACATCATAACAATTTCCCCCTTTTTGATGATGACAAACCAAGCATCCATATTGACTCCATATTTTCTTTCAAGGACGAACGAAGTAATTTGTGCCAATTATTCATAGGACCAAAAATTCACTGGGGGCATCTAGCACTGAAGAAATTCAAGAGAAATGACTCTTCCATGGTAAAACTATAACAACATTGATCATCCTATCTTCCCACTTTTGGCATCATGAAAAAGGAAGGAGCAAACAGTGAAACAGAGGGTGTTTGCAATCACCACCACTTGAGTAATGGAGGAAAACCAACAAGCGATACACTCAAGTGTTTTGGTATGGTAATGAGATTGGCCATCCTAGTCACACATAAGCAATGCACAACACAAACAAGCAAGGCAAAACCAAAAACAGGATAACTTATTATTTGCCAGAGGGTGCAACAAGGAGTGAAGAACCAAATTACAGCAAAAGGCAAAATCAAGAGAAGAGCAGAATAGAACAGAACATAAAGAATAGTTCACAGGGAAGGGTCAAGGAGCAGGAGTGGAGAGCTTTGCCGAGAGGGAAGTGAGAAGGGCTAGGATGTCTTCATGGCGTTTGGTGTTGAGAGCCTTTTCCTCGTCCAGAGTAGCCTTCAATGCATTAAGTTCAACATTCAAGCGAGAGTGGTGCTCTAGAACAGCCTCAACCTTGTCTGAGGAACTGCCAGGAACAGGAGGACGAGGGGTGTTTGTCCCCTGTTCAGAAGCAGAACCCTTAATCAAGGTGTACCCACAACCCATAAGGGTGTTGCTCCCAATTTCATTAATAAACTGAGCTCCCATCCTTTTTTGCAATTCTACCCCGAAGTGCTAAAAAACACAAGTTAGTAGGAAGCCATATCCAAGATCATGCCCCCTGGAGATGTTTGCAATCCTAGCAATGTGTCGAATCATGAGGGCAGGAAGGTTTATTTGTTCCTCCCTGTCCATCAGATCCACAAGGCATTGGTCCATTGCATCTGCTAGATTGCGGCCTTGGCCCCTGGGGATGACATTCTTAATGATGAACCAAAAAAGCAACTGATGAATAGATATCATATCCCCCTTTTTAACTGACTGGGGTGTTTGCAAGCGTGTTTGCTGACTCAGCTTTTGGAAAAGCTCCAATAGTCGTGCTGTCCTAAGAACCTTCTTATCTTCTCTCACATACACATCGAAACCTGTGGAGGGAATCCCCAAAATTTCTCCTGATGTCTTCGCATCAAAGCGAAATGTCTTCCCATTAACAGTGCTAGTCACCACTCCTCCGGTGACTGAGTAGTTGGCATAGAACTCGACTAACTCATGAGCAGAACACCCCAGCTGGGTGTTTGTGAATAACTCAAACCATCCCTGTGCCCTTAACTTGTGCAAGAACACCCCAAGACCCTGTTCCTCAAAATACTGGACTTTGACAATTTTGCCCCTGACTATCCGTCTCTGAAGGAGTTGAGAGAGCTTAGGATGAGGTCCAGGAGAGGTAGATGTCTTGGCTTTGTTTGGAGCAGTAGGAGGGTCTTCAGCCAGACCTTGGTTGGTGGCTTGTTTGTAAGAAACTTTGCGTTTGCTGGGGGTTTTTGTGGTTGATGGCTTTAAGGAGGGTAAAGTGGAGGCTCGTTTGGGAATGGGCAAGGCAGGCTCAAATGAAGGTTCAGGCAGGGGTTTGTCCTTTGAGGATTCTGAGAACACGGGGGTGCCCTGTTTGAAGGAGCTGTTCTCAGAGGAACTAGAAGAGGAGGAAGAAGAAATTTCCTCAATCATAGGTGAGGACTTTGCCACAGACCGGGGAGTAGCCTGAAAGGCTATTCTGGCCGATTTTCGTGTTGGTCTGGGTGTGAAATGAGGTTGGGTAGGGGTTTTGGTGGTCTCTTTAGTTTGACCAGTTTTGAGCCTTGATGGTGTCCTTGTTCTTGGCGTCTTAGTTCGCCTAGCCACCATTTTGTACCTTTTTCTTTTTTCACCGGTTTGTGTTACCGGTGTTGGCTTTTCAATTTCAGCAAGGGACAACTCCAATTTTTCCCCACTTCCCCCTGTATCATCCGAATCATCCCTCAATTCATCTCCTAGGTCATCTTCGAACACTGGGTTGAAAGTTTCAGGCCCTGTTTCAACCCCTGTTTCTGGTTCTGGAAACAACCCAAAGGAACAGGACTCGACTTCCCATATATCATCCGAATTAAATTCAGGCAAAAAGACTTTGTCTTTATCCCCCAAATCCTCAATCAAATCCTCAATTTTTTCAGATTTTAGACATGCAACCCCTTCTTCAAACGGAACCAATTTCCACCCAAAATTATAGGGGATGTCAGTTAAATTGAGACCTACGTTCTTGAGGTCTACACTTTTGAGAAACCCAAACGGCTTATAGCAAATGGGGCGAGGAGGTTCAGCATGTTTACCTTGAATGAGGGCCGTGAGGAGTTGAGAGAACAGGGCTTTAGTAGTTGGTGTTGCTTGGATTGATGGCTTGCTGCTCTGAATCGAGATCACAGAACTCTCATTGCTGATGTGAGACGCCATATTTGCAAGAAGGGAGTGAGAGTTTAGGGTTTTGTGAGAGCTATCACGGCAAGCGATTTGAGGTGAGATGAGAGAGGGAGACGAATATGGGAGGATTAAATAGAGAGAGGAATGGAAGATTTTGGAAGATTTGCCCGTTGCAACGGCTTTATCACTTAATGCTAGCCGCGTGAGTTTTGGGAAGAGTGAGGAGTTTTAATTCTCATCAACTTGTTGCACACATTTGACAAACAAGAAGCGTACCTGTTTCTGGCGCTTGTTCTTGAGGTTACTTGCTCGGTAACATGGGACAATAAGGGCAAGCTCATTAGACCTCAACGAGTGTCAGCAAGCTGCAAACCACACATATGCTATTTTGTTTAACATATTGAACCTGCAACCTTTAAACATTACCATCAGGGTGAGAGAACAGGACGATCAGGCTGTTTTTATCAAACCTAGGTCCAGTCTATTCTTCTCAAATTTTTCTCTACTTAGTGCCTTGGTGAATATATCAGCAATTTGATTTTCAGTGGCACAAAAATTTATTGAGATTAATCCTTTTTCAACATTGTCTCTTAAAAAATGATGACGAATGTCAATATGTTTTGTTCTTTTGTGTTGACATGGATTTTTGGCAATGTTAATTGCACTTGTATTGTCACAATAGATAGGAATGCATCCTATGTTAACACAAAAATCCTTGAGTTGTTGCCTTATCCATAGTAATTGAGCAGAACAGGATGCAGCTGCCACATATTCAGCTTCTGCTGTGGACAAGGCAACAAAGTGTTGTTTCTTGGTTGCCCAAGATACCAAACAAGGTCCAAGAAAATGAGCCATACATGAGGTGCTTTTTCTATTAACCAAAAAGCCTGCATAGTCAGCATCAGCATAACCAACAAGGTTAAAGTTGCATCCTCTAGGATACCATAAAGCCAAATCAGGTGTGTGTTTTAAGTATCTAAAGATCCGTTTAACAGCCTTTAAATGAGATTCTTTAGGCTTAGACTGAAAACGGGCACACAAACCAACACTAAAAACAATGTCAGGTCTACTAGCAGTTATGTAAAGAAGTGACCCTATCATGCCCCTATAATATTTGTCCTCAACTGCGGGACTCCCATCATCCATTTCCAACCTGGTTGAAGGAGAAATGGGAGTATCAATGGGCTTGGCCGATTCCATTCCAAAACGCTTAAGTAGTTCCTTGACATATTTTTGTTGATGTATCATGGTGCCGTTTGAAGTTTGTTTGATTTGCAAGCCTAAGAAAAACTTAAGCTCACCCATCATGCTCATTTCAAACTCACTCCTCATCATTTTTGAAAACTCTTCACACAAATCATTGTGTGTTGCACCAAATATAATGTCATCGACATATACTTGAACAATCAACAAATGTTTCCCCCTAGATTTTAGAAACAAGGTATTATCAACCTTGCCTCTTCTAAAACTATTTTCCAATAAAAAGTTTGACAAGCGTTCATACCAAGCTCTAGGAGCTTGTTCTAGACCATAAACCACTTTGTCAAGTTTAAAAACATGGTTAGGAAATTCTTTATTTTCAAAACCAGGGGGTTGCATCACATACACCTCTTCTTTAAGGTATCCGTTGAGGAATGTACTTTTGACATCAATCTGATATAACTTTATTTCCATGTGAGCTGCAAAGGCTACCAAGATGCGGATAGCCTCAATCCTTGCAACCGGTGCAAAGGTTTCCTCATAATCAATGCCCTTTTCTTGGTTGTAGCCTTGAACCACTAGCCGTGCCTTGTTCCTAGTGACTGTTCCGAATTCATCAAGCTTGTTTCGGAACACCCACTTGGTGCCAATGATTGATCTATCCTCTGGCTGTGGTACAAGGTGTCACACCTTGTTCCTTTCAAACTGATGAAGCTCCTCTTGCATTGCTGTGACCCAATCTGTATCTGTAAGTGCTTCATTTACATTTTTTGGCTCAATGTTAGAGAGAAAAGCATAAAAAGCACAAAATTTTTTAAGTTTGGATCTGGTTTGCACTCTTGTATTAATGTTGTACAGAATCTGGTCAAGAGGGTGTGAACTTTGATGCTTCCATGGCGTGGAGTAAGTGGATCCACAGACACGCTTTCTACTCTTACCGGAATACTTGGTGAAACAGGTTCAGGAACTGTTTCCAAGCCTGTTTTGGAGCCTGTTCCTGAGCCTGTTATGGAGCCTGTTTCCTGGCCTGTTCGAGAAGAATTAAGTTGGTTTTGATCCAAACCAGGTTCAGCAGAGCTTCCCCCTATCTGGTTCAGACCTAGCCCACTTTCCAAGGAAATAGCTCCAGGCCCTGATCCATCCTCAGAACTCTTACCTTTCTCATGTGTGAGCAACGAGTCTTTTCTAGCAAGACCTAGCTCAATGTCTTCCTCCTGTGCATCATTCTCACTTAGAGAGTTAGTTTCATCAAAAAGCACATGCACACTTTCCTCAACACACAAGGTTCTCTTATTAAACACTTTGTATGCCTTACTGTGCGAGGAATAACCAAGGAATATTGCCTCATCACTCATTGGATCAAATTTCCCTAAGGCATCCTTCCCATTGTTATGCACAAAACACTTACACCCAAATACTCTCAAATGCATAATATTGGGTTTTCTTCCCTTGAAAAGCTCATAAGGTGTTTTGTTAAGAAGAGGTCTAATCATGCATCTATTTATAATGTAACATGATTTGTTCACAGCTTCAGCCCAAAAATTTCTAGGAAGACCACTAGCAACAAGCATTGTTCTAGACATGTCTTCTAGAGTACGATTTTTGCATTCTACCACCCCATTCTGTTGGGGTGTTCTTGGGGCTGAGAAGTTGTGGTCTACACCATGCTCATTGCAATAGCTAATAAAGCTTGAATTCTCAAATTCCGTACCATGATCAGACCTTAAGCCAACCAATGAGTGTCCTACTCTCTTTTCAAGCCTTTTAATAAGTGCAAGAAATTTCTCAAATGTTTCATCTTTGGACGCTAACAACAGGGTCCAAGTGAAACGAGAGTAGTCATCCACTATCACAAGCACATACCTCTTTCCACCTCTGCTTATGATCCTCATTGGACCACATAGATCCATATGTAGCAATTCAAGTGGTCGGGTAGTGCTTACACACTTTTTAGATTTAAAAGAATTTCTGACTTGTTTGCCTTTGGTACATGCATCACATACCTTGTCATCATTGAATTTGACGGAAGGTAAGCCAACCACTAAGTCTTTAGTAACAAGTTTATTCAAAAGCGAGTGGCTTGTATGTCCTAGTCTTTTGTGCCAAAGCATAACATCATTATTTAAAGCACTCAAACAAGTCAAATTATTTTGGGGAAGAGTAGAAATACACACTTTATAAACATTTTTGTGTCGCTTCCCCCTCAACACAACATCTCCTGTGTTCATATTAACAACCAAGCAACGTGTCGGAGAGAACACTACTAGGTTGTCTTTGTCACACAGTTGGGACACACTTAGTAAGTTGTGTTTTAATCCATCCACAAAATAAACATTTTCAATTGAATGGGAGAGTGACTCACCTATCTTACCTATACCGACAATTGTCCCGGATTTGCCGTTTCCAAATGCCACACTCCCTCCTTCTGAAGCTGCAAATGAGAGAAAATTGGATTTTTCACCAGTCATATGCCTCGAACACCCACTGTCAACATACCACAGCTGCTTGTTCCCAAGGTTGTTCCCCGGGCTGTTTGCTGGGTTGTTTGCTGGGTTGTTTTCTCTGACTTCAGCCTGCAAAACAAATCAGATGTTAGTTTTGGGAACCCAGATCCACTTGGGTCCCATTCCTTTAGACGTACAAATCTCATCTTTCCTAACCCATATTTGTCTTACATAAACTGTGTTTCTTTCAATGGCATACCTTCTTATAGGACACGCATACCGAAAGTAACCCCTACATCATTCTTTCTTTTACAAAAACAGAAACATGCATGTGCTTGTCAGATGCTTGCTTTGTTTGTCACATTACACAAGTATGTGTTGTCGAATTTTGGTTTTGGATAGATTTTTCTCGATGCATCTCAAATGTATTTAACGTTGACAACTTACATATTTACTTTGTGTTATAGTTAATTAGGAATGACAATGGTATTTTTGTAGTTTCTATGGCCAAGTATGTGACTAATTAATGAAATCGGTTGGCTGTGTGGGGGATGTTTATGGGGTGACCTAATAAGCAGTGTTGCTTTTGTGTTTATGGGGGAAAGGAAAAAAAGAATAGTAGTTCCAAATGATTAGTGAAGTGCTCATGAAATCAACCCTACAACCCTTTCACCCTAAGCCGCACAAAGCGGGAACCATGCACCCTACCCACCCTAAACCCTAAACCCTCTAAACAATGAACCATGGAAACCCTGCACCCTAGAAACCATAACCCTAACCCTAAACCCCAAACCTTGAAAACCCTAAACCCTATACCGTAAACCCTAAACCCTTGAGACCCTAAACCCTAGAAACCCTAACCCTTACAACCCTAAACCCTAAACCCTCACCATAACCCTAAACCCTAAAACGTAGAAACCATAAACCATAAACCCTAAGCCATGGAAACCCAAACCCTTGACACCCCATACCCTAACCCGAACCCTAAACCTTAAACCCTAGAAACCATAAACCGTAGACCATAGGAACCCTAAACCTTAAACACTAAACCCTGAAGCATAAACCCTAAACCCTAACCCTCACCATGAACTGTAAACCCTAACCCTAACCCTAAACCCTAAACCGTACAAACCCTAAACCCTAACCCTTGAAACCCTAAACCATAGATAACCTAACCCTTACAACCCTAAACCCTAACCCTAAACCCTAAACCGTAAACCCTAGAAACCCTAAACCCTAGAAATCATAAACCCTAATCCGTAAACCCTAAACCCTATAAACCCTAAACCCTAAACCCTAAACCCTAGAAACCCTAGAAACCCTAATCCCTAAACCCTAAACACTAAACCCTTGAAACCTTAAACCCTAAACCCTAAACCCTAGATACCCTAACCCTTAGAACCCGAAACCCTAACCCTAACCCTACACCCTAAACCCTAAACCGTAAACCCTACAAACCCTAAACCCTAAACCCTAAACCCTTCAAACCCTAAACCCTAGA
>JACYFF010031954.1:41689450-41709051 GCA_017589665.1 Selenicereus undatus
GATACCCTAACCCTTACAACCCTAAACCCTAACCCTAAACCCTAAACATTACAAACCATAAACCATAAACCCTAAACCCTAATCTATAAACCCTAAATCGTACAAACCCTAAACCCTAAACCCTAAACCCTAAACACTACAAACCATAAACCATAAACCCTAAACCCTAATCTGTAAACCCTAAACCCTAAACCCTTGAAACCCTAAACCCTAGATACCCTAACCCTTAGAACCCTAAACACTAAACCACAAACTGTATACCCTAAACCCTAAACCCTAACCCTCAACCCTAAACCCTACCATAAACCCTAAACCCTAAACCCTTCAAACCCTAAACCCTAGATACCGTAACCCTTACAAGCCTAAACCCTAGCCCTAAACCCTACAAACCCTACACCCTAAACCGTGAACCCTAATCTGTAAACCCTAAACCCTTGAGATCCTACACCCTAAACCGTAAACCCTTGAAACCGTAAACCCTAGATACCCTAACCCTTACAACCCTAAATCGTAAACTGTAAACGTCCCCCCTAAACCGTAAACCGTAAACCCTAGAAACCGTAAACCCTAAACCGAAACCCTAAACCCTTAACCCTAATTCGTAAACCCTAAACCATAAGGCCAAACCCTAAACACTAAACTGATAATGTTGAAATTCATGTGTACATGTTTAGAAATTGCATGTTAAAAATTATGTCTATGATGTAATGTAGTGTATTAGCATGTCTTCTTTAATTTGTACTAATCCTTTGTGCGGGTTGACTTTAGATTTTAGGATGGGAAAAAAACGAAAATTCAATATCGATGCAACTAAATCTCGCAAATATTGTTGTAAGTGTCACGACGTAGGTGTTAATGATGTACCACTTTCTTCCTTGTGCGGAGTTGCTATTATGTGAAATGACTATGTCAATTGCATAATTTTGCTGAATACATGCTTAGTATTTATGTATTTTTGTTGATGCTGTGAGCGAGTTGTCTGAACTTTGCTTTTAACCAACAGCTTGTTCAGTTACCGTAATATTTTAATATTGGGGCATGACACATATGATATGAACTTCAGAAAATTTAATGGTCACCACATCTGAAATGGACGTACCACATCATCGCTTATGGATGTATCACCGTAGAGACAAACGCAGTGGTGAATTGCGGGACGAATTCATTAATGGGGTGGAGGATTTTGATAAGCATGCTCGAGCCCAACATGATTTCATCACGAACGGAGTGTACTGTTGCCCCTGTGCTAAATGCAGGAACACTAAATACCTTCACCAGATGAAGTTAAAATGCATTTGTACCATAAAGGGTTTGTACCATATTACTAGTTCTGGACAAGCCATGGTGAGGAAGAGCCTCCAACTCATGAAGAGGTCACTAACTCTGCGTGGGTGAACCAGTCAAGTCCAGTGTACAATGAGCATGAGCACGATAGTGGAGGTTACGATCAACATCAGATGGAGTCCATGGTCAATGATGCGTTCAGATCGGACGAGATAAATGTCGATATCGGAATGAACGCTAACGCTGAAGCTTTTTTTGGTATGCTTCATTCGGCACAACAACCATTGTACGATGGTTCCCACACTCATACTGAGCTCTCCGCAGCAATGAGGTTGCTCAGTATTAAATCAGAACACAATATGTCACATCGCTGCTTTGATGATGTATTACGTCTCATGCAAGAGACGACTCCGACTCCTAACCGCATTCCAAAAAATTTCAGTGCTGTTAAAAGGAGAGTGAAGGAGTTAGGGTTGGATTATAAGACTATTGACTGTTGCCCAAAAGGTTGCATGATATACTATAACGTTGATGCAACCCTTAAAGCGTGTAAATGGTGTGGGACTGGAAGGTACAAATCGATGAGGAACCCAACCGGAAGAAGCAAGCCTGTCCCCTATTACATGCCACTCATCCCAAGGTTGCAGCGACTGTACGCCTCGAAGAAGACTGCAGAGCATATGAAATGGCATAGTAATCATGCAACGCAAGATGGTGTACTCAGCCATCCTTCCGACGCCGTAGCATGGAAACACTTCGACCAAATGCATACTTCATTTGCTGCAGACCCGCGGAATGTACGACTTGGTCTATGCGCTGTTGAGTTTTCACCATACACAAATTCAGCGAGACCATATTCCGTGTGGCCCGTTGTTATGTGTGTGTACAACTTGCCACCGCATCTTTGTATGAAACTCCCGTACATGTTCCTCACATGCCTGATACCGGGTCCGCACAACCCTAAGAATAAGATCGATGTGCACCTACAACCACTTATCGGTGAGTTGTGGATGTTGTGGAATGAAGGGGTTGATACGTATGATGTTCACGAAAACCAAACATTTAACATGAAGGCTGCTTTGATGTGGACAATCAATGACTTCCCAGCATATAGAATGTTGTCAGGGTGGAGTACCCATGGCGCATTGTCTTGCCCGGTGTGCCAAGATCAGGTACGTAGGAGTTACTTGCAACATGGTCGTAAAATGTCGTGGTTTGATTGTCATTGTTGCTTTCTACCCTGACATCATGCATTTAGGCGAAATAAGAGTTCGTTCACTAAGAACCGAACAGTGCATGCCCAACCTCCGCACAGGGTACCCGCAGATGTTGAATTCGAACGTGTACGTGAGTTCCCTAAAGTGACGGACCAATCCGATTATGAAATTCCTGGGTTCACTGAGAACGTACACAACTGGACGAAGCGTAGTATCTTCTGGGACCTTCAATACTGGAGACATCAGTTATTGCGTCACAACTTGGACGTCATGCATATAGAAAAGAACTTCTGTGAAAATATTATCAACACAGTTATGGATGTGTCAAGTAAAACAAAGTTCAACATCAAAGCTCGATTGGATTTAGCTGAGCTCTGTGCACGTGACGAATTGCATATTCGAACAAGGGAAAATGGCAACTCATACAAGTCAAAAGCAAAGTACACGTTGTCCTTGGAGCAGAGGAGGGCACTGTGTGAATGGATGCGTGGGTTAAGTTTATCGGACGGGTACAACTCTAATTTTGCCAACATTGTCGACCCGACCAACACAAAATTGCAGCATCTAAAAAGTCATGACCACGATGTATTTATGGAGGCGCTGCTACCTATTGCATTCAGTGCATTACCGGCAGATGTGTTAGAGCCTTTAGCAAGTCTGAGTGAATACTTCAGGAATATATGTGCAAGTGTCCTTCATCAGGACCAACTTATGGAGATGCACCAACAAATTGCCATGATATTATGTAAGTTGGAGACAATCTTTCCTCCTGGTTTCTGGAATGTTATGGAATATCTTCCGGTGCACTTAGCACAAGAAGCCTATCTAGGTGGACCAGTTCATTATCGATGGATGTACCCCTTCGAAAGGTTCTTCAAGTGGCTCAAACAAAAGGCCAAGAATAAATCCAAGCCTGAGAGTTCTATGGTGATAGCGTACCTCATATACGAAATCCAAACATTTGGTTCTGACTACTTTGAAGCAAATCTTCCTTCAATGAACTCTACAATTTCAAGAAACGAAGTGCCATGCCAATAGGGTCCACCTCCAACATTTACGGTATTCCAAATGAAGGGCACTCCATTTGGTAAATGTCGTAAATGTTATCTCACACAAGTTGAGTACAACGCTGCCCACCTGCACATACTGGTTAATTGTACTGAGGTGCAACCTTATCTACAGTAAGTACACATCTCACCCTTCTAAATCGTTATGGCAATTGGATTGAGAATAACAAGCACACTGTATCTGTAGGTACTTCCGTCATTGGATTACGACGGGACATGCTAATATGTCACCCGAAGACATGGATAAAATTATTGAAGCGAAATTTGCAGAATGGTTCAAGCAAAATGTGTGTGCTTGTACATACACCATCTGTGTGCATCGCTTTGTTTCATTACTTAATTCATTGTCAAAGTTATCAAGACATTGTGATTACTAAGGAGTTTACACCTGGTACAGGTTCATCGTTCACATGCATTCAATGATGAAAGGCAATCGTGGTTACAACAAATGGCTGAAGGAATGGCTGAAGGACCTATAAATATTGTGCAGCCAGTCACAGGATACAAAGTGCATGGGATAAGGTTTCATACTAGAACAAGAAGTATGAATAAGAAGACCTCCTCATGTGGTGTTCTAGTGAAAGGAACTTCAAAAGGGGATGGGAGTGGGGTGGATTACTACGCTGTGCTGGACAAAGTACTCCAATTGGAGTACTTGGGGGAGCCCATAAAATGATGCTTACTATTTCGATGTGAATGGTATGATCCATCTAATCTTCGGGGCACACGGTACGCCAAGCTGAACTGCACATATGAAGTTAATATCCAACTTAAATATGCCAAGTATGACACTTTCATCATTGGGGATGTTGCGTACCAAGTGTTCTACATGCCATACCCACGGGATATTCCTCATAAAGCAAACTGGTGGGCTGCGTTGATGAATAAGCCCATACGGTGTCCAAACACGCAAGGGGATGCGATTAACCCTCTTCCTGTATTTCAGGAAGATGTAATGGCGTCAACGTCTCAGCTTTCAGAAACATTGCCAGAGCATCTGGTTGACGTATCAGGGACTGTGGAGGAAGTGCAAGTGGTTGAGGTCACCGTATCTGAAGAGGAACAGTCCGAGGATGAGGACGAGTTTGAGCTATGGGAGTGGGATGATGCCGAAACAGATACGGAAGATGACGATGACAACATACAGTACAAATCAGATGACGATGATGAGGATGATGATAACGGAGAGGATCGGGACGAAGATGATGACTGATAATTTATATTCATTGCGTCCTACTTATGTTTTGTACGTATGCAGCTGTAATAATGTAGTTGTACATTTTATGCAATGCTTTATGAACATGAACTTGTACTCTGCAGTGTTACATTAAATGTGAGAATGTTGTCCTCATTCATTTGCATTGTTAAAATTGATTTGCAATAACTACTTTTCTATGTCATAGATGACAGACAGGGATCCACGACGTTAGAGGCGTTGGAGAGGAGGTGCGCGGCTGTCGGATGCGGACAGTCATTCATTGGAGGCTGTGGGAGTGGGGGAGTGCACAAATGGCTCCCCTGTCAGAGTTTCTTCCAGTGTGGCAGATAGTACGCCATTCACGCCTACCCCACGGATGATTGCACGCGTTGGGAACCCTTTTTCGGACCCCAACCAGGTCCCTGGACTCAACCAAGATGTTGGTTTGCAATCAGCCAATGTTGGAGACACCTCAGGGACAGGAGGACTGAATGCGGCGTTCTGGAACACTTTTGGGTCTTTCATGCCATACAACGCAAACTTGATCATGAGCGCGTTGTCCACCATGCAACAGGGTCAATCACT
Organism: Selenicereus undatus; assembly: GCA_017589665.1. Taxonomy (NCBI): domain Eukaryota; kingdom Viridiplantae; phylum Streptophyta; class Magnoliopsida; order Caryophyllales; family Cactaceae; genus Selenicereus; species Selenicereus undatus. The sequence continues at coordinate 41,694,802 of JACYFF010031954.1, forward strand.
GCTTCAGCCTCCACAACAGTCTACTCCACACCCTATTCCACATCCTGCTGTAGTACCTACTCCGCAACGTACTCCGGAACCTCGTGCGCAGGCTACATCGCAGCAATATGGGGGTCGTATATTGCCGTGGAGTGAGCAAGAGGTGGCTGTTAGGGACAAGAGTCTTATAGAGCTAGAGGGAGACACGTACCTACTCTACTACCCTTTCACTATATATGAAATGTTATGTGTGTATAGTTCAATGTTAGTGATACGTTGTTCTTCAATATAACATGTTTATATGTTTTTTTGTTTCAGGTTCAAGCCCTACCAAGGAGTCACCAAACGTATTGGTGAGATCATGAAGGGGAAGTACCCAGGAGCGTGGCCCGCTTAGGGGGAAGTCCCTAAACCACAACGAGATATGTGGTTCGTTGAATTCAAGGTACGCACTTTGTGTTACAAACTTTCTTGCCATTTACTTGCTTGATGTGTTAATGTTGGAGGCATCTGAACAGTTCATATTGTACATGTCTCATTGGAAATGTTTGCGTTATGAAAATAAGTTTCGAACTGTCGTACCTACTTTCATGTCTTGACTATGTTTTTTGATGTTTTTGTAGAAATGTTATTATTGGTTACCTCAGCATGATGGATAAGTACGCAGGAATTTTGAAGTGAGTGGGGTGAAACAGTTGAAGAACTTGTTTGCTTACGCACCCAAGTTGGGCAAGGTGCCAGATTGGGTGTCCCCGAACAACTGGGCATAGCTCCAAAAGTATTGGGAGGGCCCTGATTTTCAGAAGATAAGCGCCCAGAACAAGAAGAACCGCAGTAGCGACCCTGAGGGTGTGGGTCCATCCTTGCACACGTGTGGGTCAATCCCAATAACTGAGCGGCGTAGACGACTGGTAATTTCTAATATCAATATTCATGAACACACTCTTATTTAACAATTTATTACATGCAGCATGACATAATGGCAATCTGTGTAGACGGCCTCACTTCAAAGGGAAGCAACAGTCGATGAGCTGTACAAAGACACTCACTTGTGCAGGAAGAAGGACAATCAGGGCAACTAGGTGTGCAAAAAATCGGGGTTGAGATTGTTAAGATTGAATTCAATTCACATGAGGATGAGTTGTCCAACTCAATATGGGTTCAAGGTAATAAATATTCTAATACACATTATTTTCTTTGTGAATACGCAGGAGGAACACACAAAGAGATGGCAGGAGTACAGGTCCTCCAACTCCTCCACCGACGACAGCTCCCAAAGCCTTCCACTGTTTGAGCATGACATTTGGGTTTAAGGAAATCTCAATAGCAAGGGTCGCGTGTATGGCTTTGGTGCTGAGGGAGTTGTGATGAAGTAACGGTCTCGCATGTTAGTTTCCAGTCGTTCATCCTCTGTGAACAACTACGATGCACGTGAGATGGTGATGAGATTGAACGAGAATGCGGTCAAAGCAGCGGAGGACGCTCGCCAAGCGGAGGAAGCTCGCCTCAAAGAGATTCAAGAGCTTCGCAAGCAGGTTGAGGAGAAGGAAGCTCAATTCCAACATGAGTTGGCTCAACAGAAGGCTGCGAGGCAGCGAGATAAGGAGAAAGTCAAGAGCAAGATAAGCAAGCTCTGGAGGTTCTTCAAGAGTCAGCAAGCTGGGTCCTCAGCAGCACCGCCAGAAGATGATGACGAAGATGAGCCCAATTCATCCCACTTAGGTGACTCCTCCGACGATTAGTTACGTTCTGTTGCAGTTCTTGGGAAATGTTTGTTATGTTGATTGATTATGCAAGCAGACTCAATGTAGGGACATGTATGTTAATTTCTGAATTTTATTATGTAAATAATTTCTTTTCATTTGTTTCCTTACGTTTAATAACACTAATTAAAGTTGGAAATGCTAATTCCGAAAAAACATGTGACTTTTTAATATTATTTTATCGTAATTGCATTTGTAGAATTTTTTGACGGGATATACAGCTTCCGTCAAAATTCTTGACGGCCTGAGCCACAACTGCCCGTCAAAAACAAAACCCAAAACATGCATTTCTTTCCTGCAATATTTTTGACGGACGCCGTAGTCCGTCAAAAAGACGGACAAAATTCTAATTTGACAAGGAATGACTCCGTCAAAAAAATCGTCGAAATAATACTGAAGGTCTGTCAGGCCGTCAAAAAGTGCCGTCAGTAAAACTTTGACGGATTGTAACTCCGTCAAAGTTTTCCGTCAAAAATTTTGACGGATCCGTCGAACACTACATTTCGACGAAGCTTTTTTTGACGGACATTCTTTTCGTCAAAATTGCCATCAAAAACATCGTTTTCCGTCAAAATCTTCACTTTTTCCCGTCAAAAAATCTGTCAAAAAATACACCTCCAACCTATAGTGATTTTTCCGTAAAGTTACTGTTCCAGTTCAGTTCCCAGTTTCAATGTATTCTGCACAGTCTTAAGTAAATTGGTCATAACTTTGTCCACACAAATCGAAATTGAGTAATTCCAAAGCCTATTGAAAGCTAACTCATCAAGATATCACTACACCAAAAATCATGAATTTTGGATATGCCAAACAGTACCAGTTTAATCCCGAAATGGCCCTTGTTTCAGGCCTCTTGACAGCTCAATAACCACATGTTTGCCACCTTTTCTTCACATAACCACCCACTAAAATCACTCTTTAACTTATATCAATCAACATAAATCTTGATATTCATTACCAATGCCAAAGAGCACAAAATATCTTTTAAAACAATCAAACTTCATCATTACAACCTACACTTGGATGAACATGAACAACTTCAAGCTTCACTTGCTTTCAAGCATATCCAAAAACCAAAATATCAAAACAACTCTTGATTCCATATAACCATCATGATCAATAATCAAAAACAAGAATCAAACTCCAAAACACAATCAAATCAACAGGATAAAGTGAGGATATTACTCACTTGTGCTTGAATATGGAGGTGTGAATGATGTGTGAAGAGTGTGGGGTTGTGGCTGGTAGTTGGGGGGATGTTGGAGGCGGATGAGGGGTGGCTGCCTTGGTGGTTGCTGGTGGCATAAGGTGGCAGAATGGGCTGGCAGCAGGTGGTCGTGGGAGAGGAGAAGGAGGAGAAGAAAAGAGAGCCTTGAGTTTGTGTTTGACTTGGATAAAAATTGCTCTTGAGTCACTTGCATATACTTGGTTGAAATTGAAGTGAATATGCATGGCTGAGGATTCACCACCCCAAAATAATATCTCTGCTAGTTATAATTATGGATTAATGATAGTAATTAGCTTAACAAATGGATTAGGAAGTTGTTGGGCCTAAATTGGGCCCTATTGAGTTGTGCTTGAAATCAAAACGTCTCGATGCGATAAAATATTTACGAAGCTCGAAATTAAATTTTTGTGATACGAAAAATAATTTAATCTTTTAAATCATAATCATCGAAGCCTAATATCAATTTCTCCGAAAAATTATTTTCGGTAAATGAAATTCGAATTGCAAAGTAGGGCCTAAAATGAATTCTCTCAACCGGGATAATTAAATGAGATAAATAAATGAGAAAAATAAATAACATAACTTAATTAAATAAATAAACGTGATTTAGGCTCGGGCTATTACAAATATTTAGCACTTTTGGTGACTAAACAAATACCCCCGCGCCAAAATTTTTCTTGTTCTCAAGTATAAGAAAATAAAACAAAGTATACCTAAAACACTTAACTCACTTTTGCATGAATCACGGTTACACTTAGCATGTGCAATAAGCCCTCTAGGTTCACCTAGTGGACAAGTGCGGTCTTGTAAGGATTTGCAGAAGATATACCCCGCACAAAATCTTTGAAGAAGAAAAGAAAAATAGAAATAAAAATGTAAAATCTTTTTGAAGTTTTCAAATAAATCAAATATACATAGGAAAAGCTATGCGCAGTTAACCAACGAATCACCCCTGGTATACCTAAATATCACATTATACACGCCTAGAATGTACATATCAGGACTCTTAATCATCAAGGATGACACGCACAGACCAATGTTTCACCTCACAGGCCTTCAAAACTTTGAGTCCATCCTAGTGTGCGGTGTGCAAGTGTACTATCATTCGAGGAGTTAAGCTTACCAAGGTTTGACTCAATCCAACTTAACTATTGTATTGACTTATTGACTTAGGAAGTAAGCCTTCCCAGTAGCAATATTACCTCAAAGGGTAACATCTAGTAGTGCATGCTTCAAAGGGTTACTTGTCATTCCCCACTTTATAACTTTTTATTCTGATTTTGTTTGCTCTTTCTATTTTTTTTGCCTTTTTTTTGCTACACAAAAAGACAAGTGGGAAAATCAAACCATGAAAGCTTAAGACCTTAAGATAATGATGATATATGAATAAGGGCTGGACTCAACATTATAATGAAACAATTAGAACTAGGTTAAGAAATGACACACTTTAAACTAAGGTGTATTATATATAGAATACTTATATACAAACTAATATTAAGTCATAGGAAGTCAAAGTTAATCAAGATGGTGCAACTCCTAAAATTTCACAAAAAAGGAAAATCTTTTGGGTTTTTCAAAAATCTTTTCCTGCCTTTTTCTTTTTCAAAAAACTTGAAGCATGACTTCCCCTCCCCCACACCAAGATCACACACACATTGTGGGAAAATGAGTATCTAGAGAAAATAAGGACGTGATATACACGAGATACAAAGGGTAGAATAATAATACTATGTTAAGTGTAGAATTACACCTAAGCTATAGGTTTCTAAAATCCATTTAGGCAAAGACTTATGGAGCATCAACCACTCCTTATGAAGTTGAACATAGCTACTCAAGTTAATTATAACCCATTAGTGAACATAGTATCTTGTCAAACTTGCAAGGAAAACTCTTAACAACAATGAAACAACAAAAATCAGAGAGTTGAAGTTAGAAGGAGTACATTCATATGATCAATGCTACACAATTAAGGGCCAGTTTCAACTTATCAAATTGTTGGGTGCAGTCATGAACTAGACCGACATACTCATAACTGGCTAGCGAATTGGTCATCGACCTAACAAGTTGATCATCATGAACATGCTATCTAGGCACATCAATGAATCCTAAGTCCATAAGTCTCTTAATCTTAGCATGTTCAAGAGTTTGGTCTGAATCAGTAGTTATAGGCGGACCTGGCAAATCGGCCATTCAATTTGGGTACAAGTCGTGTTAAGTTTGGGGTTGGGTCATGTTTCGGGTTAGGGGACATTTTGAGTCGGTTCGATTTAGGTTGGTTGGACTTCAGTTCAGGTCAATTTTGGGTCAACCGATTTTAGATCCAATATGCTTGTTATACAAAAATAAGCAATTTTTAAAAAAATTTGGGGTCGGGTATGGTTGGTTCAGGTCAATTCGGGTTTCAGGACCACTTTCTGTTAGGCGATAAATTCTCCTATTTTACGTGTCTCTTTCACCCACTTTTAGCTCATATAATAACTTAATCTTTAGGATTTTTACTTGTTTTATTTACTTTTGTAGGTAATAAACTTCAAATCGAGCAAATGTCGTGAAAAGAAGCAAAGACGGGACAAAGCGAAGAAAAACAGCAAAAACTAGCAAAAACGCACGAATGAGGGTTAAATAGAAAAACCGAGCGAACAGCGAACAGGGGGAGGAGGCACGACCATGCCACGTGACACGACCCCATCGTGCCACTTCTCTGGCGTGGTGGCTCGGCCCCACCTGTCATCCCTTTTTGCCGGTTTTTGCTATTTTTCTTCGCTTTGTCCCGTCTTCGCTTCTTTCTGCGACATTTGCTCGATTTGAAATTTATTACCTACAAAAGTAAATAAAAAAAGTAAAAATCCTAAAGATTAAGTTATTATACTAGCTAAAAGTGGGTGAAAAAGGCACGTAAAATATGACAATTTATCGCCTAAGAAATACCCCCACATCTATCTTTTGCTTGTCCTCGAGCAAAACAAAATAAAAACTAAACTGAGAACATAACTCACTTTCGTAGGAATCACAGTTGCATTTAGCATAAGCAACAAGCCCTTTAAACCCCTTGGTTTCCCCAAGTGGACGAGCAAGGTCTTGTGAGGGTTTGCAGAAGATATACCCACAAAATCTCAAATAGGAAAACAAAGAAAAGAGAAACAAAAATCAAAAAATAAAAATGACAAAATACAAAATACACATCGGGGTAAACCGTACACAATCGGATCAACCAAAACCCCCTAGTAACTCAGGCATCAGTCTGTACACAAGTATTATATGCATTTCATGACACATCGTCCCAAAGAATGGCATCCAGACATCAGCTTTTCACCCCACGACGCATGAGAACATTGAATCCATCTTGGTGTCTGGTGTGCAAGTGTATCATTATCTTAGGATTTGGGCTTACCAAAATCGACTCAATCCACTGGACTGGCATCAACTACATTATGAACTTATTGACATGGGAAGTAAGCAATCCCAGTAGTAGTATTGCCTCAAAGGGTAGCACCTAGTAGTGCATGCCTCAAAAGGATACTTTTCATTCCCGACTTTCAAACTCTTTTTTTCATTCCCAATAGCACATGCCTCAAATGGATATTTTCAGATTTTCTTCTTTTTCTTTTTTTTTCAGAAATTCTTCACCGTTGTAATGGTTAAGTGAAGACAAAAGTAGTGATGCACAAACACAAGTGGGGGAGTCAAACAATGGAAGATTAAGATCCTAAGATAATGATTATATATAAATCAAGATTGGATTGCAAAATCACAATGGACTGTTGGGGTTAGAATCAAGGCCTAAAATAACGTGCTTGGGACAAAAATCTATCATGCACATCAAACTTATACACGAACTAATAGCCAAGGTACCAGAGATCAAGGCAGATCAAATAGTACAAAACTCCCCTAAAACCAACAAAAAGAAAAGCTATACGGAAAAAAAAAGAGAAAAATTAAAAAATTTGCACAAAAATGAAAAATTTTCACAAAAATAAGAATAAAAGGGTAAATGACACCACCCCCATACCTAAATCTCACAATGTCCTTATTGGGAGTTGAGAGTCATCACCAACCACAAGACACACAAAAGCCAAAACAAAAACACACAAAAACACTAAATCGACACACATATACACAAGCTAACACACTCTCCCAAAAACACAATCTCACCAAATCAACAGCAAGACCACAAATATATAAAAGACTCGCACTACCAAGCACACATATATACCAATCCAACAACACCACCAATCACAAAACACAAATATCAACAAAAACACAAAAATGGTGATCACAGCCATCAATGACTCAACAACATCCCAAATTTCACCTCAAAATGATCACCAATAAAAATACAACCTAATATCCACAACTAAGCACAACCTAATATCCACAACTAAACAAAAAGAAAAATGAAAGAAAATAAAAAAAGGGAGAAGAGTTAGAACAATTATACCAGGTTGAATACTGAATGTACCTAAACTATGTCGTAAGGGCGCAAGTAGCATCAGCCACTCCTTGTCTCTCAAGATGCGAGTTGTCAACTCGGATGCGATCAACGCTCTCAAAAGCTTGTCGTACACTGCTGCATGCATCTCAGAATGGTGTGAATAAGAGAACACTAGTAAAGATAGAGCAAACAAAGTTAGTGCCCTCTTAAACTCATCAAATGCCATAGAAAAATCAAAATCATGATCAAAGAAAGTACTTCGCATGATTTTCGTAGGCACGTCCTCTAGGTATGCGTAATACGGATTAGATGAGGGGTGAAACCTACTATATCACCTAGGGACTCATGAAATGCATGGCAAAGAGAGGGGTTGGTGGGAAGTAAAGGGGATGAAATGGGGGTCAAGTCAAGTGGCTCGATGCAAATAGGATCAATATGCTCAATGCTAGGACTTGCACTAACCCTCACATCATCACTATACAACTCCTCATAAGAAGGCTCTAGTAGTGCAATATCACCCGACCAATCAAGCTAATCATCCTCAACATAACTAGTAGCACCCACAAGAGACTCACCGATCTCTAAACCCGTGCACTGAGCTAAAGGGAGGGGAGAAGAAGAAAGTAAGTGCAAGACACCCTCGGTAGTTTCTCCAAGTGTGCTAGGCAAGGATGGAGCGACGAATGGTAAGGATGTCAAGGAAGGATCAATCACTTCTCCTAGGTCGGTCAAAGGTGAATCAACCATAAAATCAGGCTCTAAGGGAAGGGAAGACTCATAATGATCATAGAGACTGACCTCAAGTCTATGAGAAGATGGACTAGGGTTGGTCTCATGCAATAGGCTAGTCTCCCTCATCTTACCAACAAAACACTCAAGTTGCTCATTCATTGTGCCTACCATGGCATTAAGCCTAGCATAACATTCATTAGAAATATCAGAATAAGGACAAGAATTCGCATCATGGTCCAAAGAGTGACAGTAAGAGCACACAAGAGGAGAATAAGCATGAATATCATAGGAAGTGGGGGAAAGGCACTCAAAAGACTCACTAGCAATCTCATGGTGCCATTGATACCAAGCCAAGGACTCAAACAAATCCCACATATCATCAATATTTAAAGAACATAAACCACCATAACACAAGGACTCAAGGGTGACTCGGGTCTCATCTGTTATCCCCTCAAGCACAACATCATATATTTCCCATTTCGCATACTCAAAAAGCACATATTGAGTACGATAATCATTCAACCTAGACAAGTAGTGCCAAAAAGGTTCATGCTCAAACTGAGGTAAATGAAAAATAGCCATCTTGAATTTTTTGAAATTTTTTTGATTTTGAAATTTTTTTGGGTTTTCTAAAAGGCCTAGTCTCGAATGCTCAAGTAAACCCCGATATTGAAAAACGCCAACTCCCTGGTAACGGCGCCAGAAACTTGTTAGGGAAAAGCAGAATTTTAATATGTATAAAGCCCAAGTACAAGGTGTATCGTTTAGTACTTGGGGTGTCGTCCACAGAGAGTTGTGTTTCCAACTACCAGGGCTAACTAAAGCGGCTCGAGTTAGGCAAAATCAAATGAAAAGATGGTAAACTAAACTACGTTGAAAAACATAGAAGAAGCGACTTGGAGTTATGGTTTCACCAATGGACGAGCCAACTAATCGAGACAAGTCCTAACCTACCCAAACTACATCACGAACTAGAGATGGTCGGTTGCACCATCGAAGACCACCCAAGCCCTCTCTCAAGGGTCATGAGCTAGTCTAATTAGCCTAACCACCTATTTTCATGGGGTTAGCCCAATTAGACCACAAAAGTAGCAACCCCGGACCTAGCTCGATTCAGATACTATTTTCATATCCTAAACTCGGCTATTCCCTTTCCCACACTAGCTAATTGACCCCACCTTTCAGCATAAGTCAGTTGCCCAAAAATATGGATGAAAACTCTCTCAAGCATTCATATTCAAAACATGTATCCCCATCCAGACTCTCATTGACATCAAACCCATATGAAAAATAATCATATTCCATATAGAAATGATCATCGTCAAATTCCAAATTGGTGGGCTCAACCACCCCCTCACATGACTCGTGTAGACAAATATATTTTGATTCATTAAAGTCATGATGTTCATCGAATGCACTAGCACTTTCAAATTCTTCAACCTCCTTAAAGTCACAAGAGTTATTAAAAGGGGAAGGTGGGTCAATAGAATCTAGTACATCCTCAGTGACATCTATAGGTGTGCTTTTCTGGGGTGCAAAGTAATGAGATAGAGACATGGAAACGTCATTCACTTGGTATAGATCAGGCAAAGGCATATCATCATACAAGTCGAACCTAGATTGGGTGGAAGGCTTACAATCAATATAAAAACTTACTACAGGTTCAAAAGATACTAAACTAGACTCATGCAAATTGTATCCTCCCTATGCCGATTAAAATAGTGAGAATATTAAGCAATTCTCTTCTTCATAGTCTGTATCATTTTATCTCTCAATTCATGTATCATCTTTCTAAGACTCGCACATGTAGCAATATAATCACAATAAGGACAATTGTGAACAGCATGATGAGAAGAATCATAATAATCACACCATGAAGGAATCACACGAGATTGAGATGGGTGATCATAAGACTCCCTAAACTGATCCTGGTAGTGTGGAATGACATGAAAAATAATACTCAACATGAATCAAATATCCCAAGGTCCCTCTACCTTGTTCAAACTCATAAGTGTCCCAAGCAAATTTTTTGAAGAAATTCCAAACCTCATCTTAACTTCTAGACAATAATCCCAATAATCCTCCAGGATACGTTAACTCAACGTAACCTCTAAATTCAAAATTCAAACTCATAACAACGACCTTACGAATTTTCCCTTTTTAAAATCTTGATTCAATTGAGCATGATAATCGTTAAGTCTCTATACACTACTCTAGAAAGGTTCATGCACAAATTATAAGTAGTGAAAAATTGGCTTTTAAAAAAAATTTCAATTTTTTTTGGGTTTTCAATTGTTCTAGATTTTCAACTAAAATAGGCTAAAAAATTTATGAGATACGAATCAAATTAATTGTAACTAATCTAAACATGAAAATTACGAAACTAATCAACAAATAGAAATTATGAAACTAATAATATAACAAAAAAGGACAATAGTGACCTAAAATCAAACCACCATCCCCAGCGGCGATGCTAAAAACTTGATATGATCCAAAAAGGATGTAAAATTTTACCGCAAGCGTACAATTGTTAGCCGCAGTACTCAACGGTCAAATCCGCAAAGACGAGGTTGAATCTAGGCCATTACAACTAACTAACCCATATTAATTCGACTGAACATAGTAAATAAGCAAAATATAATCATTCAACTCATATAAATTAAAATCAATCCAAATATGATTAAAACTGTAAACTAAACAACTACTAAAGAAATAATCACAACTACTAACCAATTAACAAATTATAAATAAGAGGCAAGGAGAGGAAAGAGATTGCCATCTATGCCTAAAAGCCAACGGAGAATATTTACTCTTCGATGGGTGTCAATAATGAAAATTTAGCATCCACCATAAACCACAGGGAGTAGTAAAAATCGAAACTTTGATTGATAGAATTTTTGGAGAAACAAAAATTGAAATTATAAAACTTGAATGGAAACTGGAACTAAAAAATTAAAAATCAAATTAAAACTAAAATAATTGCATAAAACTCAAATTGAAAGAATTTCTAAAATTATAATAGTTTCTAAAATGACTACAAACTAAAGCTAAAATTGAGAGGGAAAGAAATTGATAATTTACCAAGCACCGAAGGATAATATTTATACTAGTAACAACCCCCTAAACTTTCCTAATTACATTAGAATTCTTAATACCCAAGCTAATATTCCACTTTTCTAATTATAATTGGTTTATAATTTTTCAATAATTTTCCCACTTTCCTAATTGTACCCAATTGTCAATTTCTAATTTCTTGATTCATTCGAAAATGGACTCAACCACCATATTTGTTCAATTCCCTCACAGCTACAATATTAAACTTTTCAATTTTCACGTGCTAATCATCATATGATCTTCTCGGCTTGACTCAGTGTGTTCAAAGAGGGTAAGGCATTGACTTCTAGCCTGGAGACAAAATAAGGATCAGGCTAGGCTTGCACAAGAGTTTGGTCACCATGCCAATTAATGAAAAATCATCTATTCAACCTTCAATTTCCAAACTTTTTTCTCATCTGCTGATTACCTACAAAACGACACAAAATTCTATTAAAGCGCAAAATAAGTTTGAAGATAAATCAAATCTAGGTGAGTAGAAGTATAATATTTAGCACTTTTGGTGAGTAAACACATTACAGCTTGGATATACATTTGTAGATGACATTGCAATAGGAAATTGGCCTAAAATCAGTTGCACTTACTGGAGAAGGTACCTTAGGCAATATAACATGGCTAGTGGAAATTTGCCTAAAATCAATTGTAGTTTGGATGCCATTGGATCAATTTCTTTCCAGCAAGTCTTTTAGAAGCCACTGCTACAGCAACGAGGTCCCGGAGGTTTAATATTTGAGGTAGAGAAGATGATTTCTTTGATATCTTGAACAGTAAACGCAACACATTGTTTTAGTTGCTGCTCTGTGGACTGCATTAAGCTATTGGTGACTATTGTGTGATTACTAAAATTCTGTTGATAAGCTACTTTCCGAGGGGATATTTGCAGAATGAAGCCATGATGTGAGCCACGTACCCAAATCCATTGCCTGTACTCCCATGATCATCAAGTAAAGAATAAACATAAGTCGCTATTTTCCTTTGATTGTTTTTTTTAAAAAAACCTTGTGCATTTTGAATTCTGTTGTCTTAGAAATGACAAAGATGATCTAAAAATTCTAAGGCACTCGTCCCTGTCACACTTCTCCTTTTCCTGCAATACTTGATAATATGGACATTACTACATTCCAACCTTCTTCCGCTCAACTGTTGTTAAAGATTAATGTCAGCAAATTTGTCACAGTTCACCTTTTTCAAAGGCACTTTTAGCCACTTTACTGTTTCCAGAAGGGGAGCCATCTTGCTTTCACTATGTTCATGCAGTAATACAACAGAGATTTTTTTTGTTTTTGAAGATGGGTAAGTACAAACCAACGCTAGATAGCCCTTCTCTCAAGGGTTCTACCTACGTAATCATCATGGATAATAAATGTAAGCTCGAAGGAATGGGAGGTGGAAAAAGTTAAATAATCTTTAAGCAACACCCCCTCTCAGCGATCCAATCCGCTACCATGTTGCCTTCCTGAAAGACATGAAAAATAGGAGCAGAGGTGAAGAAAGGTAACATGTCTCGGATGTCTAGTACCAGCATCTAAATCCGCCAAGGGATACGAATAGTACATTGTACTGCCTGAATAACAATCTAATTGTCTCTCGCAATTTGGATATGCTTGAAACCTGCATTTGTTGCAGCTTTAAGTCCATGTCGTAAAGTTGTAGCTTCCGACACTAGTATCGGTGCCTCATACATAAATCTGGTCCCAACTTGAAGAAGACGTCCATGGCTATCTCGCAACAAGTACCCTGCTGCAGCACTAACAGGAGATAAGCTCTCATCGAACTTGAGCTTAATTACGCCATCTGGAGGAGGGGTCCACCCAATGGATCGAGTGGAACCTAAAGGAGAAGGTAGGTGAAAAGATGAGGATGGAGTGGGAAGGAGTGGATTTCAGTGGCGTTGTTTCCATTTCGCCCACTTGCATTTAGCACGAACAAGAACACACATGGGATTGGGCAAGGCATTTTGAAATACGAGCGCATTACGACTTTTCCACATACTCGATAGTAAGACAACGACCTAGGGAAGGGTGCCCGACAACGGCTATACCATTCATGGAAAGCACCATGAATGGAATGATGCAGTGTCACAAAAAAGAGGTTGGCAAATCCAACCATGCTTCATTGCCAATTCCCACGCACGAGCGGCAAATGAGCAATTCACAAATAGGGGTTCAGTGCCCTCAATTTGAGATAGGCACATAAGACAAATAGGATTGATGGTTAATCCCCTTTACAATAAGTTGCCTCAAGAGGGGAGCGCATTGTGACATAGTTGCCAAAGGAAAATCTAATGTTTGGGCAGTACATCCAACTTTCATATCTAGTTAAACTTCCACGGGGACAAAGCAGGTTCAAAAGTACCTCGAACCTCCCAAGTAGCTCACTTAATTGAGAAATCACCACTTCCTATAAGGCCAAAACAAAAGGTATCCTCAACATCAGCTAATGGAATGCGAACAGAAAGAACAGGTGGGACAAGTGATGAAGGCAAGCCATATGAAAGCTTCTCTGTACCTCATGTCTTCCAACGCACTGGCCTAAAGCATAGGAACCCGCGTGCAGGGGTTGTCCATATGCGGTAATTCTACTAGACACGATTCATGGCACCAAGCATGTGTCCAGAAATTGATCTTGTGGCCGCATGCAACGGAGATAATGGATTGTATATGTATATGTATATATATATATATATATATATATATATATATATATATATATATATATATATATGTGTACATATATATGTAATATATATACATATATATATATACACACACACACACACACACACACACACACACACACATATATACATAAACACACACACACACACACACACACACACATATATATAGGCACACACATGCACACATATATACATATATACATATGTCCCCCCTCTCTCTCTCTATATACATATATATACATACATATATATATATACACACAGAGAGAGGGAGGGAGAGAGAGAGAGAGAGAGAGAGAGAGAGAGAGAGAGAGAGAGAGAG
>JACYFF010031954.1:41714051-41739545 GCA_017589665.1 Selenicereus undatus
TGTGTTGAATTAATTATGAAGTGCTTAAATGTGATACATGTGGACCCCCCTTCCCTTCGATGTCTTCAAATTGCATTACATGCATAAGGGTGAGTTTTTCCAAGAAGGATTTCATGTTTTGAAATGATAGTAGCCGTAACTACTAATGCATGATGGCCTATTTTAACTAAATGAATACAGTTTTGGGAGTGAACTCGCTTGAATGGGGGAATCCCTAAAGAGTTTTACAAAAGCGTGAGTTGCATGGTAAGGGATTTCACTGTGAGAAGCAGCAAACTTATTAGTCTTTATGACCAGTTTAAATGGATAAGATAAGTGCTTAGGGACAATAGATGGGAGCGAACCTGCTTGAACGGGGGAATCCCTAGCCTAGGGAGTAATCCCTAGAGACCCTGACGAGGGTTAAAGTCCAAAAGTTAGTTGTCATCCCGAGAGTAAGAGCTTAGTGTGAGTTAATCTCACTGGGACTAAGTGTAGATCTCTCCCAACCAGCACTTTATGATGATCTTATGCCCAGAGTTGTTTCTTATTAAACAAGAAAAGTAGTGGGCGTTTCGCCTTTTTAAGTATTTCAGAAAGAACGTTTTTAAGGGTCACTATGAGACTAAGATGAAAGAGATTCTTTTAAAGAATATGAGCCCCAAGAGGCTAAGAGAAGAGTTTTTAAGAGCCTCAAGAGGCTAAATGAGTGTTTTTAGTAAAAAGAAAGAAAGCTTTCTAAGTATGACATGTGCATGTTTTAAGTATAGCTTATGAATGAGATATTAAGTAAGACAAGAATATGAAAAGAAAGTCTTATTAGCATATTCATGCATACCCTATGAATGAGATTTGATTGAGACTTGAAATGTGTATATCTTATGCACCTCATATGAATGAAATGCCAAGAAAAGTATGATTATAAAAAAAGATAACCTTATGTGCACATCATGGAACGACTAAACATTCATATACATTGGTTTTAAACACATACGATTCATTTCAAAGTTAGCTTCCAGGCATGATTCGACTTAAAACTTTAAGCTTGTATTATCTAATTAAGTTCAAATCTCATCTAAACATGCATACATTACTTCGAATTAAATCTTCGAGATTGAGGTAACTAAGTGAGTTCGAATCTAAGCTAAACATGCACACTTTACTTCGAATTAAAGCTTCCAGCTTGAATTAACTAAGTTGATTCGAATCAAAGCTAAACATATATAATTCACTTCGAATTAACATCTCAGGCATAAATTACCTAAATTGATTCGAATCGAAGCTAAACGTATATAATTCACTTCGAATTAACGTCTCAGGCATAAATTACCTAAGTATGACTTGTAAGATTTGAAGCCATCGATTTAATTCGAAGTTTTATTGTATAGCTATACAAATATTACTAGAAGTCTGTACTTACTTAAACGCCAAAAAACCAATGCCTTAAAGACCCGCATTTTTGTGTTTTCCGTTAAGCTAACTGAATTTCCCTTTTACGTTCTAAATTCGTATTTTTAGTAACTGTATGAGTTAAATTATTATCGATGTGTTTATGGGAGTTATAATTTTATTAAAAAGGGATTATTATTATAGCTATTATTGATTTAAAGTCAATTCGTGCTATTTGTGCCTTCAAATCCTATCGATAGTTTAATTTAGTCGTTATTCGATTTATTTAGTCGTTTCCCAAATACGATTAGGTTGTTTACCTTAGAAGTAGTTTCGAGGTTTATTAAATTGAATCTTTATATAGTTGGGAACGAATAGTCCATAAAAGGTCGTATTAAGGATTCGGGTTTAGAGTTCGGGATATGAACTAGACTAGCGGTACCAATTACTAAACAGTTTGAAAAAGAAAGGAGAAAGGATGGGTATTTGGGTAAAGTCGCGTGAGGCTTTTCTTCCTTCCCCTTCACACGACCCTCCTGAGCTCTCTCTCTCTCCCTGACTGCTGGTTCTTCTTCTCCCTCCTCTCCATCCACCATACGCACAACTCCATCTCAAGAATCCCACCGAATTTTTCGCCTCACCAGCCCGAAAATCTTTGAATTTTACCTCCCCAACCTCGAACAAGCCATTGCCGTGAATTCTGGGCCGAAATTTGAGTGAATTCACCACGCTTTAGGTGGATTCGGGCGCTGTTTTGGAGTGTCGAATAGCCATGCTCGACCATACAACCATGCCTCTATTTGCTTCAAATCTTCTAGAAATTGGGTATAGATTCGCCACACCGACTGTCCATCTCAAATTCGAGTGAGTCAGCAAGGGGTTAGGTGGTTTTGGGGGTTGATTCGTGTGGTCTGGGACACGGGTATAGCAAAGGGTTGAGGAATTGAAGCTTCCAAGCGCCTAAAGTTGAGCCAAGCCCTCCGAACGAGTCATAAGCTTCGAGTCCAAGTGGGTGTTCCTCGCCTCGTAAATTAGTATTAATTTCGAAATCGGTTTAAGCTTTCAGTTGCCATGCGTGCTAAGTTTAGTCAGTTTATTCCTGATAGTGACTTCGAATCGATACATGTTAGTTTGGTTGATTAATACTCGAAAGTGGCTTAGAATTGATTCAAGAAAATTTAGTTAATTCATGCTTGAAAGTTTAATTCGAAGTGAATTATATATGTTTAACTTCGATTCAAATCAATTTAGGTAATTTATACCTGAGATGTTAATTCGAAGTGAATTATATATGTTTAGCTTCGATTCGAATCAATTTAGGTATTTTATGCCCGAGAAGTTAATTCGAAGTGAATTATATATGTTTAGCATCGATTTGAATCAATTTAGGTAATTTATGCCTGAGATGTTGATTCGAAGTGAATTATATATGTTTAGCTTTGATTCAAATCAACTTAGTTAATTCAAGCCGGAAGCTTTAATTCGAAGTAAAGTATGCATGTTTAGCTTAGATTTGAACTCAATTAGTTACCTCAAGCTCAAAGATTTAATTCGAGGTAAAGTATGCATGTTTAGCTGAGATTCGAACTTAATTAGATAATCCAAGCTTAATGTTTTAAGTCGAATCATGTCTAAAAACTAAGTTCGAAATGAATTGTATGTGTGTAAAACCAATGTATATTAATGTTTAGTCGTTCCATGACTGTTTATGAACTTCGAACTATATCGTACGAGTTTAAAATCGACGTATATAAATGTTGAGTCATTCTATGGTCATTTATATGCTTAACTATCCCATAATGGCTTACTAAGTCCGAAGTAAATTATAAATGCTTAGAGCGCAATCATGTTTGAATTGCTAAGTAAAGTGCTATAATTTTATATGTGGATGTGATGGTATCTATGCGTACGTATGCTTGTTGTAACGCACCGCTGAATGGTGCTGCTTGCCAGGTAAGTACCTAAACCTTACCTCTTCATAAACTAGCATGATAATATGTTATGATTAATAAATTAAAAAACCGAGATGGTACTTGGATGGGTTGAGGAAGAAGTATGAGTGGTTCGAGGTCCTTGTAGTAAGGTGCTTGCGAGGAGGGAGCCTGGGTTGTGAATTGACCGCAATCGTGTGGATTGCGAAGCCATGTGTGGCTCATTATGTTGAATTAATTATGAAGTGCTTAAATGTGATACATGTGGACCCCCCTTCCCTTCGATATCTTCAAATTGCATTATGTGCATAAGGGTGAGTTTTTCAAAAAGGGATTTCATGTTTTAAAATGATAGTAGCCGTAACTATTAAGGCATGATGAGCTATTTTAACTAAATGAATACAGTTTTGGGAGTGAACTCGCTTGAACGGGGAATCCCTAAAGAATTTTACAAAAGCGTTAGTTGCATGATAAAGGATTTCGCTGTGAGAGGCAGCAAACTTATTAGTCATTGTGACCAGTTTAAATGGCTAAGATAAGTGCTTAGGGACAATAAATGGGAGTGAACCTGCTTGAACGGGGGAATCCCTACCCTAGGGAGTAATCCCCAGAGACCTTGACGAGGGTTAAGGTCCAAAAGTTTGTTGCCGTCTTGGGAGTAAGAGCTTAGTATGAGTTAATCTCACTGGGATTGAGTGTAGATCTCTCCCAACCAGCACTTTATGATGATCTTATGCCCAGAGTAGTTTCTTATTAAATAAGAAAAGCAGTTGGCGTTTCGCCTTTTTAAGTATTTCATAAAGAAAGTTCTTAAGGGTCCCTGTGAGACCAAGATGAAAGAGATTCTTTCAAAGAATATGATCCCCAAGAAGTTAAGAGAAGAGTTTTTATGAGCCTCAAGAGGCTAAATGATGTGTTTTCAGTAAAAAGAAAGAAAGCTTTTAGAGTGTGACATGAGCATGTTCTAAGTATAGTTTATGCATGACATATTAAATAAGATAAGAATATGAAAAGAAAGTCTTATGAGCATATTCATGCATACCCTATGAACGAGATTTGATTGAGACTTGAAATGTGTATATCTTATGCACCTCATATAAATGAAATGCCAAGAAAAGTATGATTATAAAAAGAGATAACTTTATGTGCACATCATGTGAATAGGGTTTCATGCATAGTTCAAATAGAATGCTAAGAAGTTATGTTTATGAAAAAGAAAGTCTCTGTGCTTAGCCTCGTCACTTGTTTAAGTGTTTGACTGCCTGTTAGTGAAGAAGATTGGTCATTTAGAGACCTAGAAATGTGTTTGAGTACTTAAAGTCAAGTCTATGATTAGTAATGTTTCCATAGGAATTTTATGAATGCCTAATATGATAGTAAAGTATGGATACATGATATGTGACTAGTAAAGATATTATTGGCTACAATGGTTTTGGTTTTAAGGGGGTTAGGGGACACTCACTGAGCGTGTGGTTGCTCATCCCACTACTCTTTTCCCTTTTCCCCTAGGTTTTCTTTATGATAGGAAAAAGTTGAGTCAGCTATGTCAAGACGGAATCTATTCCCACTTGCAAGGTGTCATGTGTGCCTACTTACGTCTTTAATGAAGTTTTGTAAATGTTTGTAAACGCTTGTAAATAAGTATTCTAGTTCATGTAATGCATATTGTTTATAAGTCGCTCTGTATGGCCATATGAGCCGACCATCTAATTAGTAAATGATTTAAGTAAAAAGCTAAACATATATAATAATCCTTTTAGACCGAAATTTAAATCATATCAATGTTACTATTCGAAGCCATTAGGCATTCATTTCCCATGTCGATGTTAACTATTCGAGTCGACCTTTCAAACATGCATTAACTAAATATACTAAACTTGATTCTAAACATGCATAGCTTACTTCGAACCAAACTTTCAAGCACGTATTAACTGAATGTACCAAAGTTGTTTCTAACCAATTCAGGCATGACTGAAAACATATCTACAGCCTATAAACAGATTCTGTGCATTTCTAGGCTGAATTTAAAACTGATTCGAGACATGTATAGCTAACGGCAACAAGCGACACTTTGGATATACAATTTGGTTGGCCAGAAATGGGTATCAAAATCATCAGGCAACAATTTTTCATTCAATTCTTGACATTTCTAACGAATTCAGCTAACCCTAATCTGACATGCAACATCAATCTGCTAAAAACGTTTTCGAAAATATTAATAGCTTAGGAGGAGAGAAACACTTACTTGAAAGTGCTTATTTTCAACTTAAATACCAACAGTTGCAAGCCTTAATTTGCTGAACCCGAACCCTAACTCGAAAGTTTGCAAACCCTGACCTTAGCTCTTGATTTTGATGGCGTTTGAGGGTGATTTGGGCTCAAATTCGGCCCCCAATTTATAGAGGACACCATGAGGGGTGTGGGTTGCCGGATTCCGGCACGCGGGTGGAGGATTTGGGGTGGTAGATCCGTGGTTTTCTGGGTTGTTTTGGCCGTGAGAAGTGGAGGGAGATGGGTGGTGGTGTTTGGCGGTGGTTGATGCGTGCTGAGGGGACCAGGCGTCCCTTTCTCTCACCGGCGACGGGTGGCTTTCGACGGTAACGCCAGACGGCGACCGGTGGCCCGCGAGAGAGAGGGAGAGGGAGAGGGAGAGAGAGGGTAGCGAGTTAGAGAGAGAGAGGGGGCGGGGGGTCGGGGTGTTTTTCGGGTCTTCAGGCCCGAGAGTTCCCCCCCTTTTGTCTAATTTTCCCTTTTTTTTTTGCTCAACTAACATGCTTCAGCTAGGTTCCATCCCCAAACTTATTAACGATAATAATAGTCTTTTTAGTAAAAACAAACACTCAAGCAGGCACATCGACATTAATTTAATTTATCGAAATAGCAAAATACGATTTTGTAATGTCGTAAAATAGCTTGACCGATTTAATGAAGGGGGTAAAAATCCCAGGTGTTACATTCTCTCCCCTTAAAAGAATTTCGTCCTCGAAATTCCAAAGTCCATAGCTAAGTCACCCACATTATGCACACATAAATGCATAGCCTATGCAACTCATAATAGAATCCAAAAACTTGTTATACAATTATTTGAAATCGAAAGTGAGCTTATGGTATCCAGTCTCCTCTTCACCAACCTCATCAAGCGTCTACTCGCTCTATTTAGGCGTCGAGGGCAAATCGCATTGGAGAGGGGCTAATGAGTTGGTGTGGAAAATCATATAAAACTTATTTTCGAAAGGGACAAGGACTTTGAATCACCTACATACTACTCGTAGCATGACAAGGAGCTCTATGCACATGCATCGCTATAGGTTGGCGTCCAAGGGTATGACTTCAGGTTGCAACAAACAAGGGTCATAATAGTTAACCCGGAGACCCCTATGACACTCTAGAGTGACAAGAACAACTCATAGCATAACGTCGGATCACCTTAGCATAATGACATTACATGAAATCGATAACTCCACGTTTTCAAGTCAAGAATCACATGCAACATGAATCAATCCATCACATACACATGTTACACAACTTACAAGAGGATGAATATGCAACCCATTAGCCACACAAGGAAACAATTGGGAAGCTACAAAATAGGAATTGGGTTGATGTGTAGTAATAGGCCGGTTTAGGTCCACACATTAATCGCGTAAGGCAACAAATACATGGTTCCTTGGTTGTGTGGGTTTGGCACAAGGTTCTTACACCTAGTGTTGCCTTTATACGATTCATGCAGCATTCTGGTTAATTACATTGACAACTAAGCTTCACAACTCCATAGTAGGCTACGGTAAGGACTCCCAGATGCCCGTAAGTCCAACTAAGACCTTTGACGTGTTCATAGGTGAGTACGTGCATATATAGGCATACCTTGAGGAACAATAATGTTAATACGCAAAACGATACCATACCTAGGTAACAGATAACTAGTTTGGAGAAATAGCCTCACATAATAGCCAAGATATGGTGAGACAGCGTTAGCAGCACGCATTATGTTTTAGCAAAGCATTATCCGTGGTTTTCCATGAGATATATCATGTATCACATAAAGCTCAGCATGCATAAGACTACGTAGGCTAACTCAATCATATTAATCCAGGACACTCGGTTGAACCTCAGTTGAACCCTGCCAGGGGTTGTTTTTCACATATCCATCCTTATGTCTTAAGCTCGGGCATCCAGCTAGAGTCATGGGCAACATTTCACTCCTACTAGCAAGCTATAGGGCCATAGTATAAAATGTACAAGGCAATAAGATGCGAGTGTAAATTCCTAATATGTCAACGTCCTCCTACTAGAAATATGAGCAACATTTCACTCAATTAATCATAAAAGGCATAAGCATGCAGATGATGAGCAACTCTACTACAACCACGGGTATTCTAGCATACCAAGCGATGATGCATACAGAGGTTAATATTCGAAAGCGAAAGCCATAGTCGCGCAATCATGACATGAAATATGTGCACAGCTATCCAGTTAAGTACAAGTCTCTAACGTAAAGGACCAATTGCTATGTAATGATTAGTTAGGTGTGATTATATGAAGCAACAACTCACGTAGTCTGAATTATTCGGCCAATTCTGTGACGTGCTCAAGCAGAATCAAGTCAAACAAACACCACATAGTTTATTTGCTAAACCATTCACTCATAAGACATACAAATGCCCATGCATATCATTCTAAGTGACTATATACGGTCCCAAAGTCCTTACATTGTGCAAAATGTCATGATTATGCTTTGAAAGACACACATGTGAACAATCATGTCACTATGAGCATAATGCTTAGCTGACTTGAGGGTAATAGTAGTCACATGTAGAGGTACGAGCAATACTCCACATGTAAACAACAATCCAAATTGTGGCCACATCTAAGTGTCAAGAACATATATGGGATAACACCTTGGCAACAGATTAAGACCATATCACATCCATCATATTGATACGTGTATAAGTTAGGTTCTTGCTTAGTTCCCTTAGCGATTGAGAATCCACATAAATGGGGTATTGTCAAAAAGAAGCTTTTAGTCAAGAGGGGTAATTCTTAGTCGCTTATAACTTGTCGTTTACACATCAACCAACATATGCATCTTGGCAGATTGGAATCCAAAACATTTAGTTGCACATAGAAGCGTATAACAGTAGCAGAGACTCTTAGCACAAAAACGATTTGCCTGACAATCTTAAAATTCACTTCGAATTAACATCTCGGACATAGCACAAATTTAAGCAGTCAATTAATAAAATCCCAAGGTACACCCACTAATTCCTCCAAGTAAGTAATTTCGTGGACGAAATTCTTTTAAGGGGGAAGAGTGTAAGGCCCGCGTACCTTGTTTTCTGTGAAGTTGTTGTAACGCCTTCTTACGTTATAAAAATTTATTTTATTTAACGATACGAGCTAATTAATTATTGACGTGTTTATGTGAGTGATGATTTTATTAAAGCGAATATTTTTATCGCCAGTAAAAATAATATTATTATTAGTTTTGAAAATGTTTCGATGATTTTTAATAAGTGTTATTATCAAGTACTAAATCGATTAGGAACCCGAATGCGATGAGGTCGTCGACCTTAGAAGTAGTTCGATGTTATTTAATTGAACGTAAATAGATTTGGGAACAAATAGTTGATGAAGGAATATATGATCGATTTGGGTTTCGAATTCAGGTTATGAATTAGACTATCCGTATCAAATATGAATAAGCCTTGACCAAAAATAAATGAAAGAGAGTAGGGAGGGGCAAATTAGTAATTTAGGGTGTGAGCCTTCTTTCTCAGCTACCCGCGAAGCCCCCCTGACACTCTCTTTCATCTCACTCTACTGCCCTTCTTCTTCTTCCTCTTCTCCTCCTCCATTAACGTAGCTCCAAACCTCAAATTGGTGGCCAATTTTCACCACCCCTACCTGCAAATTCCCCCTTTCGACCACCTTGTCCACCTGGTGAACGTTGGGAGCGAAATTGGGAAGAAATTCAAAGCCCCTTGTTGCTGTTGTGGAGGGTTTTGGATGCCAAATTGAAGCTCGAACGCTACCCAGGTAAGGCCATGCAATTCAGCTTGTAGTTGTTTTGAGTCTTTTATAAATCAAGGTGAAAATTGGCGTCTACAACCGCCTAATTCAATATCAAGTTGATAACCGAATTTAGGCCTGTTTTAGGGTTCGAATTTTAGGGATTTGAGTGTGAATCGCGTGCTGCTCGTTTGACCACTGGGCAAGGTCGGAAAGTGAAGTTATTTGAGCCCCTAAAGTTGAGCCCACGACTGTGAATCGAGCCTCTAACTTGGGTTCAAGGTGAGGGTTCCTTTCCTCCTAAATTACTACTATTTTCAATGAATTTAACTAAATTAGCTAGTGCATATTGATTCTGAGATTAGTAGTTAGTTTGGGTAAATTAGAATCGATATTGAGAAATTTCTAGCATGGTGCTAATTTTTTATAATCGCATGCTGAGTAAATGCATGGTTGAATGGACCGATTAAATTGAGGATTTGAAAGTAAATAGAATGTTGATAGTGGGTTGTTGTAGCATCAGTTGTCGTATCCGAAGGACTATTTAATGCTTAGGGGTGCTAGTTGGACAGTTGAAGGTGTAAATTGAATATGTCTAAAAGTCATGGCTAAGCAGTTTGAGCATGTTAATGGTTTATTCTTGGTAATTACAAAGGAGATACTATGCCTATGTATATTTGTTTGCGAACAAGAAAGTAAATATCGCTTGAAGTTTCTATTTGCATCAGTTTAGTATGTTAAATTCTATGTTGTCTATTAAGCATGAATATTATACCTATGTACGATCGTTTTCTGTATTGTTAGGTTGTACATGTCAATATTGAACCGAGATTGGTAGTTGGATGGTTTGAGGTGGAACTAATGAGATATTTGAGGTTTTTGTGGTCGCTGCTGTGTGAGGAGGGAGTTAGGGTTGTGAATTGTCACAATCGTGTGGATTGCGAGGCCATGTGTGGCTTAATGGGCAGATTCTGCCGAGCTGTGATACGAAGTGTATGAATGTGCTATGTGTAAACCCTTTTCCCCCAATTTGCTGCGTGATATTATGTGATTAATTCTTGAAACTTTAGACGTCTTCAAAAAGAAAAGGTAGTTTAGAAAGTTTGTTTTACACATTTGACAATGCTTTTAAGTTTATCAGTTGCCTATTCACGTGTTAGGACGTCTGAAGTGTAAAAAGGTCATAAACTGTCGAACTGCTCAGTTAGTGACTCGACTGAATAGTCGATAGGTTTAGAAATTTCAAAAGCGAACTAAAAGTGAGTTCGAAAAAGTTTTTAAGGCATTAGTTTGGGTACTAACCCATCCTCATGTTTAAAGGAATTTAAACAACCCCAAAAAGACTACCTTAAGGTGCTAATTATTAAGCTTAGCTTATTTGCATGCTTTTTGCTTACTTAAGCATCTATTGGCTTTCGATCTACATTTTAGCAAATGTTTTACGTTTAAAAGAAGCTTTTTAAGCTAAAACGTGAAGTCGTTTTTTTGAGTTAGCAATCGTTTTACATTTATAAAAAGCTCTTTAGCTGGAAATGAAGTCATTTTACGAACTATCAAACGTATTACGTCTATACGAAGCTTTCAAGTTAGAAATAAGGTTGTTTTTATGGTTTAGCAACCTTATTACATTTATACGAAACTTTTAAGTTAGAAAGGAAGTCGTTTTATGATTAGGCAACCTTATTATGTTTATATAAAAAGCCTTCTAGTTAAAAATGAAGTCGTTTTACGATTTAGTAAACTTATTATGTTTATACAAAGCATTCATGTTAGAAACTAAGTCGCTTTACGATTTAGTAAACGTGTTACGTTTTTAAGAAACTTTTAAGTTTAAAGTGAAATTGTTTTAAGTATTAACCAACTAATTGCCTTTGTAAGAAGTTTTTCAGTCTGAAAGGAAGTGGTTTTACGAGTTAATAAACGTATTACGTTTACACGAAGCTTTTAAGCTAGAAATGAAGTCGTTTTACAAACTAGCAAATGTTTTACGTCTGTGAGAAGTTTCTGAAGTTAAAAATGAAGTCACTTTGCGAGTTAGTAGCCGTATTACTTTTACACGAAGCTTTTGAGTTCAAAACGAAATCGCTTTGCGATTTAACAAGCTTATTATGTTTTCAAGAAGCTTTCAAGTTTCAAAGGAAGTCGATTTATGTGTTGATAAACTTATAACGTCTATAAGCAGTGTTTAAGCCCAAAACGAATGAAATATGAGCATTTGGAAAGATTATGGTCGTTTGTTTGAAAAGGGAGTTTAAACCAAGTAAGCATTTGAAACAAAGAAATGAAATATGTCTTGAAAGACTAAAAATGTGCTCAGAAGTTAGCCAGAGGGCGGAAACTGGACGCAAAGATGGCGTGAGCTGTTTCCCCCTAAGGTAATGTTGGGACCTGGACACAAAGATGGCGTGAGCTGTTCCCGAGAGCTGGACTCAAGATGTGATTATCTTGGTGTGAGCTGTTCCCTGATGTGTGACGCATAAGAAAACCTTGAGGGGGACTGGACTCAGCATATGATCATCCTGGTATGAGCTGTTGCCCCACAGAGGACAGTAACGAGGTTAGAGTTGCTCTACTAAGACGTGTTTTGGCCAAAAGTTAAGTACGTATACCCCGAAGATAATGTAGAATAAGAGTGACGATCTCACTTAAGGGCGGTGTGAACCTCCCTAGGCAGCACAATGATATATTTTATGTTGTAAGTAAGTTCTTGATAAAAAGGAAATGTGGCTTTTGCCATTCTAAGCAGTTCAGAAAAGAAAAGAAGTTCTTTTAAAGTAATGTGAGCCTCAAGAGGCCAAGTAAAGTGTTTTTAAGAAAAGAAAGAAAGCTTTCAAATGTGCACCTCCTGTTCATCTTTTATGAAAGGATTTCCAAGTGTAGTCAAATGAAGTCTCAAATGTTGCATTATTCATTTCAATGTGCATATTCTATGAAAGTATGTTTCTTGACAAGTCTTTCTTACCAGTTTAGATGTTTTGAGAACTTTTAGAAAGAAACATAAGCTTTAAAGGAGTTGGTGGGGATTATAAACCCTTCTTGGTATTTACCGAGAGTCACTATGTTTTCAAAAGTGTGTTTGAAAGCCTTTGTATTCAGTCTTGGTTCCATACTTGTTTCTGTGCCTGAATGTCTGCTAGTAGGGAAGTTTGGTTATTGAGGGCCTAGAATTGAGTTGAATGGTTGGAATGAAGTTTAAGGAGGGTAATCTTTCCTCGGGATCTATGATTGCCTAATATGATAGTAAAGTATGAATGTGTGAGATGTGACTATGATTAGTATTATTGCCTGTAACTGTTTTGGGTTTTAAGGAGTAGGGGAATTCTCACTGAGCGTGTGGTTGCTCACCCTATTAATCTTTCCCCTTTTCCCCAGCTTTTGTTATGACAGGTGGAAGTCAAGCTACCTACGCGAGCTGGAGTTTACCCCTGCTTCAACAAGAGTCATGTATACCATATAGAAGTAGATTCATGTGATTAATGATGTAATATGACGTATTCCTAGTTTGTAAATGTTGTAAACTAAGTTTTCTAGATCATATAATTCATATTGTTTATGAGTTGCTATGTCTGGCCGTGTGAGCCAACCATCTGAATACCATCAATGTTCATTCTAATCATTGAAGGGGAGCAGTGATTTGTTCATTCTAATCATAGTGATACATAGCATTCCATAGTATTAGTAATTTGGTAGCTGGGGGTATTCCCTAAAAACATTATGTGTCATATATAACTGTATTGCGTAAAAATTGATGGTTTGTGGATGTGATACACTAAAAGTTGGTATAGTATATGATGTGATTTAGGGTAATGTGTATTCAATTGCTATAGCATTCATATTACCCTAGAGGCTTTAGCGGGTTTGTATTACCCTAAAACATTCATATTTACCCTTTAAAGCCCGTATCTAAAAACAAAGTACGTTTGTATGACCCTTACCCTAAAAAGATATCTCTTCAAAGTTCATTCATAGTACTAGGGGGGAAAAAGAGAAAAGAAAACTCCCTCCTTCGTTCCTTCTTTATTCATGAACCAAACTTCTAGGTAAAGCCTTATTCCATTGATTTGAAGACATCGAAGGGAAGGGGGGTCCACATGTATCACATTTAAGCATTTCATAATCAATTCAACACAATGAGCCACACATGGCGCCGCAATCCACACAATTGCGGTCAATTCACAACCCAGGCTCCCTCCTCACAAGCAACGTGCCACAAGGACCTCGAAGCACTCATAGTTCTTCCTCAAACCATCCAACTACCATCTCGGCTTTTCAATTTATTAATCATAACATATTATCATGCTAGTTTATGAAGAGGTAAGGTTCAGGTACTTACCTTGCAAGCAACACCATTCAGCGGTGCGTTACAACAAGCATACGTACGCATATATACCATCACATCCACATATAAAACTATAGCACTTTACTTAGCAATTCAAACATGATTGGCTATAAGCATTTATAATTTAGTTCAGAGTTAGTAAGCCATTGTGGGATAGTTAAGCGTATAAATGACCAAAGAATGACTCAACATTTATATTCGTCGATTTTAAACTCGTACGATGCAATTCGAAGTTCATAAACAGTCATGGAACGACTAAACATTCATATACATTAGTTTTAAACACATACGATTCATTGTGAAGTTAGTTTCTAGGCATGATTCAACTTAAAACTTTAAGCTTGGATTATCTAATTAAGTTCGAATCTCAGCTAAACATGCGTACTTTACTTCAAATTAATTCTTCGAGCTTGAGGTACTAATTGAGTTCGAATCTAAGCTAAACAAGCACACTTTACTTCGAATTAAAGTTGCTAGCTTGAATTAACTAAGTTGATTCGAATCAAAGCTAAACATATATAATTCACTTCGAATTAACACCTCGAGCATAAATTACATAAATTGATTCGAATCGAAGCTAAATATATATAATTCACTTCGAATTAACATCTCAGGCACAAATTACCGAAATTGATTCGAATCGAAGCTGAACATATATAATTCACTTCGAATTAACATCTCAGGCATAAATTACTTAAAGTGATTCGAATTGAAGCTAAACATATATAATTCACTTCAAATTAACATCTCAGGCATAAATTATCTGAATTGATTCGAATCGAAGCTAAACATATACAGTTCACTTTGAATTAACATCTCAGGCATAAATTGCCTAAATTGATTCGAATCGAACCTAAACACATATAATTCATTTCGAATTAAACTTTCAAGCATGAATTAACTAAATTTGCTTGAATCGATTCTAAGCCACTTTCGAGTATTAATCAACTAAACTAACATGTATCGATCCGAAGTCACTATTAAGCATAAACTAACAAAACTTAGGATGCATGGCTACTGAAAGCTTAAAACGATTTTGAAATTAACACTAATTTAGGAGGCGACGAACACCCACCTGGACTCGAAGCTTATGACTCGTTCGAAGGGCTTGGATAGACTTTAGGTGCTTGAAAACTTCAATTCCTTAACCCTTTGCTATACTCGTGTCCCAGACCACACGAATCAACCCCCAAAACCGCCTAACCCCTTGCTGACTCACTCGAATTTGAGATGGACAGTCGGTGTGGCGAATCTATACCCAATTTCTAGAAGATTTGAAGCAACTAGAGGCGTGGTTGTATGGTCGAGCATGGCTATGCATTCGACACTCCAAAATAGCGCCCGAATCCACCTAAAGCGTGGTGAATTCACTCAAATTTCGGCCCAGAATTCACGACAATGGCTTGTTCGAGGTTGGCGAGGTAAAATTCGAAGATTGTCGGGCTGGTGAGGCGAAAAATTCGGTGGGATTCTTGAGATGGAGCTATGCGTATGGTGGATGGAGAGGAGGGAGAAGAAGAACGAGCAGTCGGGGAGAGAGAGAGCTCGAGAGGGTCGCGTGAAGGTGAAGGAAGAAAAGCCTCACACGACTTTACCCAAGTACCCCTCCCTTCTCCTTTCTTTTTCAAGCTGTTTAGTAATTGAACCTTTATATATTTGGGAACTAGTTCTTTAATCAAAATCTATTATCGATACAATAGTCATCCAATACATATATGTAACACCCCCAGCCCCTAGGGCCGAAAGCATTACGTTTTGTTAACTTTTTACTTAAATTCTGGGACAAAACGAAAAGAGTTTTCCCTAAAAGCTCACTGTTTCCAGGCTAAAAGTCTTACAATAAAACCCTGCAAATCAACAGAAGCGTAAAAGAGTCAAAAGAAGCTCAACGGCTATACGTCGGAGTTCATAACTCAACGAGCTACTCGCTCGGAGTACACCAAACAGAATAGTTCATGAATAAAGAAGGAACGAAGGATACAACTCAATGGTCTGCACAACCAGAGTATAGGGTTTACTTCCTAAAACATAACTAACTTTAACCAAGAAGACATCTAACTAATTAGATGGTCGGCTCATATGGCGATACAGAGCGATTCATAAACAATATGCATTACATGAACTAGAATACTTATTTACAAACTTTTACAAACATTTACAAACTTTACAAAACTTCATTAAAGACGTAAGTACGCACACATGACACCTTGCAAGCGGGAATAGATTCTGTCTTGGCATAGCTAACTCAACTTTTTACTATCATAAAGAAAACCTGGGGAAAAAGGGGAAACAGTAGTGGGATGAGCAACCACACGCTTAGTGAGTGTCCCCCAACCCCTTTAAAACCAAAACCGTTGTAGGCAATAATATTTTTATTAGTCACATATCACGTATCCATACTTTAATATCATATTAGACATTCATAAAATTCCTATGGAAACATTACTAATCATAAACTTGACTTTTAGCACTCAATTACATATCTTCTTTACTAACAGGCAGTCAAACACTTAAACAAGTGATGAGGCTAAGCACAAAGACTTTCTTTTTCATAAACATAACTTCTTAACATTCTATTCGAACTATGCATGAAACCCTATTCACATGATGTGCACATAAAGTTATCTCTTTTCATAATCATACTTTTCTTGGCGTTTCAGTCATATGAGGTGCGTAAAATATATGCATTTCAAGTCTCAATCAAATATCATTCATAGGGTATGCATCAATATGCTCATAAGACTTCATTTTCACATTCTTATCTTACTTAATTTCTCATTCATAAGCTATACTTAGAACATGCACATGTCATACTGAGAATGCAGCCTTTGTTTTTAGTGAAAACACTTCATTTAGCCTCTTGAGGCTCATAAAAACTCTTCTCTTAGCCTCTTGGGGCTCATATTCTTTGAAATAATCTCTTTCATTTTGGTCTCATAATGACCCTTAAAAACTTTCTTTCTGAAATAGTTAAAAAGGTGAACTGCCAACTGCTTTTCTCATTTAATAAGAAACTACTCTGGCCATAAGATCATCATAAAGTGCTGGCTGGGAGAGATCTACACTCAATCCCAGTGAGATTAACTCACTCTAAGCTCTTACTCTCAGTATGACAATGAACTTTTGGACCTTAACCCTCATTAGGGTCTCTAGGGACTACTGCCTAGGCAATAAGGATTCCCCCGTTCAAGCAAGTTCACTCTCATCTATTGTCCCTAAGCACTTATCTTAGCCATCTAAACTGGTCATACGACGAATAAGTTTGCTGCCTCTCACAGCGAAATCCTTTATCACGCAACCCGCACTGTTGTAAAACTCTTTAGGGATTCCCCCGTTCCAGTGAGTTCACTCCCAAAACTGTATTCATTTAGTTAAAATTGGCCATCATGCACTAATAGTTATGGCTACTATCATTCCAAAACATGAAATCCTTCTTTGAAAAACTCACCCTTATGCACATAATGCAATTTGAAGACATCGAAGGGAGGGATGGTCCACATGTATCACATTTAAGCACTTCATTATCAATTCAACACAATGAGCCACACATGGCCTCGCAATCCACACGATTGCGATCAATTCACAACCCAAACTCCCTCCTCACAAGCACCGTTCCACAAGAACCTTGAACCACTCATAGTTCTTCCTCAAACCATCCAACTACCATCTCGGTCTTTCAATTTGTTAGTTATAACATATTATCATGCCAGTTTATGAAGAGGTAACATTTAGGTACTTACCTGGCAAGCAGCACTATTCAGCGGTGCGTTACAGCAAGCATGCGTACGCATAGATACCATCACATCCACATATAAAACTATGACACTTTACTTAGCAATTAAAACATGACTGGGCTCTAAGCATTTATAATTTACTTCGGAGTTAGTAAGCCATTATGGGATAGTTAAGCGTATAAATGACCATTGAATGACTCAACATTTATATATGTCGATTTTAAAGTCGTGCAATGCAATTCGAATTTGATAAATAGTCATGGAACGACTAGACATTCATATACATTGGTTTTAAACACATACGATTCATTTCGAAGTTAGTTTCGAGGCATGATTCGACTTAAAACTTTAACCTTGGATTATCTAATTAAGTTTGAATCTCAGCTAAACATGCTTACTTTACTTCGAGTTCGAATAATTGAGTTCGAATAAAAGCTAAACCTGCATGCTTTCCTTCGAGTTAAAGCTTCCAGCTTGAATTAACTAAGTTGATTCGAATCAAAGCTAAACATGTATAATTCACTTCGAATTAACATCTCAGGCATAAATTACTAAAAGTGATTCGAATAGAAGCTAAACATATAAAATTCACTTCAAATTAAACTTTCAAGCATGAATTAACTAAATTCGCTTGAATCGATTCTGAGCCACTTTCGAGTATAATAAACTAAACTAGCATGTATCTATTTGAAGTCACTATCAGGCATAAACTAACTAAACTTAGCATGCATGGCAACTGAAAGCTTAAAACGATTTTGAAATTAATACTAATTTAGGAGGCGAGGAACGCCCACCTGGACTCGAAGCTTATGACTCGTTCGAAGGGCTTGGCTCGACTTTAGGTGCTTGAAAACTTCAATTCCTCAACCCTTTGCTATACTCGTGTCCTAGGCGACACGAATCAACCCCCAAAACCGCCTAACCCCTTGCTGACTTACTTGAATTTGAGATGGACAGTCGGTGTGGCAAATCTGTACCCAATTTTCAGAAGATTTGAAGCAACTAGAGGCATGGTTGTATGGTTGAGCATGGCCATGCATTCGACACTCCAAAACACCGCCTGAATCCACCTAAAGCATTGTGAATTCACTCAAATTTCGGCCCAGAATTCACGACAATGGCTTGTTCGAGGTTGGGGAGGTAAAATTCGAGGATTTTTGGGCTGGTGAGGCGAAAAATTCGGTGGTATTCTTGAGTTGGAGCTGTGCGTATGGTGGATGGAGAGGAGGGAGAAGAAGAACGAGCTGTCGTGGAGAGAGAGAGCTCGGGAGGGTCGTGTGAAGGGGAAGGAAGAAAAGCCTCACGTGACTTTACCCAAATACCCCTCCCTTCTCCTTTCTTTTTCAAGCTGTTAAGTAATTGGTACCGCTAGTCTAGTTCATATCCCGAACTCTAAACCCGACTCGTTAATACGGCCTTATATCGACTATTCGTTCCCAAATATACAAAGGTTGAATTTAATGAACCTCGAAACTGCTTGTAAGGTAAACAACCTAATCGTATTTGAGAAATGACTAAATAAATCGAATAACGACTAAACTAAACTATCGATAGGATTTGAAGGCGCAAATAGCACAAATTGACTTTAAATTAATAGTAGCAATAATAATAATCCCTTTTTAATAAAATTATAACTCCCATAAGCACATCGATAATAATTTAGCTCATACAGTTACTAAAAATACGAATTTAGAACATAAAAAGGGAATTCAGTTAGCTTAACGGAAAACACAAAAACGCGGGTCTTACACCCTTCCCCCCTAAAAAACAATTCGTCCTCGAAATTCTAAATCTAAGTTCGGTCTTTCCTAGGATGCATGCACACAACTAGGATCTACGCGACAGGTTTCCAAAAGGTTTCATTTTGGGAACACCACTTTTAAATCGAAAGAATTTGACTTATGGTTTTCAGTCTCCTCCTCGCCAGTTCTCTTCAAGCGTCTACTCACTCTATTTAGGTGCCGAGGGCAAATTGCATCGAAGAGGGGCAATTGAGTTTCCGTAGAAACCCATATCGAGTTTGTTTTGAAAAATGAGCAAAGATTTTCGATAATCTGGACTCAGTTAGCATGGCAAGCAGTAATTCTACGCATATGCATCTATAAGTGGGTATCTAAAGGCGTGACAATCGAGACAATGAAATCTTAAGGTCATACACTAGTAGTCTCATTCTAAACATGAATTCAAGTCACCTTTGGGATCACAGTGGTTAACATGAAGACTCCTATGACACATTAGGATGATTAAGGCATCACGCAGAACCACGTAGCATCACTTAAGCACAACAGTATTACATAACATTACATGGTATACAAAATGGGAGCATGCACAACTAATGTTCGTATGTTTATACATCCGTGACAACTAGCCTTTAGGCCTTGCATTCATGGCGACTTAGACATGACATGCTAAAATCATATGAAGGGGTTAACTCAGTCGGGTTCATTCTTAAACATGGAGATATTAGGCCAATCTAAGGTTAAATCATTTGCTAAAAGGTTATCACATCACACTAAGGTAGCAAGAACATCAAATTATGCCATATTGGCAATGAAAGAACTTGAAGCAACAGTCGAGACGACATTGACATCACGTGGGGTTAACAACAGAGCGTAGAAGGTCAAGTATCACGAATAGCATAAACTAACAAGGAAGGTTTTTCCTAGGGGACCTGACTGCCTCTTAAGGCATAGATTCATACAAATGAATGGTTATGCTCCTAAGGTCATTTCATCATGCTTCAAATACTAGCGCATGTAGTTACTTAGCTAAAACATGGTATCGTAGAAGTCTCATATGAAAACAATGAGTTAATGGTCATATCGTGCTATGAATTACAAAACTTATGTTATCTGGATGACCAAGTCGTATACTGTACCAACTTAAGTCAAGCAAACACCAAGTAGTGCAACAACTTATTTACAATCACATAACTAGTCATGACCTAATTCCTATAGGGTATTATTGTTCGCGCATAATAGACGTGAGTGTCCACATATAAGATGACATAACCCTAAATGCTCTACGATGCTACTTTCTTACTCATGAGATACATATGTCTATGAACGTGATTCATGTAAATGCTTCTCTTTTGTCATCTAGTCATGCATTACATACATCGAGTTCAACTAATCTAACTATAACATGAGTGAACAGTATTGATGTGTTGTAATTGATGATCCAAGAGTCAGGGTGTGAAACTAACTACATAAATCAATTGTTCTGACTAATACAATCACATATTCAATCAAATTGAAGACAAGCAATTACAAAAACTCACTTTGTTGGCATTTGATCACAATCACGTCGATGGTTACATACAACAATCCTATCTATACGTATTCTTATGGTCTTACACAGCACATGACACCATAATAAATCTTTAAAACATGCGGACCCACACGTTGCCACATAGAAAGAACACCTAGACGTGTAGGTATGTGTGCAATCCCACTTTTGCAGCCTATGGTCAACTGCTTGCCCTAAAACCTATCCAATTTAGGAAAGATTGGTGTTGAGCAGCTAGAATTGTGTGAGTATGGTTGACCTCAATAGCCTCGTAAGCACATGTTGAGGTCTTACGAGGTACATTTATCTTATAGGTGATCATAGGAGTCATATTATAGGTCACTTACCTTGGGAGGAATCGTTTACTATATAATATTCCAAAGTCTGCTAGGTTCTTTCTCCCTTGAGCTTTCTAGGTGTATTAGGGTTCGTTCGAGCCAAAACATCGTCACCCCATTCACGAATAACAGTCCGTATAATAGAAAGCAAGTAATGCATGGTTTAGACAACAATGGCTAAGAAGGTGATGGAATCCTACCTAGCCAAGACCAAGTTCAAGATGATTCAAGTCCTTCACGTCCAAGAACAAGGTCACAAGTCAAGAGAATGGCTCTTATTTTGCAAGAAGAAGAAGCTAGTGCAAACGGGCTAACCGGTTTCAAAGTGCCCGGTTTTGTGCACATGATTTCCTAAGCTACATTGTGGCTCAGACCAAACATTTTTGCATTTTTGGAATCCATTTGATGTTGTCTTGCAGGTCCAAGTATTCGCCCCAAATCATGCACTCAAGAGGATTGAAGATCAAGGCCATTTTTCAAGTCGCCCCTTTTTTGTTCCGGTTTTGCACGGTTAAGAACATTTGCTTAATTAACCCTCAAAACCATTTTGTAGCCTTGATTTCTTTGAGGGGGGGGGGATTCTACACATCCTAAAGTTACCCCCCCCCACATCTAAAAACCTAATCATACCCCTTTTTGTTGCCTCCAAAAAATGCTTGTAAACTGGCCTACACCCGGGTTGAACCCGGTTCTTCCCACCCGGTTGTTCTCCTAGTAAAGCCCAACCACTTGCTACCTTGTTACTAGCTTGGCACACCAATTAAGGAGGGCACACAACCCTAGAATGTCTAGTGAAGTGTGGCCAATGAGGGGCCGGCTGCAAGGTGAAGGTTTGCTTGGTTTCTATTGGTTTGCTGTAAAGGAGATGCTCCTCCCTTCCCGTTGGTTAGTTGTAAAGAGGAAGAGAGAAATTCCGACCGTACATGCCTTGTATTTGCCATTTCTAGTAAGCTAGCTTAAGCAAGGGTAATCAAGGTTGTAATCATTCATTTGTTTTGCTTTCCTTTCCTGTAATGAATGTAATTTACCTAGCTTAAGTAAGGTAGTGACCAGTTTGATGCTAACCGGGTGTAATGAGCACATAATCATGTATTAGTGCTAATCTAACACTTTTCCTCACTAGGAAGGAAAAGTGATGTTGCCAATTGCTAGCCTAGTATTCCCCTTCCCTAGTATGTAAGGCCATTTCTGCCATGGTGAAGAAGACAACTCCATTCTTTGTAGATTGAAGAAACCACGAGAAGCTTAGCATTCTCTCTCAAATCCTTGCTTGCTTATCTTAGTTTAGGCCAAACTAAGTGGTGTCCAAGTGAGTCTTACTCTTGATTAAGTGGTGATTCTGTTTCTTAATCAAGTTTAAGGGCCCTAAATTCTAAGGTTGGTGGTGATTGCTGTATCCAATCTAGAGTTTAGAACTATCATGTTCCAAGTTCCTAGCTACGGCAACCAAGAGAGGTAATTAGCTTAATTACTTAAGTTAATCACTTCTATTCTTCATCCCCTTCATATTCCCCTTTATTTCTACCTCAAAAACTTCCATTCCCATTCAAAACCATGACACCAACTCCATACTAGAGTGCAAAATCAAAGCAAACAACAAGAACATCCAACCGTGCTTGAAAGGCCATTTCAAGGCCTCACGGACAGCAAGTTGGCACGGTGTGGCCGTGCACTAAGGCACGACCGTGCCACCCCTTGCCATGGCCAAAGTGTGTGTTTTTGCTTCCCCTTGATGTGTTCAAGCTTGAGTAGCCTTTGCCCTTGAGCTTTACATCAGAAGGAGAACGGTAGGTACACTTTACGCAATGTTTATTCACATCCTACCGCCAGCACATATTTTTTCAAGCATGCATATGAGAATATCCTTTAACTTTACTCAGGCAATTCAAAATTCACATCATTAAGGTACCATTTAGTAGGATTATCAATCATAGGAACTAATTTCCAATTATTCCTTTCCTAGTTCATTGCGAAGGATTCTATCGACGTACACGTCTTAGCACATACACATTTACAAGCAACATTTGGTAAACATAAGGGCGCGCATTAGTGAATCTAAACTACCTCATCATCAGTAACAGAAGGTAAATCCTTCGGCGTAAGATAACCTTGGCTCGATAGTCAAATGACATTAGCATCTCAAAATTTTGAGTTTCAAAGGGGGAAAAATAGCTTTTCTATTTCGAATCTCTTTGTTTTTAATAAAAGGATTCTTAACTGCTTCTAGCTACCTTAGAGTACGTATGCTCACTCCACTATGGGGCCCGAGGAGCAAATCGTATTATAGGGGCAAAGATGAGCTTAGACTTAAGGCTTTCAGATCATTCAATTCAAATCACATGTTCTTTAAACATTGCATTAAAATCACCAAGGCATATAAACGAAACAACCTTCCATTGAGTTAACACTTATCTTATCCACAACAATATGAGCCATTTGGCCTATATCTTAGCAAATGGTTCTCTTATCTAGCCATTCAGCTTACTCAAGCCGCATCTGACTTGGGAAACGCGCTAACATTCACATAGAACTCACATTTGCACATAAGGCAGGCATGTATCACATCGTTATGAACGCATTCCTAGGAAACTATATGAGATGAAAGACTCAGCTCGCGACCTATGGTCTCAGGACCATGCTCTGATACCATAAATGTAACACCCCCAGCCCCTAGGGCCGAAAGCGTTACA
The DNA here is from genome assembly GCA_017589665.1 of Selenicereus undatus. NCBI lineage: Eukaryota > Viridiplantae > Streptophyta > Magnoliopsida > Caryophyllales > Cactaceae > Selenicereus > Selenicereus undatus. Next base: position 41,737,749 of record JACYFF010031954.1, read on the forward strand.
TTTTCTTAACTTTTTAATTATATTCTGGGACGAAACGGACAGGGTTTACCCTAAAAACTGACCGTTTCCAGGCTAAAAGCCTTACAATAAATCCTTGCAAATCAACGTAAGCATAAAACATTTAAAAGAAGCTCAATGGCTACACACCGGAGTTCGTAACTCAACGCGCCACTCGCTTGGAGTAATCCAAACAGAATACTTCATGAATAAAGAAGGAATAAAGGATACAACTCAACGGTCTACACAACCTGAGTATGCGGTTTACATCCCAAAACATAACTAACTTTAACCAAGAAGATGTCTAACTAATTAAATGGTCGGCTCATATGTTCATACAGAGCGACTCATAAACAATATGCATTACATGAACTAGAATACTTATTTACAAACATTTACAAACGTTTACAAAACTTCATTAAAGACGTAAGTAGGCACACATGACACCTTGCAAGCGGGAATAGGTTCCGTCTTGACATAGCTGACTCAACTTTTTCCTGTCATAAAGAAAACGTGGGGGAAAAGGGGAAAGAGTAGTGGGATGAGCAACCACATGCTCAGTGACTATCCCCTAACCCCCATAAAACCAAAACCTTTGCAGGCAATAATATCTTTACTAGTCAGATATCATGCATCCACACTTTAATATCATATTAGACATTCATAAAATTCCTATGGAAACATTAGTAATCATAAACTTGACTTTAAGCACTCAAACACATTTCTAGGTCTCTAACTGACCAAATCTTCTTTACTAGCAGGCAGTTAAACACTTAAACAAGTGACGAGGCTAAGCACAGAGACTTTCTTTGTCATAAACATAACTTCTTAACATTCTATGTGAACTATGCATGAAACCCTATTCACATGACGTGCACATAAGGTTATCTCTTTTTATAATCATACTTTTATTGGCATTTCGTTCATATGAGGAGCATAAGATATACATATTTTATGTCTCAATCAAATCTCATTCATAGGGTATGCATGAATATGCTCATAAAACTTTCTTTTCATATTCTTATCTTACGTAATATCTCATTCATAAACTATACTTAGAACATGCACATGTCATACTCAAAAAGCTTTCTTTTTACCGAAAAAACTTCATTTAGCCTCTTAAGGCTCATAAAAACTCTTCTCTTAGCCTCCTGGGGCTCATTTTCTTTGAAAGAATCTGTTTCATCTTGGTCTCGTAGTGACCCTTAAAAACTTTGTTTTTGAAATACTTAAAAAGGCGAAACGCCAACTGCATTTCTCATTTAATAAGAAACTAGTCTGGGTATAAGATCATCATAAAGTGTTAGTTGGGAGAGATCTACACTCAATCCCAGCAAGATTAACTCACTCTAAGCTCTTACTCCCGGGATGGCAACTAAAATTTCCCCCTTTGAAACTCAAAATTTCGAGATGTTAATGTCGTTTGAGTATTGAACAAAGGTTATCTTACACCGAAGGATTCACTTTCCGTTACTGATGATGAGGTAGTTTACATTCACTAATACGCGCCCTTATGTTTATCAAATGTTGCTTGTAAATGTGTATGTGCTAAGATGTATACGACGATAGAATCTTTCGTAATGAGCTGGGGAAGGAATGATTGGAAATTAGTTGCTATGATTGATAATCCTACTAAATGATATCTTTCGTTTTCGAATTATGAATTTGCTGAGTGTATTACGGGCTGCTCTTTTATACGTGCTTCAAAGACTAAATGCAAATGGTAGGACCCGCTAAACATCGCGTAAGGGTACCTCCTGTTCTCCTTCTTTGCCATTGTTGCCTAATCCGTGTATTACT
>JACYFF010031954.1:41739555-41803586 GCA_017589665.1 Selenicereus undatus
TACTAACAGGCAGTCAAACACTTAAACAAGTGACGAGGCTAAGCACATAGACTTTCTTTTTCATAAACATAATTTCTTAGCATTTTATTCGAAGTATGCACGAAACCCTTTTCACATGATGTGCATATAAGGTTATCTCTTTTTATAATCATACTTTTCTTAGCATTTCATTTATATGAGGTCCATAAGACATACACATTTCAAGTCTCAATCAAATATCATTCATAGAGTATGCATGAGCTCATAAGACATAATACGATTCTAAGCTTTCGTTTATCATATCAATGTTATTATTCGAACCCATTTAGGTCATTTAAACATAATACGCTTTTAGGCATTGGTTTACCATGTCGATGTTACTATTCGAGTCGACCTTTCAAACATGCGTTAACTAAATATACTAAACTTGATTCTAAACATGTAGAGCTTACTTGGAACCAAACTTTCAGGCACGTGTTAACTGAATGTACTAAAATCGATTTTAAGAATTCATATTTCGTTCGAAACTATTAATTAGGCATGAGCTAACTAAACATGCTTGAATCGATTATAAACAGGCATAATTCATTTCGAAGCCATTTTTCAAGCATTAACTAATTGAACTAACATGCATCGATTCGAAGCGTCATTCGTTGTCTCGACATTGCATTTCAAGCCTATTTAACTCATTTTAGTATAATTCGATTCAAGTTACTTTCAAGCAGTGATTTTGCCAATAAATCGATTCGAACCAACTCAGGTATAACTGAAACACAGCTACAGCCTATAAACGGATTCTATGCATTTCTAAGCTTAAATTAAAAACTGATTCGAGGCATGCATAGCTAACGACAGCAAGCGACATTCTAGGCATACAATCCGGTTGGCCATAAATGAGTATGAAATCATCAGACAACACATTTTCATTCAATTCTTGACATTTCTAACTACTTTAGCCAGCCCTAATTTGACATTCAACATCAATCTGCTGAAAATGTTTTTTAAAATAATAATAGCTTAGGAGGGGAGAAACACCCACCTCGATTTCATGCTAGAGGAGCCGATTAATGGGTTGCGGGTGTGGTTTTGGATGCTCTGGAACTCAGAAACTCCCTCCCTTTCGCGCAGGCCAAACACAAATTTGAATAGCTATGCCCAGACCCGCTTTCTACCCCTTCGTACAGCTATTAGTGCTATCGTTATGTTCTTCTCTCGTTTTTGATACTCGTTTCTGCATGCTTTTCCGCTCGATTTACAGAAGGACGAAGATGATTATGGTGCAGAGAGGAGTGGCTGTTTTTGGGAATGCATTCGGTGCCTCAGACCACGATAGAGGAGACGCAAACGTGGTGGATTCGGTCTGTGTTCTTCCTGAATCGTTGTAGAATCGGTTTGTCGCATTTTTGGGGAGGTTTGGTGTTGTGATTGAGAGCAAGGCAGAGAGAGGGATGCGTCAGGCTATTATGGGGGAAGAAGAAGATGGTGACTGGAAATTGATGGGGGAGCTCGAGATCATCTCGCGTGGGCAGAAAAGGAAGCCCATCTCTCTCCTCCGTTTTTTTTATTGTTTTATTTTGGTCACTTACCTATTCAACTAACATCGCCTGTCTAATTTCTAATCTCGTACCACATAACCTATCCCGAATCGATAATACGACCATTTGTCGATTATTCGATCCCAAATACGTCTAGGTTCGACTTAATAAACCACAAACTAATTCTAAGGTTAGAAACCTAATCGTACTCAGGAAATGACTATATGAATCGAATAACGACTAAATTAAGCTATCGATAGAATTTGAAGGTGTAAATAGCAGGAATTGACTTTAAATCAATAATAGTAATAATAATAATAATTCCTTTTTAATAAAATTATAACTCCCAAAAGCACATCGACAATCATTTAACTCATACAGTTACTAAAAATACGATTTTATAACGTAAAAAAGTAATACAGTTAGCTTAACAGAAAACACAAAAAGGAGGGTCTTACACTCTCCCCCCCTTAAAAACGATTTCGTCCTCGAAATTCTAAATCTAAGTTCGGTCTTTTCTAGAATGCACGCACACAACTAGGATCTACGCGATAGGTTTTCAAAAGGTTTCATTTTGCAGACACTACTTTTAAATCGAAAGAAAATAGCTTATGGTATCCAGTCTCCTCCTCACCAATCTTCTTCAATCGTCTACTCACTCTATTTAGGCGCCGAGGGCAAATCACATCAAAGAAGGGCAAATGAGTTGGCGTGGAAAACCACATTGAGTTTGTTTTGAAGAATCAGCAAAGATTTTCGACAATCTACACTCAGTTAGCATGGCAAGCAGTAATTCTATGCATATGTATCTATAAGTCAGCATCTAAGGGCATGACAATCGAGACAAAGACATCTTAAGGTTATGAATAAGAAGTGTAAGGCTATTATGTGCAAACATTAATACATTATAGGAATTAGGTCATGACAAGTTCGCTCGAATTGAAAGTGCAAGAGTTCTATCTGTACTTACGACATTTCTAACGTTTTCACTAAGAACTTTAGGGTACCTACGACATTTTAACCAAAACTCAAGCAACTAGAAGTTCCCAGCGAGTCACACTTCTTAATAGGGCATACACATGAGGGGAGTAAGGCTTAGATGATTGGTCACATCAGGAGAAAGGACAGAGCTGCACTTGCAAAGGTGCGAGAGCATGGCCCTTCAGGCCTATAAGTGGTGTAGAGGATGACTTATTTGAGATCATGGAATGCCCTGAGAGATTTAAGGGCACCCGACCGCCTATCAATTTGAAAAAGAAGTTGAGTTCTAGTGTGGTGGTCAGTGAAACCTAGGGTAGGTGAACATGTGTTAACCCAGAACCAGTTGAAGACCTTAATGGACGCTCAATATTACGCTCAAGATGAGAGAAGAGTTAAGGAGCGGGAGTTCTTATCCTTGGAGCAAGGAGAAATGAGCGTAATAGAATGTGCGGCGAAGTTCAATGAGCTGAGCTGATTTGCCCCAAACCAAGTGGCCACTGAAGAAATGAGAATGAACCAATTTGAACAGAAAAAAAATTCTATTTGATATTTGTAATTATATATATAATTTTTTATTTTATTTGAAAATTTAAAGATAAATCAACTATTAAGTCATTAACGGAAACGGAAAGAGAGGGATTTGAACCCTCGGTACGAATGAATCGTACAACGGATTAGCAATCCGACGCTTTCGTCCACTCAGCCATCTCTCCCCATGGAAAATTAAAAACTAATATTCAAATATTAAATAAGAGAAAAATATTATATAAAAAAAAAGAAAGACTTCTTCGCGCGAAAGGGCCTTTGTATTATTCCCACTATTTCCATGGCCTGGCCTAATCAGTACCTCGCCAGGCCCCCTTTTTGTTTCAATGGATTATACAATAAAGAAAAGGATTTATCTGATTTGACAATGATAAAAAATACCTATTTTTGAAGCAAAAGAAAGAACAATAAGAAAAAAGACATTCTCCAGATATAGAATAGAACCAAGATGCCATTAGAAATTATATCTACACTGAAAACAGAACTTGACAAATTAACAAGTTTTTGTATAGAATAAAAAAAAAATCATGCTTACAAAGTAATGCTAAATTTATTAATAAAAAAGGATATTCCAAGAAATACTTATGGTAGTAGGATATACTTATGGTAATTCCAAGAAATGTACCAGAAGGTCGTCAAATAGCCCGCATCATGAGCGAAGCCGAGATTGAGAGTAGAAAGAAGGACCAAGTAAAGGAGGAATTTGGCCCTAGAGGATCCAATTCTTAGGGAAATAAAAACTTTAGGAGGTTTAAACATGGGATGAAATAGGACAAGGAAAGCAAGCCGCCTTATTAGTAAATCTCATGAGATGTGTATGCAACATTTCATAACCCCTTCCTTAAAAACCATCTTCCATACGGATCATACTTGTAGCGATTGAGTTATTATAGTGCAAGGGAGAACACTCCCTGATGATTGCGTTCGAATAGAAATGCAAGGATGGGATGCTATGGTGAAGCCAAAATATATAGTTAAGCGTAAAGTTACTTAGATTGTGAAAGAGATGCGGATGAAGTACACCCATTAATTCCTCCAAGTAAGTAATTTCGTGGACGAAATTCTTTTAAGGGGGGAAAGTGTAAGGCCCGTGTACCTTGTTTTCTATGAAGTTGTTATAATGCCTTCTTACGTTATAAAAAATTGTTTTATTTACCGATATGAGCTAATTAATTATTGACGTGCTTATGTGACCGATGATTTTATTAAAGAGAATATTTTTATCGCCAGTAATAATAATATTATTATTAGTTTTGAAAATCTTTCGATGATTTTTAATAAGTGTTATTATCGAGTACTAAATCTATTAGAAACCCGAATGCGATGAGGTCGTCGACCTTAGAAGTAGTTCGATGTTATTAAATCGAACGTATATAGACTTGGGAACGAATAGTTGATGAAGGAATATATGATCGATTTGGGTTTCGAATTCGGGCTGTGAATTAGACTAGCCGTATCAAATATGAATCAGCCTGGACCAAAACTAAACGAAAGAGTGTAGGGAGGGGCAAATTAGTAATTTAGGGTGTGAGCCTTCTTCCTCAGCTACCCGCGAAGCCCCCCCCGACACTCTCTCCCTTCTGACTTTGCTGCCCTTCTTCTTCCTCCAACTCTCCTCCTCCATTAACGCAGCTCCAAACCTCAAATTGGTAGCCAATTTTTGCCAGCCCCTACCTGCAAATTCCCCCTTATGACCGCCCCGTCCACCTAGTGAACCTTGGGAGTGAAATTGGGACGAAATTCAAAGCCCCTTGCCGCTGTTGTGGAGGGTTTTGGGTGCCAAATTGAAGCTCAAACACTGCTCAGGTAAGGCCATGCAATTTAGCTTCTAGTTGTTTTCAATCTTCTATAAATCGGGGTAAAAATTCGTGTCTACAAACACCCAATTCAATATCAAGTTGATAATCGAATTTAGGCTTGTTTTAGGGTTTGGATTTTGGGGATTTGGGTGTGAATCGCGTGCTGCTCGTTTGACGATTGGGCAAGGTCGGAAAGTGAAGTTATTTGAGCCGCTAAAGTCGAGCCCACGACCGTGCATCGAGCCTCTAACTTGGGTTCAAGGTGAGGGTTCCTTTCCTCCTAAAGTACTACTATTTTCAATGAATTTAACTAAATTATCTAGTGCATATAGATTCTGAGATTAGTAGTTTGTTTGGGTAAATTAGAATCGATATTGAGCAATTTCTAGCATGGTGTTGATTTTGGTTAACCGCATGTTTAGTAAATGCATGGTTGAAAGGACGGATTAAATTGAGGATTTGAAAGTAAATAGAATGTTGATAGTGGGTTGTTGTAGCATCAGTTGCCGCATCTGAAGGACTATTTAATGCTTAGGGGTGCTAGTTGGACAGTTCAAGTAATTGTGGTGTAAACTGAATTATGTCTAAAAGTAATGGCGAAATCAATTTGAGCATGTTAATGGTTTATTCTTTGTAATTACGGAGGAGATACTATGCTTATGTATATTGGTTTGCGAACAAGAAAGTAAATATCGCTTGAAGTTTCTATTTGCATCAGTTTAGTATGTTAAATTATAAGTTGGCTATTAAGCATGAATATTATACCTATGTATGATCGTTTTCTTTATTGTTGGGTTGTACATGTCAATATTGAGCCGAGATTCGTAGTTGGATGGTTTGAGGTGGAACTAATGAGATATTTGAGGTTCTTGTGGTCGGTGCTGTGTGAGGAGGGAGTTAGGGTTGTGAATTGTTGCAATCGTGTGGATTGCGAGGCCATGTGTGGCTTAATGGATAGATTCTGCCGAGCTGTGATGTGAAGTGTATGAATGTGACATGTGGAAACCCTTTTCCCCAAATTTGCTACGTGATATTATGTGATTAATTCTTGAAACTTTAAACGTCTTCAAAACCAAAGGTATTTTAGAAAGTTTGTTTTACACCTTTGAAAATGCTTTTAAGTTTGTCAGTTGCCTATTCGCGTGTTAGGACGTCTAAAGTTTAAAAAGGTCTTAAACCGTCGAACTACTCAGTTAGTGACTCGACTGAATAGTCGACAAGTTTAGGAATTTCAAAAGCGAACTAAAAGTGAGTTCGAAAAGGTTTTTAAGGCATTATTTTGGGTAATGACCCATCCTCGTGTTTAAAGGAATTTAGACAACCCGAAAAAGACTACCTTAAGGTGGTAATTATGAAGCTTAGCTCGTTTGCATGCCTTTTGCTTACTTAAGTCTCTATTTAGTTTCGATCTACGATTTAGCAAATGCTTTACATTTAAAAGAAGCTTTTTAAGCTAAAACGTGAAGTCATTTTTATGAGTTAGCAATCGTTTTACATTTATAAGAGGCTCTTTAGTTGGAAATGAAGTCGTTTACGAACTATCAAACGTATTACGCCTATATGAAGCTTTCAGGTTAGAAACGAGGTTGCTTTTATGATTTAACAACCTTATTACATTTATACGAAGCTTTCAAGTTAGAAACGAAGTCGTTTTATGGTTAGGCAACCTTATTATGTTTATATAAAAAGCCTTTCAGTTAAAAACGGAGTCGTTTTACGATTTAGTAAACTTATTACGTTTTTACGAAGCATTCAAGTTAGAAACTAAGTCGCTTTACGATTTAGTAAACGTGTTACGTTTTTAAGAAACTTTTAAGTTTAAAGTAAAATGGTTTTAAGTATTAACCAACTTATTGCCTTTATAAGAAACTTTTAAGTCTAAAAGGAAGTCGTTTTACAAGTTAATAAACGTGTTACGTTTATACAAAGCTTTTAAGCTAGAAATGAAGTCGTTTTACAAACTAGCAAACGTTTTACGTCTATAAGAAGTTTCTGAAGTGAAAAACGAAGTCACTTTGCGAGTTAGTAGCCGTATTACATTTACACAAAGCTTTTGAGTTAGAAATTAAATCGCTTTGCGATTTAACCAGCTCATTACGTTTTTAAGAAGCTTTCAAGTTTCAAAGCAAGTCGATATATGTGTTAATAAACTTGTAATGTCTATAAGGAGTGTTTAAGCCCAAAACGAATGAAGTATGAGTATTTGGAAAGATTATGGTCGTTTGTTTGAAAAGCAAGTTTCAACCAGGTAACGAATTGAAACAGAGAAATTAAATATGTCTTTAAAGACTAAAAATGTGTTGGGAAGTTTTCCAGAGGGCGGAAACTAGATGCAAAGATGGCGTGAGCTAGACGCAAAGATGGCGTGAGCTGTTCCCAGGAGCTGGACTCAACATATGATTATCTTGGTGTGAGCTGTTCCCTGATGTGTGACGCGTAAGAAAACCTTAAGGGGGACTGGACTTAGGATATGGTCATCCTGGTGTAAGCTGTTACCCCACAGAGGACAGTATTGAGGTTAGAGTTGCTCTGCTAAGACGCGTTTTGGCCAACAGTTAAGTACGTATACCCCGGGGATAACATGGAATAAGAGTAACGATTTCACTTAAGGGCGGTGTTGACCTCCCCAGCCAGCACAATGAGATGTTTTATGTTGTAAGTAAGTTCCTGATAAAAAGGAAATTTGGCTTTTTGCCATTCTAACAGTTCAAAAAAGAAAAGAAGTTCTTTTAAAGTAATGTAACTACGAAAAGCCTTTAAGACATATGTATCTCACTTTTAAATGTTTCTGCTACCTTGGGGTGATGTGATTACCTTTTAGTAAATGATTTAACCTTGGATTGGCCTAATATCTTCATGTTTGAGAATGAACCCAACTGAGTTAACCCCTTCATATGATTTCAGCATATCATGTCTAAGTCGCCATGCATGCGAGGCCTAAAGGCTAGTTGTGATGGATGTATAAACATACGAACATTAGTTGCGCATGCTCCCATTTTGTATACTATGTAATGCTATGTAATACTGTTGTGCTCAAGTGATGCTATGTGGTGCTGCGTGAGGCCCTTATCATCTTAATGTGTTATAGGAGTCTTCATGTTAACCACTGTGATCCCAAAGGTAACTTGAATTCAAGTTTCGAATGAGACTGCTAACGTATGACCTTGAGATGTCATTGTCTCGATTGTCATACCTTTAGATGCCCACTTATAGGTGCATATGCATAGAATTGCTGCTTGCCATGCTAACTTAGTCTAGATTATCGAAAATCTTTGTTCATTCTTCAAAACACACTCGATATGGTTTTCCACGCCAACTCAATTGCCCCTCTTCGATGCGATTTGCCCTCTGCGCCTTAAAGAAAATTGGCGAGGAGGAGACTGGAAACCATGAGTCATTTTCTTTCGATTTAAAAGTAGTGTTTGTAAAATGAAACCTTTTGGAAACCTATCGCGTAGATCCTAGTTGTGTGCATGCATTCTAAGAAAGACCGAACTTAGATTTAGAATTTCGAGGACGAAATTTTTTTTTAGGGGGGAAGAGTGTAAGATCCGCGTTTTTGTGTTTTCTGTTAAGCTAACTGTATTACCTTTTTACGTTATAATTTTATATTTTTAGTAACTGTATGAGTTAAATTATTATCGATGTGCTTATGTGAACGATAACTTTATAAAAAGAAATTATTGTTACTATTATTGATTTTAAAGTTAATTCGTGCTATTTGTGCTTTAAAATTATATCGATAGTTTAATTTAGTCGTTATTCGATTCATTTAGTTGTTTCCCAAATATGATTAGGTTGTTTGCCTTAGAAGTAGTTTTGAGGTTTATTAAGTTGAACCTTTATATAGTTGGGAAAGAATAGTCGATAGAAGGTCGTATTAACGATTCGGGTTTAGAGTTCGGAATGTGAACTAGACTAGTGGTAGCAATTACTAAACAGCTTCGAAAAGAAAGGAGAAGGGAGGGGTATTTGGGTAAAGTCGCGTGAGGCTTTTCTTCCTCCCCCTTCACGCGACCCTCCCGAGCTATCTCTCTCCCCAACTGCTCGTTCTTCTTCTCCCTCCTCTCCATCCACCATACGCACAGCTATATCTCAAGAATCCCACCGAAATTTTCGCCTCACCAGCCCGGAAATCTTCAAATTTTACCTCGCCAACCTCGAACAAGCCATTGCCGTGAATTTTGGGCCGAAATTTGAGTGAATTCACCATGCTTTAGGTGGATTCGGGTGTTGTTTTGGAGTGTTGAACGCATAGCCATGCTCAATCATACAACTATGCCTCTAGTTGCTTCAAATCTTCTAGAAATTGGGTATAGATTCGCCACACCGACTGTCCAACTCGAATTCGAGTGAGTCAGCAAGGGGTTAGGCGGTTTTGGGGGTTGATTCGTGTGGTCTGGGACACGGGTATAGTAAAGGGTTGAGGAATTGAAGTTTTCAAGCACCTAAAGTTGAGCCAAGCCCTTCGAATGAGTCATAAGTGAGTCCAGGTGGGTGTTCCTCGCCTCCTAAATTAGTATTAATTTCGAAATCGTTTTAAACTTTCAGTTGCCATGCATGCTAAGTTTAGTTAGTTTATACCTAATAGCGACTTCGAATCGATACATTTTAGTTTAGTTCATTAATACTCAAAAGTGGCTTAGAATTGATTCAAACGAATTTAGTTAATTCATGCTTGAAAGTTTAATTCGAAGTGAATTATATATGTTTAGCTTCGATTCGAATCAATTTAGGTAATTTATGCCTAAGATGTTAATTCGAAGTGAATTATATATGTTTAACTTCGATTCGAATCAATTTAGGTAATTTATGCATGAGATGTTAATTCGAAGTGAATTATATATGCTTAGCTTCGATTCAAATCAATTTAGGTAATTTATGCCTGAGATGTTAATTCGAAGTGAATTATATATGTTTAGATTTGATTCGAATAAACTTAGTTAATTCAAGCTGGAAGCTTCAATTCGAAGTAAAGTATGCATGTTTAGCTTAGATTCGAACTCAATTAGTTACCTCAAGCTTGAAGATTTAATTCGAGGTAAAGTACGCATGTTTAGCTGAGATTCGAACTTAATTAGATAGTCCAAGCTTAATGTTTTAAGTCGAATCATGCCTGGAAACTAATTTCAAAATGAATCGTACGTGTTTAAAACCAACGTATATGAATGTTTAGTCGTTCCATGACTGTTTATGAACTTCGAATTGCATCGTACTAGTTGAAAATCGACGTATATAAATGTTGAGTCATTCTATGGTCATTTATACACTTAACTATCCCATAATGGCTTACTAACTCCGAAGTAAATTATAAATGCTTGAGCCCAATCATGTTCGAATTGCTAAGTAAAGTGCTATAGTTTTACATGTGGATGTGATGGTATCTATGCGTACGTATGCTTGCTGTAACGCACCGCTCAATGGTGCTGCTTGGCAGGTAAGTACCTAAACCTTACCTCTTCATAAACTAGCATGATAATATGTTATGATTAATAAATTGAAAAACCAAGATGGTAGTTTAGCTTGGAAACCGTTTTAACTACCTAAAGTCTAAGCTAACGTTTACTATCCACCTTGCAAACGACATTAGCATAATCTAATTAGACGACTTAAGTTTGTAAATCGTGATGAGTTTTCACATAACACAAATAAGTTTCCTATGGATACAACTGTATTATAGGTTTTGTAGGGTTGTCGCACTTAAATACTATAACCGTAAATCCCTAATGCCTATAGTATTTAAGTGGGTTATAACTATACATTTATTGTAAGGGTTGCTATAGTAAAAACGCGGGTCTTACACTCTTCGCCCCTAAAAAAAAATTTTCGTCTTCGAAATTCTAAATCTAAGTTCGGTCTTTCCTAGAGTGCATGCACACAACTAGGGTCTACGCGATAGGTTTCCAAAAGGTTTCATGTTGGAAACACTAATTTTAAATCGAAAGAAAATGACTTATGGTTTTCAGTCTCCTCCTCGCCAATTCTCTTCAAGCGTCTACTCACTCTATTTAGGCGCTGATGGCAAATTGCATCGAAGAGGGGCAATTGAGTTTGCGTGGAAAACCATATCGAGTTTGTTTTGAAGAATGAACAAATATTTTCGATAATATGGACTCAGTTAGAATGGCAAGTACTAATTCGATGCATATGCATCTATAAGTGGGTATCTAAAGGCATGACAATCAAGACAATGACATCTTAAGGTCATACACTAGCAATCTCATTCTAAACATGAATTCAAGTCACCTTTGGGATCACAGTGGTTAACCTGAAGACTCCTATAACACATTAGGATGATAAGGGCATCACGCAGCACCACGTAGCATTACTTAAGCACAACAGTATTACATCGTATACAAAATGGGAGCATGCACAAGTAATGTTCGTATGTTTATACATTTGTCACAACTAGCCTTTAGGCCTCACATTCATGGCGACTTAGACATGACATGCTAAAATCATATGAAGGGGTTAACTCAGTCGGGTTCATTCTAAAACATGAAGATCTTAGGCCAATCCAAGGTTAAATTGTTTACTAGAAGGTTATCACATCACATTAAGGTAGCAGAAACATCAAATTATGCCATATTGGCAATGAAAGAACTTGAAGCAACACTCGAGACCACATTGACATCACATGGGGATAGCAACAGAGCACAGAAGATCAATGATCACGAATAGCATGAACTAGTATAATCATGTTGACAGAAACAACTTGCAGAAAAGGTGCTAATCTAGTAATGCAAGTTGATGACTTTGATGGTGGGAAGGTTTTTCCTAAGGACACTACTTGGAGCTGACTGCCTCTTAAGTCATAGATTCGTACGAATGAATGGTTATGCTTCTAAGGTCATTTCAACATGCTTCAAACATTGGCGCATGCGGTGACTTATTAAAATGTGGTATTATAGAAGTCTCGGAATGCAAACAATGAGTCAGTGGTCATGTCATGCTATGAATTACAAAACTTATATTATCGAGATGATCAAGTTGTATACTATACCAATGTAAGTTAAGCAAACGCCAAGTAGTGGAACAACTTATTTACAATCACATAACTAGTCATGACCTAATTCCTATAGTGTACTAATGTTCGCGCATAATAGACGTGAGTGTCCACATATAGGATGACATGACCCTAAATGCTCTACGATGCTACTTTCTTACACATGGGATATATATGTCTATGAATGTGATTCATGTAAATGCAGCTCTATTGTCATCTAGTCACGCATTACATACATCGAGTTCAAGTAATCCAACTTTAACACGAGAGAACAGTATTGATGGACTGTAAATGATGATCCAAGAGGCATGGTGTGAAACTAACTACATAAATCAATCATTCTAACTAATACAATCACATGTTCAATCAAATTCAAGCCAAGCAATTACCAAAACTCACTTCGTTGGCATTCGATCACAATCACATCGATGGTTCCATACAACAATCCTATCTGTATGTATTCTTATGGTGTTCCACAGCACATGAAACCATAATAAATCTTTAAGACATGCGGACCGACATGTTGTCACATAGAAAGAATACCTAGACGTGTAAGTATGCATGTAATCCCTCGTTTTTCAGCTTATGGTCAACGGCACGCCTTAAACCTCATCCAATTTAGGAAAGATTGGTGTTGCGTAGCTAGAATTGTGCGAGTATGGTTGACATCAATGGCCTCATAGGCACACGTTGAGGTCTTACGAGGTACATCTATCCTACAGGTGATCGTAGGAATCTTATTGTAGGTCGCTTTCCTTAGGAGGAATCGTTTACTATGTACAATTCCAAAGTCTGCTAGGTTCTTTCTCCCTGGGGCTTTCAAGGTGTATTAGGGTTCGTTCGAGCCAAAACATCATCACCCCATTCACGAATAACAATCCAAACAATAGAAAGCAAGTAATGCACGGTTTAGGCAACAATGGCTAAGAAGGAGAACAGTTACATTAAGTTATGAGTACGCCAACTTTAATTTTTGTGAAGCAGTTTGGATCCGTTGTAAGAAGATCAACTACAGAAGCAGTGAATCTTATGAGATGATTTATGAGATTCTAGAGTGGTAGGAGAAAAGGATTTGCATGTGGTGTTCATTTAGAAGGCTAGTGATAGGGTGCCTTGAGAAGTGCATTGGAATTGTGAAGAAAGAATTATTTACCTTTTTATTATGTTTACTAAAGATATGTATGAGAGAGTGAAGACTAAGGATTGGGATATTAGGAAGAGAGCTAAAGGATCTCCTTGTTGATATTAGGTCATATTGAGGATTGGCTTTAAGCCCTTTTACAATCGTCTCGGATGAGTTCACAAATGACATGTAGGATGAAATACCGTGGTGAATGTTGTTTGCCACCATATTGTCTTAATAGAGAGGGACTCGAAGGAGCCTAACAATATGTTAGAAAAGTAGAGACGTATTTTGGAGTCTAAAGGTTTTAGATTGAGTATTTGGAATGTAAGTCAAGTGAACGAATAAAGAGGCACGGGAGGAAGTCACCTTTGATACGATGATACCAAAGATTAAGAAGTTTAAATACTTGGATTGATCTTAAAGGGTAATGAAGATATCGATGAGGACATTGGCTTCGCAATATGAGGCTGGGATGACAAAAATGGAGGCATACATTTAGAGTGTTGTGCTACAAGAAGATCCCAGGTGATGGAGACCTCTCCATCCCCTTTGATTAGAAAGAATCAAATCATTTAGATTATGTTAATATGCTGGCTAAAGGGTGATTAAATCATCCAAATTTTGTTTTAGTTGTTTCATTGCAGGATAAAAGGGAAGATTCCAGCACTGACCCTTTTTTGCAAGCAAAATACGACAAGCATCCAAATGGTTTATGCCTGATATTTTTGCATAGATTTCAATTTTAAGATGTCATCTTTCCAACAAGACAATTTGCATCCAATTTGGCGTTCATTTGGTCGTTCAAATCAGCCATTTACCAAGATGTGTCAAAACTATCCAGCAAACCAGAAACAACCCGGTTTTGTTTAAATCATAACTTAAGCTATACTAACGCTTAAGTTACTAATTTATACATTTTTGGAGTCCTAAAGATGTTTAATTTCAGGTCCAAGCATAAAATTCCAATAATGCGCACAAGAGGATGGAAAAACAAGGAGTTTTCCAAAACTGGTCAGATTAGGCTCTAATCTACGCGGTTTTAAGTTTGAGTTTATTTAACCCATTTAAAATCACCCTAACCTTGATTTCTTGGTTGGGGGGGATTATAGACATCCTAAAGTTACCCTCCTATGATTAAAATAACATTCATACTCACTTGTGCTTTGCTTACAAATTGCTACAAAAACCGGACAAAACTGCCCCTAAACCCGGTTTAGTACAAGTTGAAGTATCTTAAGTTCCCAGCCATTTTTCTTCACTCAAATGCAGCTTGGGACGCCCCTCTATGCTGGGGACACATCCCTAGGCCTTCATTGATTGGTTGCATGGCCAAAAGATGGTCCAATAAGAGCTTGATTGGTGGCAATGTGTTGCTTGCTTCCCATTGGCTAGCCGTAAAGTGGTTTTCTACTTTTGGGCTGACCAATGAGGTGAGAGTGAGAAATCTCAGCATGTATTAAGGCTAAGCATAGTGTGCAATGATGTATTAATAGCTTAGACATAGTTTAGATTTGTATTTCAATGTATTAGATTAAGTTTAGTTAACTTGTAATCTAATTTAGTACAATTCAGGTTGTAATAGCTTGTAATTAGTGTTAATACCTTTCCTAAGCATGAACAAAGGTAGTAAGGTGTTTATTCTGCTAGGTAGAAAGGACATGGCTGCCTATTTAAGGTACCACACAGCCATAGCAAAGTAACCAACTTTGATTTGAATGATAAAAATCAGTTTGAGAGCTTTGTGCTTTCTCTCTTCAAACTCTTGCTTGCTTATCCTTAATTAGGCCAATTAAGGTGGTGTTCAAGTGAGTCTTAATAAGGATTAAGTGGTGTTTCTGTATCTTAATCTAAGTTAAGGGCCCTAAACTTGGATTTGGTGGTGTTTCTGTATCCAAATTTCAGGTTTAGTTCTATCCATTTGATGTTATACTCAAGGTGTTTTCAAAGAGGATTAAAGTGGATTTGCTAGCTTTAATTTGAAGTTAGTATTTCTTACTTTGATTCATCTTTCCATTTCACACATCCATAACCAGTCCCACATACATGTCCATGCTTAATTCAAGCTGAGAAAACCCCCTTTGGCATAGCTTTTCTTCCAAACACAAAATCACCCTAAACCGTGCACCATGGAAGTAGCTAGGCAAAATGGGCAGGGATATGGCACGGCCTACCCGTGCCATTAGGCACGACCGTGCCACACCCAAGGTTCACGGTTTCTCTCTTGTTCTCATCCTCCTTGGTGGTTTTTAGCTTGGGTCCATTTCCCCCTTGTGTTATACATCCCCTCATATTAAATAGCCATTGTTTTCCCACTTAGAATCACTTGATTCTAAGCACCATTCCTCCCTCACATGCTTGATGCTTCACAACCATCATGATATGTATCCACTTTCCCTTGGTTTTCCCCTTGATGTTATCTACCTTTGGTTGCTAAGCTAGTTGTATTCTATTGAACCTTAGCTTGGTCATCGGCGGATACATCACCATGTTATAGGAGAGATGAACAGAATTGGATTAATGTGCAATTATGTAAGATTTGATGAGATCAATAATAAAGTTTTTAAAGGGAAAGTATGAGTGACACCTAAAGAGCATAAGATGAGGGGAGTAAGCCTTAGATGATTGGTCACATCAGCAGAAAGGACACAGCTGCACTTGCAAAGGTGCGAGAGCATGGCCCTTCGGGCCTGTAAGTGGGATAGATGAAGACTTATTGGAGATCATGGAATGCCCTCAGAGATTTAAGGGCACCCGGTCGCCTATCAATTTGAAAAAGAAGTTGAGTTCTGGTGTAGGGGTCAGTGAAACATAGGGTAGGTGAACATGTGTTAACCTAGAACCAGTTGAAAACCTTAATGGACGCTCAATATTACCCTCAAGATGAAAGAAGAGTTAAGGAGCGGGATTTCTGATGCTTGGAGCAAGGAGAAATGAGCGTAACAGAATGTGCGGTGAAGTTCAATGAGCTGAGCTGATTTGCCCCGAACCAAGTGGCCATCGAAGAAATGAGAATGGAGCACATTGAACAGGGATTAAGAGGAGGAAGTGAAACAGATATTAATAGGATATACTTATGGTAGTTCCAAGAAATGTACCAGAAGGTCGTGAAATAGCCTGCATCATGAGCAAAATCGAGATTGAGAATAGAAAGAAGGACGAAGTAAAGGAGGAATTTGGCCCTAGAGGATCCAATTCTCACGGAAATGGAAACTTTAGGAACTTCAAACATGCGATGAAACAGGACAAGGAAAGCAAGCTGCCCAATGGAAATCGAGGAAACTTATTGGTAAGCCTCATGAGATGTGTATGCAGCATTTCATAACCTCTTCCTTAAAAACCATCTGCCATACGGATCATACTTGCAGCGATTGAGTTGTTGTGGTGCAACGGAGAACACTCCTTGATGATTGCGTTCGAATAGAAATCCAAGGATGGGATGCTATGGTGAAGGTAGAATGGATAGTTAAGCGTAAAGTGACTTGGATTGTGAAAGAGATGCGGATGAAGTACACCCATTAATTCCTCCAAGAAAGCAATTTTGTGGACGAAATTCTTTTAGGGGGGGGACAGTGTAAGGCCCGCGTACCTTGTCTTCTGTCAAGTTGTTGTAATAGCATCTTACGTTATAAAAATTTATTTTATTTAACGATACGATCTAATTAATTGTTGACGTGCTTATGTGAGCGATGATTTTATTAAAGAGAACATTTTTGTCGCTAGTACTAATATTATTATTATTAGTTTTGAAAATCTTTCGATGATTTTTAATAAGTGTTATTATCGAATACTAAATCGATTAGGAACCCGAATGCAATGAGGTCGTCAACCTTAGAAGTAGTTCGTTGTTATTAAATCGAACGTAGATAGATTTGGGAACAAATGGTTGATGAAGGAATATATGATCGATTTGGGTTTCGAATTCGGGTTGTGAATTAGACTAGCCGTATCAAATATGAATCAGCAAGGACCAAAAATAAACGAAAGAGAGTAGGGAGGGGGAAATTAGTAATTTCGAGTGTGAGCCTTCTTCCTCAACTACCTGCGAAGCCGCCCCGGCACTCTTCCTCCTCTCACTCTGCTTCCCTTCTTCTTCCTCCTCCTCTCCTCCTCCATTAACGCAGCTCCAAACCTCAAATTGGCAGCCAATTTTCGCCTCCCCCTACCTACAAATTCCCCCTTTCCACCACCCTGTCCACCTGGTGAACATTGGGAATGAAATTGGAACGAAACTCGAAGCCCCTTGTCGCTGTTGTGGAGGGTTTTGGACGCCAAATTGAAGCTCGAACGCTGCCCAGGTAAGGCCATGCAATTTAGCTTCTAGTCGTTTTCAACCTTCTACAAATCGGCCTGAAAATTCGTGTCTACAAACGCCCAATTCAATATCCAGTTGATAACATAATTTAGGACTGTTTTAGGGTTCGAATTTTGGGGATTTGGGTGTGAATCGTGTGCTGCTCGTTTGACCACTGGGCAAGGTCAAAAAGTGAAGTTATTTGAGCCCCTAAAGTCGAGCCCACGACCGTGAATCGAGCCTCTAACTTGGGTTCCAGGTGAGGGTTCCTTTCCTCCTAAATGACTACTATTTTCAATGAATTTAACTAAATTAGCTAGTGCATATCGATTATGAGATTAGTAGTTAGTTTGGGTAAATTAGAATTGATATTGAGAAATTTCTAGCATAGTGCTGATTTTGGTTAATCGCATGTTGAGTAAATGCATGGTTGAATGGACCAATTAAATTGAGGATTTGAAAGTAAATAGAATGTTGATAGTGGGTTGTTGTAGCATCAGTTGTCGCATCTGAAGGACTATTTAATGCTTAGGGGTGCTAGTTGGACAATTGAAGTAATTGTGGTGTAAACTGAATTATGTCTAAAAGTCATGGCTAAATCAGTTAGAGCATGTTGATAATTTATTCTTGGTAATTACAAAGGAGATACTATGCCTATGTATATTGGTTTGCGAACAAGAAGGTAAATATCGCTTGAAGTGTCTATTTGCATCAGTTTAGTGTGTTAAATTCTAAGTTGGCTATTAAGCACGAATATTATACCTATGTACGATCGTTTTCTTTATTGTTGGGTTTTACATGTCAATATTGAACTGAGATTGTTAGTTGGATGGTTTGAGGTATAACTAATGAGATATTTGAGGTTCTTGTGCTCGGTGCTATGTGAGGAGGGAGTTAGGGTTGTGAATTATCGCAATCGTGTGGATTGCGAGACCATGTGTGGCTTAATGGGCAGATTCTGCCGAGTTGTGATGTGAAGTGTATGAATGTGCTATGTGTACACCCTTTTCCCCCAAGTTGCTACGTGATATTATGTGATTAATTCTTGAAACATTAGACGTCTTCAAAAAGAAGAGGTAGTTTAGAAAGTTTGTCTTACACGTTTAAAAATGCTTTTAAGCTTGTCAGTTGCCTATTCGTGTGTTAGGAGGTCCAAAGTATAAAAAGGTCCTAAACCGTCGAACTGCTCAATTAGTGACTCGACTGAATAGTCGATAGGTTTAGGAATTTAAAAAGCGAACTGAAAGTCAATTCGAAAAGGTTTTTAAGGCATTAGTTTGGGTAATGACCCATCCTCGTGTTTAAAGGAATTTAAACCACCCGAGAACGACCACCTTAAGGTGCTAATTATGAAGCTTAGCTTATTTGCATGCCTTTTGCTTACTTAAGTTTATATTGAGTTTCGATCTACAATTTAGCAAACGTTTTACGTTTAAAAGAAGCTTTTTAAGCCAAAACATGAAGTTGTTTTTTTTAGTTAGCAATCGTTTTACATTTATAAGAAGCTCTTTAGTTGGAAATGAAGTCGTTTTACGAATTATCAAACGTATTACGCTTATACGAAGCTTTCAAGTTAGAAACGAGGTTGTTTTTATGATTTAGCAACCTTATTACGTTTACACGAAGCTTTCAAGTTAGAAACGAAGTTGTTTTATGATTAGGCAACTTTATTATGTTTATATAAAAAGCCTTTTAGTTAAAAACGAAGTCTTTTTACGATTTAGTAAACTTATTATGTTTATACGAAGCATTCAAGTTAGAAACTAAGTCGCTTCACGATTTAGTAAACGTGTTACGTTTTTAAGAAACTTTTAAGTTTAAAGTGAAATCGTTTTAAGTATTAACCAACTTATTGCCTTTATAAGAAACTTTTAAGTCTAAAAGAAAGTCGTTTTACGAGTTAATCAACGTATTACGTTTATACGAAGCTTTTAAGCTAGAAATGAAGTCGTTTTAAAAACTAGCAAACGTTTTACATCTATAAGAAGTTTCTTAAGTTAAAAACGAAGCCACTTTGCGAGTTAGTAGCCGTATTACATTTATAAGAAGCTTTTGAGTTCGAAACGAAATCGCTTTACGATTTAACAAGCTCATTACGTTTTTAAGAAGCTTTCAAGTTTCAAAAGAAGTTGATTTATGTGTTAATAAACTTATACCGTCTATATGAAGTGTTTAAGCCCAAAACGAATGAAATATGAGCATTTAGAAAGATTATGGTCGTTTGTTTGAAAAGCGAGTTTCAACCAAGTAAGCATTTGAAACAGAGAAATGAAATATGTCTTTAAAGACTAAAAATGTGCTGCGAAGTTGGCCAGAGGGCGGAAACTGGACGCAAAGATGGCGTGAGCTGTTCTTAGGAGCTGGACTCAAGATATGATTATCTTGGTGTGAGCTGTTTCCTGATGTGTGACGCGTAAGAAAACCTTGAGTGGGACTGGACTCAGGATATGATCATCCTGGGTTAAGTTGTTCCCCCATAGAGGACAGTATTGAGGTTAGAGTTGCTATGCTAAGATGCGTTGTGGCCAAAAGTTGAGTACGTATACCCCGGGGATAATGTAGAATAAGAGTGACAATCTCACTTAAGGGCGGTGTTGACCTCCCTAGCCAGTACAATGAGATGTTTTATATGATAAGTAAGTTCCTGGTAAAAAGAAAATTTTGCTTTTTTCCATTCTAAGCAGTTCAGAAAAGAAAAAAGTTCTTTTAAAGTAATAAAAACCTCAAGAGGCCAAGTAAAGTGTTTTTAAGAAAAGAAAGAAAGCTTTCAAATGTGCACCTCACCTCCTGTTCATCTTTTACGAAAGGATTTCCAAGTATAGTCAAATGAAGTCTCAAATGTTGCATTATTCGTTTCAATGTGCATATTCTGTGAAAGTATATTTCTTGACAAGTCTTTCTTACCAATTTAGATGTTTTAAGAACTTTTAGAAAGAAACATAAGCTTTAACGGAGTTGGTGGGGATTATAAACCCTTCTTGGTATTTATCGGGAGTCACTATGTTTTCAAAAGTGAGTTTAAAAGCCTTTGTATTTAGTCCTAGTTGCATACTTGTTTGTGTGCTTGAATGCCTGCTGGTAGGGAAGTTTGGTTATTAAGGACCTAGAATTGAGTTGAATGGTTAGAATTAAGTTTAAGGAGGGTAATCTTTCCTTCGGATCTATGATTGCCCAATATGATAGTAAAGTATGAATGCGTTATATGTGACTATTATTAGTATTATTGCCTGCAACTGTTTTGGGTTTTATGGAGTAGTAGAATTCTCACTGCGCGTGTGGTTGCTCACCCCATTACTCTTTCCCCTTTTCCCCAGCTTTTGTTATGATAGGTGGAAGTCAAGCTACCTACGTGAGCTGGAGTTTACCCCTGCTTGAAAAAGAGTCATGTGTGCCATGTAGAAGTAGATTCATGTGATTAATGATGTAATATGTCCTATTCCTAGTTTGTAAATGTTTGAATATGACCTAACTGCCATTTAGGTAATTTAAAGTCAATTCGTGCTATTTGCGCCTTTAAATTATATCGATTGTTTAATTTAGTCGTTATTCGATTTATATAGTCGTTTCCCGAATGCGATTAGATTGTCAACCTTAGAATTAGTTTCGAGGTGTGATATATCGAGCCTTGACGTACTTGGGAACAAAGAATCGATGAAAGATCGTATTGTCGATTTGGGTTTAGCTTATGAAGTACAAAATCGGACTGGTGGTGCTATTTATTGAGCAACTTAGAACAAAATAAGGAAAAAGGGAGGGGCATTTTTGTAAAAAAGGGGTGCTCCACCCCCTTTTCCTCTTCATTTGGCATGCGACACCTGAGCCCCCCTGATTTCTCTCTCTACTATGCATCTTCTTCCTCCTCCCCCATCACCATGCTCGACCATCAAGCTCCCAATTCAATATTTTCAGTCAGCCCAGCTCGAAAATCCTTGGATTTTGCCTCCCCATCATCAAACCAACCCTTTGATGTAAAATCTGGGCAAAATCGGAGACAAGCGAGCATGATTTTGATTGAATTAGGTTACGATTCAAGCCCCAGATGCAAGCCAAAGTTTAGCCATGCAATCCCATTTCTAATTGCCTTGAATCCCCTCTAAATCGAGTTTAAAATTGCAACTTCAAGCATCAAGTCAGTGAGTGAGAGTTTGGGTTGAAATTAGGGTTCAAATTGGGCAAATAGGGCATGGTTTGGGGGTCTGTTCGTGCGTGGGTGACCAAGAACCGTGGAAATGGGAGTCGTTTAAGCCCTAGAGTCTAGCTACCAGCCTTGGATTCGAGCCTCTACGTTGGAGTCCAGGTGGGTGTTCTTCACCTCCTAAATTAGTATTAATTTCGAAATCGTTTTAAGCTTTCAGTTGTCATGCATGATAAGTTTAGTTAGTTATGCCTAACAGTGACTTCGAATCGATACATGTTAGTTTAGTTGATTAATACTCGAAAGTGGCTTAGAATCAATTCAAGCAAAGTTAGTTAATTCATGCTTGAAAGTTTAATTCGAAGTGAATTATATATGTTTAGCTTCGATTCGAATCAATTTAGGTAATTTATGCGTGGGAGTTTAATTCGAAGTGAATTATATATGTTTAGCTTCGATTCAAACCAATTTAGGTAATTTATGCCTAAGATAATATGCTATATCCTTAATTGTATACTATAGGTAAATATAGGTAAATATATCAAGTATACTATAATATGCTATAGGTGTTCTGTAGGTAAATATACTATAGGTAAATGTAATATACTATAGGTAAATATATAAAGTATACTATAGGTAAATATATCAAGTATACTATGGCCATTATAGTATATTACCTATAATATACTATAGTATACATATTTACCTATAGCATATACTATAGGTATATGTATTTATATAAGGATATACTATACTATAATAGCATATAGTATAAGGATAAGGTATATTTAACTGGGTATTTTAAGAATATACTATAGATATTAACTGTGTCCTATACCATAACTGTAAATTTAACTGTAATATACTATAGGATATTAACTGTATCTATTACCTATACTATAACGTATATTATCCTATATATAGTATTTAAGAATATGATGATATACTATATATAGATATGTACCTTATATACTATATTATCCTATAGATATGGTATATAAATATGTTTATGTTAAATTGGTTTACTTAAATCATCAATTTATTTTAAGTAGTTACAGTTAGGTATATAGATATAGTTACTTAAAAGTAGTTACAGTTTATATATAGTTACCTAATATAGGTAACATACTCAGAATGCTTTCTTCCTTTTTACTGAAAACGCTTCATTTAGCCTCTTGAGGCTCATAAAAAATCTTCTCTCAGCCTCTTGGGGCTCATATTATTTCAAAGAATCTCTTTTGTCTTGGTATCACAATGACCCTTAAAAACTTTCTTTCTGAAATACTTAAAAAGGCGAAATGCCAACTGCTTTTCTCATTTAATAAGAAACTACTCTGGGCATAGATCATCATAAAGTGCTGGTTGGGAGAGATCTACACTCAATCTCAGTGAGATTAACTCACTCTAAGCTCTTACCCCCGGGATGACAACTAACTTTTGGACCTTAACCCTCGTTAGGGTCTCTAGGGATTACTCCATAGGATAGGGATTCCCCCGTTCAAGTAGGTTCACTCCCATCTATTGTCCCTAAGCACTTATCTTAGCCATTTAAACTGGTCGTAACGACTAACAACTTTGCTGCCTCTCACAGCGAAATCCTTTATCTTGCAACTCAGGCTTTTGAAAACTCTTTAGCGGTTCCCTCGTTCAAACGAGTTCACTCCCAAAACTGTATTCATTTAGCTAAAATAGGCCATCATGCATTAATAGTTATGGCTACTATCATTTCAAAACATGAAAACCTTGCTTGAAAAACTCACCCTTACGCACATAATGCAATTTGAAGACATCGAAGGGAAGGGGGTCCACATGTATCACATTTAAGCACATCATAATCAACTCAGCACAATGAGCCACACGTGGCCTCGCAATCCACACGATTGCAATCAATTCACAACCCAGGTTCCTTCCTCACAAGCACCATACCACAAGGACCTCGAACCACTTATAGTTCTTCCTTAAACCATCCAACTACCATATGGGTTTTTCAATTTATTAATCATAACATATTATCATGCTAGTTTATGAAGAGGTAAGGTTTAGGTACTTACTTGGCAAGCAGCACCATTCAGCGGTGCGTCACAACAAGCATACGTACGTATAGATACCATCATATCCACATATAAAACTATAGCACTTTACTTAGCAATTCAAACATGATTGGGCTCTAAGCATTTATAATTTACTTCAGAGTTAGTAAGCCATTATGGGATAGTTAAGCGTATAAATGCCATAGAATGACTAAACATTTATATACATCGATTTTAAACTCGTACGATGCAATTCGAAGTTCATAAACAGTCATGGAATGACTAAACATTCATATACATTGGTTTTAAACATATACGATTCATTTCGAAGTTAGTTTCCAGGCATGATTCGACTTAAAACTTTAAGCTTGGATTATCTAATTAAGTTTGAATCTCAGCTAAACATGCGTACTTTAGTTCGAATTACATCTTCTAGCTTGACGTAACTAATTGAGTTCGAATCTAAGCTAAATATGTATACTTTACTTCGAATTAAAGCTTCCAGCTTGAATTAACTAAGTTGATTCGAATGAATGCTAAACATATATAATTCACTTCAAATTAACATCTCAGGCATAAATTACCTAAATTCATTCGAATCGAAGCTAAACATATATAATTCACTTCGAATTAACATGTCAAGCATAAATTTCCTAAATTGATTCGAATCGAAGCTAAACATATATAATTCACTTTGGATTAAACTTTCAAGCATGAATTAACTAAATTTGCTTGAATCAATTCTAAGCAACTTTTGAGTATTAATCAACTAAACTAACATGTATTGATTCGAAGTCACTATCATGCATAAACTAACTAACCTTAGCATGCATGGCAATTGAAAGCTTAAAACGATTTCGAAATTAATACTAATTTAGGAGGTGAGGAACACCCACCTCGATTCCATGCTAGAGGACCCGTTCTAAGGGCTTTGACTCGGCTTTGAGCGGCGAAAAACCTCAATCCTCAAGCCCAACTCGCTGAACCCGAACCCTAGCTCGACTGCTAACTAACCCAAAACCCTAGCTTCCAATTTGATGAAGTTTCAGTGCGATTTGGGTCGAATTCGACCTCTTAATTTATAATGGGGTTAGTTTTTGTGGAGTACGACCGGATTCCGGCATGTGGGTGGTGGATTTCGGGGCGGCGACGTGTGGGTCCCTGGGTTTGCTCAGGTGCGAGGAGTGAAGGGGGGGAGAGAACGGTGGTGGTCGGTGGCTGGCGACGCGTGCTGAGGGGACCAGGCGTCCCTTTTTCTCACCGGCGGCGAGTGGCTGCCGACGGTAACGCCAGACGTCGACCGGTGGTCCGTGCGCG
Source organism: Selenicereus undatus (assembly GCA_017589665.1). NCBI lineage: Eukaryota > Viridiplantae > Streptophyta > Magnoliopsida > Caryophyllales > Cactaceae > Selenicereus > Selenicereus undatus. Next base: position 41,764,301 of record JACYFF010031954.1, read on the forward strand.
CGCGAGAGAAAGAGAGAGAGAGGGAGTGTAGCGAGTTAGAGAGAGAAGGAGGTGGGTCATGAATTTTCGGGTGCCTGAGGCACGAAACCCCCCTTTTTGTTCCATTTTCCTTTTTTTTTGGCTCAATTAACATACTAGCATAATCATGTTGCTACGAAACAACATGGAGAAAAGGTGCTAATCTAACAATGCAAGTAGATGACTTTGATGGTGGGAAGGTTTTTCCTAGGGTCACTACTTGGAGCTGACTGCCTCTTAAGGCATAGATTCGTACGAATGAATGGTTATGCTCCTAAGGTTATTTCATCATGTTTCAAATACTCGCGCATGTAGTTACTTAGCTAAAACATGGTATTGTAGAAGTCTCAGAATGCAAACAATGAGTCAGTGGTCATATCGCGTAATGAATTACAAAACTTATATTATCTGGATGACCAGGTCGTATACTATACCAACTTAAGTCAAGCAAACACCAAGTAGTGCAGGAACTTATTTACAATCACATAACTAGTCATAACCTAATTCCTATAGTGCATTAATGTTCGGGCATAATAGACGTGGCTGTCCACATATAGGATGACATGACCCTAAATGCTCGATGATGCTACTTTCTTACGCATGAGATACATATGTCTATGAACGTGATTCATGTAAATGCAGCTCTATTGTCATCTAGTCACGCATTACATACATCAAGTTCAAGTAATCCAACCTTAACACGAGAGAACAGTATTGATGGGCTGTAAATGATGATCCAAGAGTCTTGGTGTGAAACTAACTGCATAAATCAATCGCTCTAACTAATATAATCACATGTTCAATCAAATTCAAGCCAAGCAATTACAAAAACTCACTTCGTTGGCATTTGATCACTATCACATCGATGGTTACATACAACAATCATATCTATATGTATTCTTACGGTCTTACACAACACATGACACCATAATAAATCTTTAAAACATGCGGACCCATACGTTGTCACATAGAAAGAACACCTAGATCTGTAATTATGCGTGTGATCCCCCCTTTTGCATCCAATGGTCAATAGCATGCCTTAAACCTCATCCTATTTAGGAAAGATTGCGGTTGAGTGGCTAGAATTGTGCGAGTTTGGTTGACATCAATGGCCTCATAGGTACACGTTGAGGTCTTACGAGGTACAACTATCTCATAGGTGATCATATGAGTCTCACTGTAGTTCGCTTACCTTAATAGAGATCATTATTATATACAATTCTAGAGTCCACTAGGTTCTTCCTCCCTTTCGCTTTGTAGGTGAATTCGGGTTCGTTCGAGACAAAGCATCGTCATCCCCTCCACAAATAACAATCCATATAATAGAAACCAAGTAATACACGGATTAGGCAACAATGGCAAAGAAGGAGAATAGTAGGTACACTTACGCGATGTTTAGTGGGGTCCTACCATTAGCATTTAGTCTTTCAAGCATGTATACAAGAGCAGCCCTTAATATACTCAGGAAATTCAGAATTCGAAAAGGGAAGATATCATTTAGTAGGATTATCAATCATAGCAACTAATTTCCAATCATTCCTTTCCTAGCTCATTACGAAATATTCTATCGACGTACACATCTTAGCACATACACATTTACAAGCAACATTTGATAAACATAAGGGCGCGTATTAGTGAATGTAAACTACCTCGTCATCAGTAACAGAAAGTAAATCCTTCGATGTAAGATAACCTTGGTTCGATAGTCAAACGACATTAATATCTCAAAATTTTGAGTTTCAAAGGGGCAAAAATAGCTTTTCTATTTCGAATGTCTTTGTTTTTTAATAAAAGGATGGTTAACTGCTTCTAGCTCTCTCTCTCTACTAACCTTAGAGTACGTCAGCTCACTCCATTATAGGGCCCGAGGAGCAAATTGTACTACAGGGGCAAAGATGAGCTTAGAGTTAAGGCTTTCAAATCATTCAATTCAAATCACATGTTCTTTAAACATTGAATTTAAATCACCAAGGCATATAAGCAAAACAACTTTTGATTGAGCTAACACTTAACTCATCCATGAAAATACGAGCCACTCAGCCTATACCTTAGCAAATGGTTCTCACATCCAACCATTTAGCTCACTCAAGTCGTATCTAACTAAGGCAACGCGCTAACATTCACATAAAACTCACATTTGCACACAAGGCATACATGTATCACATCATCGTGAACGCTTTCCTAGGAAACTATATTAGATGCAAGACTTAGGTTGTGGCCTATGACCATAGGACCATGCTCTAATACAATCAATGGGACAACCCCAGCCCCTAGGGCCGAAAGCGTTACGTTTTCTTTGATGTATGACATGAAATCCTAGGTTTTTATTGTGCCAGACTAAACGGTTACATTGATGGTTACATATCATACTTTTAGTAACTGTATGAGTTAAATTATTATCGATGTGCCTTTGGGAGCTATAATTTTATAAAAAGCAATTATTATTGCTATTATTGATTTTAAAGTTAATTCATGCTATTTGTGCATTTAAATTATATCAATAGTTTAATTTAATCATTATTCGAGTCATTTAGTCGTCTCCCAAATCCGATTAGAATGTTGTTTATCAGAATGTTTGGACCCGAGTGTAGATTGCATGCTAGTAATTTACTGGCTGAGAATTAAAGTCGATTAGCCATTGACAAAAAAAAAAACGAATAAGGGGTCGAAGCCCCTTACACTCCCAGCAAAAAGGGGCACAACGAAGGGGGGGGGGATTCTCATACCCCAGCGCCGAAACCACACTGGAGAAAGACGAGGGGGGACGACGGTCTGCCGCCGCCACGCTAGCGACTGGTCGGCCGCCGTCGTACCCCCGTCGGCTGTTCCACCCCATGGTCACCGCGACGGAGAGAGAGAGATGGAGAGGGAGGTAGAGCGAGAATAGAGGAGCGAAACAGGGAGAATGATGGGGCTTAGACGGCGGCGAGATTGGAGGCGGCGAGGTGTCTCCATCGGTAGGCTCGAGACCGGTGACCACTAAGGATGAGGGTTTAAAAGTCAGGATTTTGAAACCCTAACCACAGCACCACCACCGCAAACCCTGAGTCGCGATTGGGCGCGATTCCGGCGAGAAGGCAGTACCGAAGGAGCGCTAGAAATGGGCTTGGGTTGGTTTGCTTCGGGTTGAGCGTGGCAGCAAAGGGGGAGGACGTATTTTGGGTTCTTGAACATCCAAATTCATCCCCAAAACCCTAAAATCGGGTCCTCTAGCTTGGAGTCCAGGTGGGTGTTTCTCCCTTTCTAAGCTATAATTATTTTCAAAAACATTTTCAGCAGATTGATGTTGCATGTCATATTAGGGCTAGCTAAAGTAGTTAAATACGTCAAGAATCGAATGAAAATGTGTTGCCTGATTATTTCATACCCGTTTATGGCCAACCAGATTGTATACCTAGAGTGTTGCTTGCTGTCATTAGCTATGCATGTCTCGAATCGGTTTTTAATTTCAGCTTAGCAATGCGTAGAATTCGCTGGTTCAAATCGATTTATGTGCAAAATCGTTGCTTGAAAGTAAGTTGAATCATATTATGCTAAAATGACTTAAATAGGCTTGAAATGCAATGTCGAGACAACCAATAGCACTTCGAATCGATGCATGTTAGTTCAGTTAGTTCATGCTTGAAAAATGGCTTCGAAACGAATTATGCCTGTTTATAATTGATTCAAGCATGTTTAGTTAGCTCAAGCCTAATTAATAGTTTCGAACGAAACATGAATGCTTAGAATCGATTTTAGTACATTCAGTTAACACGTGCCTGAAAGTTTGAATCGAAGTAAGCTATGCATGTTTAGAATCAAGTTTAGTATATTTAGCTAACGCATGTTTGAAAGGTCGACTCGAATAGTAACATTGACATGGTAAACCAATGCCTAAAAGCGTATTATGTCTAAATGACCTAAATGGGTTCGAATAGTGACATTGATATGATAAACGTAAGCTTAGAATCATATTATGCCTAAATGGCCAAATTAGCGTCAATAACTGAATTGTTTTACACTTAAATAGAGATTTGATCATGTTAAGCTTAAATGGTATAAATAAGCATGCTTAGTAAAACACTTAAATCGTATTATGTATAAATGACCATAGTGGCCTAAATAGTGAATCGTTTCATGCTTAGTTAGTCTAACCTAACACATTAGACGTCCGTTTCAAGTTAAGTTCGTATGAATGCTTATATGTATATATACATATATATATATGTGTGTGTGTGTGTGTGTGTGTGTGTGTGTGTGTGTGTGTGTGTGTGCATGGTTATAATCGTTGGTTGCAGCGCTGTACTAATTGTTAGTTGTTTAATCGGTAAGTCCAGCATCGGTAAGCTGCGTAAGTTATGTATCGCTTTTCACTGTATCATAATGATTACGATGCTTGATTGTGAAATTGAAACTGAGATGGTAGTTGGATGGTTTGAGGAAGAACTATGAGTGGTTCGAGGTTCTTGTGGTATGGTGCTTGTGAGGAGGGAGTTTAGGTTGTGAATTGACCGCAATCATGTGGATTGCGAGGCCATGTGTGGTTGATTGTGTTAAATTGATTATGAAGTGCTTAAATGTGATACATGTGGAACCCCCTTCCCTTCGATGTCTTCAAATTGCATTATGTGCATAAGCGGGAGTTTTTCAAAGAAGGATTTTATGTGTTGAAATGATAGCAGCCATAACTATTAGTGCATGATGACCTATTTTAACTAATGAATACAGTTTTGGGAGTGAACTCGCTTGAACGGGGGAATCCCTAAAGAGTTTTACAACAGCGTGAGTTGCATATAAAGGATTTCACTGTGAGAGGCAGCAAACTTATTAGTCGTTATGATCAATTTAAATAGCTAACATAGGTGCTTAGGGACAATAGATGGGAGTTAACCTGCTTGGACGGGGGAATCCCTATAGGATAGGGAGTAATCCCTAGAGACCTTGACGAGGGTTAAGTTCCAAAGTTAGTTGCCATCCCGAGAGTAAGAGCTTACTGTGAGTTAATATCACTGTGATTGAGCATAGATATCTTCTAACCAGCACCTTATGATGATCTTATGCCCAGAGTAGTTTCTTATTAAATGAGAAAAGTAGTTGGTGTTTCTCCTTTTTAAGTATTTCAGAAAGAAAGTTTTTAAGTGTTTGACTGAGCGTTTGGTTGCACATCCCACTACTCTTTCCCCTTTTCCCCCAGATTTTCTTTATGACACGAAAAAGTTGAGTCAGCTATGTCAAGATGGAATCTATTCCCGCTTGCAAGGTGTCATGTGTGCCTACTTACGTCTGTAATGAAGTTTTGTAAAGTTTGTAAGCATTTGTAAATGTTTGTAAATAAGTATTCTAGTTCATGTAATTCATATTGTTTATGAGTGGCTCTGTATGGCCATATCAGCCGACCATCTAATTAGCTACATGTCTTCTTGGTTAAAGTTAGTTATGTCTTGCGATGTAAACCCCACACTCCGGTTGTGTGGACCGTTCAGTTGTATCCTTCGTTCCTTCTTTATTCAAGAACTATTTTATTTGGCGTACTCCGAGCAAGTGGCTCGTTGAGTTTTGAGCTCCGGCGTGTAGCCATTGAGCTTCTTTTAAATGTTTTACACGTCCGTTGATTTGCAGGGATTTCTTGTAAGACTTTAGCCTGAAAACGGTTACTTTTTAGGGGAAACTCTGTCCATTTCATCCCAGAGTTTAAGTAAAGAGTTAAGAAAATGTAACGGTTTCGGCCGTAGGGTATAAATGTGTCACATAATCCAACATGAATAATAGTGGTTTCCAGACTAAACTACCAATACAAGGTGTATTATAGCTTTATATGGTAATTTAAACATTTAAAAACAAGGTAGAATATTAGGCCAGTTACTTAACTTGATTAAAATGCCTAGTAAAGTTCATTTATGGGGTCAATTACTAGTGAATTATGATCGTTATTAAAAAACTAGATGATGATTCACACCTAAATTGCTATATAAAAACATGCTAAGAATCTGTGTTTACAAACAAACTTATTTGTATAGCTATACCTAAATTGCTATACATTTATTGTAAGGGTTGCTATAGTATGCATAACGGTCTACATTTCTTTTTATATAATTTAAATAATTGTGATGACATTAGGTTTTCTTAAACAACATATTCTTGATATTTTGTGTTAAACATATATCTATATATATGTCTATGCCTAACCTAAATGATATTCTTGCAATGAGTTCTAGTTTGTATTAAACACAAAAACGTAAATCCCTATGATATACTGAAAAGTCATAACGATCCTAGTTCAACGATTATAGTTATAAGTCATCACGGTTGTAAGGGATACTCAGGCATACTTCACTATCATATTACGCAATCATAGATCCCAAGGAAAGTTTACCCTCCTTAAACTTCATTCCAACCATTCAACTCAATTCAAGCCCTTCAATGACCAAACTTCCCTACTAGCAGGCATTCATGCACATAAATAAGTATGCAACCAGCACTGAATACAAAGGCTTTCAAACCCACTTTTGAAAACATAGTAACTCTCAATAAATACAAAGAAGGGTTTATAATCACACCAACTCCTTTAAAGCTTATATGCACATTGAAACGAATAATGCAACATTGGAAACTTATGCCAGCTAAACATATATAATTCACTTCGAATTAACAACTAAGGCGTATTTTGTCGTGCGAACTGAGTCTAGATTATCGAAAATCGTTGTTCATTCTTCAAAACAAACTCGATATGGTTTTCCACCCCAACTCATTTGCCCCTCTTTGATGCAATTTGCCCTCGGCGCCTAAATAGAGTGAGTAGACGCTTGAAGGGGATTGGCGACGAGGAGACTGGATACCATAAGCCATTTTCTTTTGATTTAAAAGTAGTGTCTGCAAAATCAAACCTTTTGAAAACCTATCACGTTGATCCTAGTTGTGTGCGTGCATTCCAGAAAAGACCGAACTTAGATTTAGAATTTTGAAGATTAATTTTTTTTTTAGGGGGGAAGAGTGTAAGACGTGCATTTTTGTGTTTTCTGTTAAGCTAACTATATTACCTTTTTACATTATAAAATCATATTTTTAATAACTGTATGAGCTAAATGATTATCGATGTGCTTTTGGGAGTTATAATTTTGTTAAAAAGAGATTATTATTATTGCTATTATTGATTTAAGGCCAATTCGTGCTATTTGCACCGTTAAATAATATCGATAGTTTAATTTAGTCGTTATTCAATTTAGTTAGTCGTTTCCCAAATGCGATTAGATTGTCAACCTTAGAATTAGTTTTCAGGTTTAATATATCGAACCTTGACGTATTTGGGAACAAAGAATTGATGAAAGATCGTATTGTCGATTTGGGTTTAGCTTATGAAGTACAAAATCAGAGTAGCGGTGCTATTTATTGAACAACTTAGAGCAAAAGAAGAAAAAAGGGAGGGGCATTTTCGTAGAAAAAGGGTGCCTGGCCCCCTTCATTTTGTAAACAAAGGGTGCATCTTTGTTGAGTTATTGTATTTAAGTTTTGATGATAACAAATCCAAGTGTAAAAATTTGTCCAAGTAATGTTGCTCCAAACACGATCTCCAAACAGGCCTAACTGGTGTTTGCAATCTTTATTGTATTAACTGGTTTGCTACATGTGAGAACAAGTCTTCAAAACAGGTTTTAATTGGTGATTCTATATTAAGTCAAGAACGCCATCTCGACAGTTGATTGTAAGGCATGTTCCTGAACTCTAGCAATGCAAAGAACAACCCCAGCAAACAAGGTGGCCTTGGTGTTCACAGCAGCTCTACAAATCTTGGACAAGATGACTGGTTCAAAATAAGAAGTCTTGGGTATATAGGTTTTATTTATTTAGACTCTTGTTAATATACCAATATTGAAAACGCTTTTTAAACACCTCTTGAATCGGTATTTGCGCTAAGTGTTTCAGAACACCAGTTGCGAACAACCCTGCAAACAGGGTGCCTAGGGTGTTTCTTAAGTGAAGTGGCCATACCCGGTTATCTTTGAAAATTCATTTCGGTTGGCCAAGATCTCCAGAATACTTTCTTTAAACTCCAAGATTGCTATTTTTCTGGAAAGGATATTTCTTGAAAATATTACGGGAGATTTGCGAAAATAGGTTTTGGGAGATTTGCCAAAACTAAAAGATTCCCTTTGCCTATATTTTCGGATATGATAAAATTTCAAAAGCTGAAGATTTCTGGTTCCTTTTGAATCTTCTTCATGGCTATGGGAAGATAAGGGTTATCCCTTAAGATAACAAATCCGTTATACTTTGGGAAAAGTTTATCACTAGCCGTTGCGGAGTATCTTTGCTTGAAAATCGTTTTCCATACTTAGCTGATTCTTTGGTCTTGACCGTTGGATTTTTGTGTATAAAATCTCAGTTTTTTCACTCCCATTGAGAGAGACAAAAAAGCAAGAGAGAAAAACGAGAAACACACAACATACGCAAAAAGGAAAATTTCAAAAGTGGTTTTTCTAGTGAGAAGAATTTTTCGAGCTACACTTGAGAAAAGAAAGACCGACACAAGTTGTGTTTAAATTGAGCTTTCAATATATTAGCATAATAGGATTTTCATTGTACCTTACATCTGCTTAGTAAGAAGCACCCCCAGTAAGGTGTTTGTTGACTTTGATCCCAGATCAGTCGAAAGTGAGTGAGTGTGTCCTAGTCATGTGGACTTTGGACGTGTCCAATCTGGTGAGATTTGGACGTGGTGTAACCTGTCTTAGAGAAGGAGGTTACGAGGTTGCAAGTTCTAACAAGGTGTGTTACATTTGTAACGAGTTAAGCCCGGTTTAGTGAAGTGGTTAAATCCTACATGAGGTAGGTTGTGGTTTTTCACACCTCAGTTGGGCTAGAGGTGTTTTCCACGTAAAAATTATTTGTGCTTTATTTTCCGCATTTATCTTGGTGATTTTCGCATTTGCAATATTTGAGAACACCCTCTGCAAACAAGTCACAAGGGTGTTTGTTATTCATAACGTGAAAATCAGACACCACAATTCACCCCCCCTCTTGTGGTAGAATACTCACGAACTTAACAAGTGGTATCAGAGCTTGGTTCTCTCGCAAAAGGGCTAACACCTTGAGAGATTCTGAAGATGAGTACACCACAAGGAATCCTTGAAGGACAATCCATTACTCGGCCACCCTATTTCAACGGCCAACATTATAGTTGTTGGAAGAATAGGATGGAAAACTATATTCAGGCAGAAGATTATGAGTTATGGACGCTCATCAAGAACGAGCCCCTTGTTCCCACCAAGGTGCTTGAAGATGGTAAGAAGGTTCCCAAGGAATCCATAGAGTTTGATGCCGAGGACTATAAAAAGATGGAGAAAAATGCCAAGGCCAAGAAGATACTATATTTTGGTCGAGGACCCGATGAATACACTCGTATCTCTGAGTGTGAATCAGCCCAAGCTATCTGGAACGCCCTACAAGTTGCTCATGAAGGTACGAGTCAAGTTAAACAATCTAGAATTGAGCTACTTATGCGACAGTATGAGTTGTTTGATATGGGTGATCGTGAGACTGTGATGGATATGTATACACGGTTTACCCACATCACGAACGAGTAAAAATCCCTGGGAAAGTCTTTCACCACTGAAGAATTGGTGAGGAAAATCCTCAGAATTCTACCTCGTACGTGGGAGGCCAAAGTAACAGCCATCCAAGAGGCTAAAGACATGAACAAGATCACCCTCGACGAGTTGATTGGTAATCTCCAAACCTATGAACTCCGAAAGAACTTACAACAAAGAGAGGAGCAAAAGAAGGATCGTGGGCTTGCCTTGAAAGCACATGAGGACACTGACTCTGACCTTGAAAATGAAGATATGGCCCTAATGTCCAGAAAATTCAAGAAATTCTTCAAAAAGGTCAAGGAAAACAACAAAAGAAAAGACTTCAGTAAGTCTAGAAACACCCCCAAAGAACAGCTCACAGGGTGTTTCAAGTGCGGCAAACCATATCACTTAGTCAAAAATTGTCCTCTGCTTCGAGAAGTTCAGATGCCCGAACACCCTCGAAAACAGGGTCGAAAACACCCTGTAAACAATCTGGGGAAGCGATTCTCGAAAGCTATGCTGGCTAATTGGGGAGATTCCTCTGAGGATGAAGGAGAATCTGAAGCTGAAGAAGGGGTCGTAGCACTGATGGCACAAAGTGATTCAGATTCAGATGATGAATCAACAATCAGCTTCTCAGATCTCAAGAACAAGGTACATGGTCTTAACAAAGCCACTTTAGAAGAACTTCTATATAATTTGATAGACACCTGTGCTGATTTAAAAAGAGAGGTTTATGACCTAGAGCTTGAAAATGAAATTCTTAAAAATGAAAAACTCGGTTTACATGAGAATATTAACGTGCTTAGAGAAGATCTCTTTCTAAAAGAAGGCGATTATACTCAAGTAGAGAAAAAACTCTCTAAAGTAGAAGAAACAGTTGAATCCCTGCTAAATGAAAAGCAAAGCTTGAATGCTACCATAGAAAAATAGGAAATTGATCTTGCCACAAACAAACGCTGGAACAAATCCTCACAAGCCCTTGATTGGCTAAACACTTATCACAGTAGAAACAAAAAGGGACTTGGTTACAAGCATAAACGGACCGTTTACCCAATACATAGGAAGTAAGTGGGATTACCTGAAAACATCGTTTGCTTTCATTGTGGTAAAACAGGTCATTATAGATACACTTGCCCTTTAAGAAAACATGCCAATGAAAAGAATGAAAGGTATGTGAAACAAATCTGGATTAGAAAAGATGAGCTTTACATGTCTAAAAGAATGGGACCCAAGTGGATCTGGGTTCCCAAAACTAACCCGTGATTTGTTTTGCAGGCTAAAGTGAGAGAAAACAACCTTACGAACAACCCCACTAACACCCTTGAAAACAGGCAGTTGTGGTTTGTTGATAGTGGGTGTTCACGACACATGACTGGACAAAGATCAAATTTTCTCTCACTTACAGCTTTGAATGGTGGGAGTGTAGCATTTGGAAACGGCAAGTCTGGGACAATTTTCGGTATAGGTAATATTGGTAAAACTCTCTCCCACTCAATTGATAATGTGCACTTAGTTGATGGGTTAAAACACAATTTGCTAATTGTGTCCCAACTGTGTGACAAGAACAACCTAGTACTGTTTTCAAAAACATGTTGCTTGGTTGTGAATGATGACACAGGAAATGTTGTTTTGAGGGGGAAGCAATGTCAAAATGTTTATAAAGTTTGTATTTCCACTCTTCCCCAAAATAATCTGACTTGTTTAAATGCATTAAATGATGATATAATGCTATGCCACAAGAGACTAGGTCATGCAAGCCTGTCCTTATTAAACAAACTTGTTTCCAAAGATTTGGTTGTTGGACTACCTTCCATCAAGTATAATGATGACAAGGTATGTGAAGCTTGTGCAAAAGGAAAACAAGTCAGATCTTCTTTAAATTCTAAAAAGTGTGTAAGCACTACCCGACCTCTTGAGTTATTGCATATTAATTTATGTGGTACCATGAGGATAGCTAGTAGAGGAGGGAAAAGGTATGTGCTTGTAATTGTGGATGATTACTCTGGATTTACTTGGACTTTATTCTTGACATCCAAGAATGAAACCTTTGAGAGGTTTATTGCCCTTCTCAAAAGGATTGGAAAGAGAGTAGGACACTCATTGGTAAGCCTGAGGTCTGATCATGGTACTGAATTTGAAAATGCAAGTTTTACAAACTATTGTAATGAACATGGTGTTGTTCATAACTTCTCAGCCCCGAGAACACGCCAGCAGAATGGGGTGGTTGAACGAAAAAATCGTACCCTAGAAGACATGACTAGAACAATGTTTATTGCTAGTGGTCTTCCTAAGAACTTTTGTGCAGAAGCCTTGAACACATCATGTTACATTATAAATAGATGCATGATTAGACCCATTTTGAACAAAACTCCTTATGAACTTCTTAAAGGCAGAAAACCCAACATTATGCATCTAACAACATTTAGTTGTAGATGTTTCGTGCTTAACAATGGGAAAGATGCCTTAGGAAAGTTTGATCCAAGGAGTGATGAGGCAATATTTCTTGGTTATTCCTCTCACAGTAAGGCATACAAAGTCTTTAACAAAAGAACCGTGTGTGTTGAGGAAAGTGTGCATGTGTTTTTTGATGAATCTAACTCTTTGAATTAGAGTAATGCACAGGATGAAGAGTTTGAATTAGGTCTTGTCCAAAAGGAATTGTTGAACCAAGAAAAACAAGGTGAGAACACCCTGAAGAAAACAGGTACAGAAGCTGTTCCTCAAAATGGCAGATAAGGTGAGAACCAAATCGGGGGAAACACTGTTGAACCATGTTCGGAACCATATACTTTAGGAACCAGCTTGCAAACAGGTGCAGAAACAGGGTCAGGAGGTGTTCTTGAGCCTGATCCTACGCACAATTCAGTTAGAACAGAACATGTGTCTGTGGATCCAATTAATCCAAGACCATGGAAGCACAATAATTCGCACCCTCTTGATCAAATCTGGTCAGATATTAATACTGGAGTGCAAACTAGATCTAAACTTAAGAATTTTTGTGCTTTCTATGCTTTTCTTTCTAACATTGAGCCAAAAAGTGTGAATGAAGCCCTTGCAGATTCAGATTGGATCACGACTATGCAAGAAGAGCTTCATCAATTTGAAAGAAACAAAGTGTGGCACCTTGTACCTAAACCTGCAGAGAGAACAATCATTCGAACCAAGTGGGTGTTCCGAAATAAGCAAGATGAGTCAGGAACAGTCACTAGCAACAAGGCAAGGCTGGTGGTTCAAGGGTACAATCAAGAAGAAGGGATTGATTATGAAGAAACCTTTGCACCAGTTGCTAGAATTGAGGCTATTCGAATCGTAATAGCCTTAGTAGCTCATATGGAAATCAAGCTATATCAAATGGATGTGAAAAGTGCATTACTAAACGGATACCTTAAAGAAGAGGTGTATGTCAAACAACCCCCTGGTTTTGAAAATGGTGATTTTCCAAATCATGTTTTTAAACTTGACAAAGCACTTTATGGTTTAAAACAAGCTCCAAGAGCTTGGTATGAATGGTTGTCAAGCTTTTTACTTGAAAATGATTTTAGAAGAGGCAAGGTAGACAATACCTTGTTTCTAAAATCTAAGGGGGAACTTTTATTGATTGTCCAAATATATGTAGATGACATTATATTTGGTGCAACACATCATGATTTATGCAATGAATTTTCAAATATGATGAGGAGTGAGTTTGAGATGAGCATGATGAGTGAGCTTAACTTTTTCTTACGCTTACAAATCAAGCAAACTCCAAACGGCACCATGATCCATCAACAAAAGTATATTAAGGAGCTACTTAAGCATTTTGGGATGGAGTCGGCCAAACCCATAGACACTCCTATTTCTCCTTCAACCAAGTTGGTTATGGATGATGGGAGTCCCTCAGTTGAGGAGAAACTCTATAGGGGCATGATTGGGTCACTCCTATACCTAACCGCTAGTAGACCGGATATTGTTTTTAGTGTTGGTTTATGTGCCCGTTTTCAGTCTAATCCTAAAGAGACTCATCTTAAGGCTGTTAAACGGATACTAAGATATTTAAAGCATACACCTGATTTAGCTCTATGGCATCCTAGAGGTTGCAATCTTGATCTTGTTGGATATGCTGGCGCTGACTATGCAGGTTTCCTAGTTGATAGAAAGAGTACCTCAGGTATGGCTCATTTTCTTGGACCTTGTTTGGTATCTTGGGCTACCAAGAAGAACATTCAGTTGCCATGTCCACAGCAGAAGCTGAATTTGTTACAGCAGCTTCATGTTGTGCTCAACTGTTGTGGATAAGACAATAGCTTAAGGATTTTTGTGTTGACACTGGATGCATTCCTATTTTTGGTGATAATACTAGCACTATTAACATTGCCAAAAACCCATGTCAACAGAAAAGGACAAAACATATTGACATTCGACGTCATTTCTTGAGAGATAATGTTGAAAAGGGTTTGATTTCTATGAATTTTTGCTCAACGGAAAATCAAATTGCTGATATATTCACTAAGGCACTAGCTAGAGATCAATTTTGAGAGAAACAGACTGGAATTGGGGTTGGTGAAAACACCCTGAGAACACTTGTTCTGAGAGTTAGATCAAGCTGACAAAAACACCTTATAATACATGTTCTATCCCCTTGTTTGCAATTCTTGTTATCAAAACAGTGGTCTATGCTTAATGAATATGTGTAGTCTTGTGTGCTATTATGATTATATACTGCTGTCTTGGGAGATGGAGAAAGAGTATTCATGACAGACCTTGGAATGAGAAAAGCATGTTCAAGAACAGGCGGCTCGAACAGGTATGCCTTGATTGACATTAATGTATGTTGCCTGCTTAAATTCTAGGTGTTCCCTAGGTGGCCCTTCATAACGGGTGGGGAGTTTAAAAAACCCCCTTGTGTGCGTCTGTCTTCCCCGTCTTGCTCTCTCTCTCTCTCTCCTCTGCTCTTGCTTTCAAACCCTAGCAAAACCTTCACAACCAGAAATTCTTCCTTGCGATAATGGCTCCCAAAACTGATTCTTCATCAATCTTTGAGAGTAACAACATGATTATACCCTCGATTCCGGCTCTTCCTCGCCTAATTATCCACACAATCTTCGGGTATCTCAATTGGTTAAACCTCAAAAGTATTGGCCTTAAGTTGAATGATATTCTCTACTCCTTTGGTTAGAAATTAGTGGTGTATGTGGGAACCCAAAAACCCTGGTTGGGAATTTTGAACCCTGTTCTTCTGCACTATTCCTGGAAACAACTCAAAGAACAAGGGATGCGTTCTTCGATGATCTGTTCATGGATCTGAATGAGGACTCTGGTGAGAAAACAGGAGAAAGTCCTGCCCAAGGGGATGACTCTGTTCCTCTAGTCTCTCAATCTGGAGAGAAGAGGAAAAGGGTAAAGATGGTGGCTAGGCGCACCCGAACGCCAAGAACACGACCACCACCAAGGTCTCGCCCCTCTCTAACTCCCTCTTCTCCTCCTTTTCAACCTCCTCGCAAATCTGCGAGAATTGCTTTCAGATCGACCCCCAGATCCTCTAAACCCCCTGCTCCTATCATCGAGGTGATTTCCTCTTCTACCGAAGGGTTCTCGAGTTCTCACTCTGAAGACACAACCTTCAAACAGGGGACACCGGTGTTTTCCGAGTCCTCTGAAGATCAAGCCCCTCCAAAATCAGCCACTAAACCTGCTGTGAAGCCCTCTCCTGCAAAAACACCCCTCAAGCGAAAGCCCAGAACAGCCCCCCTACCAGAAGCTACCGCCTCTGTTGCTGCCCCCAAACGCCCAAAGCAGTTCACTCCTTTTCCTATGTCTGACAAACATGCGCAGTTGCTTAAGCGCAATGTCGTCAGAGGGAAGGTAGTGTCTGTAAGCCTTTTTTAGGAACAGGGTCTGGGGGTGTTCTTGACCAAGCTTCGAGCCCAAGGTTGGCTTGAGTTGTTTGCAAGCACCCAGCAAGGGTGTTCTGTGCCTGAGTTGGCTGAGTTTTACGCCAACTGCAGAGTCACCGAAGGGGTGGTGACAAGTTTTGTGAATGGGCAAGGCATTAGGATTGATGCGCCCTCACTTAGAAACATATTGGGAGTGCCCTCACAAGGTTTTGCTGTGTATGTGAGGGAAGACAAAACTGTCCTAGAGACAGCCAGGCTCCTAGAGGTGACCAAACGTCTTAGTCAAAAACAGGGTCTGAGAACACGCACCTCTGTAAAAAAGGGTGATCTGATCCCTCTCCACCAACTACTTTTCATGTTCGTCATTAAGAACGTGATTCTAAGGGGTCAAGGGAGAAACTCAGCAGACCTTTTTGATCAGTGCCTGGTCGACTTCTTGCATAGGGAGGAACCCATAAATCTTCCGGCTATCATGATTCGCCACATTGGGCGAATTGCGAACACCACCCGGCTCATGATCTCGGGTATGGGTTTCTGCTGACAAGGGTGTTTGAGCACCTTGGAATAGTGCTCACACGGCAAGTGGAGGCCCAAGTCGTTGATGAAATTGGGACTGACACTCTGCTAGGGTGTGGCTATGAGGTTGGGGAAGGGTCAGTCTCCAAACAGGGTCGTCGACCACCTCGACCACCTGTTTCTGGGCAACCTTCCATCAAGGTCGAGGCTGTTCTTGAGGACAATGCTCGCCTCAGGGATGAGCTCTCAGCTGTCAAGGCTACTCTTGCTGAGGAACAAGCCCTCTATGCCAAACGCCATGAAAATTTGCTTGCCCTTCTCTCCAACCTTGCCCCCAGCATTCCTCCTCTGCAAACGAAACCACCCCCTACTCCCTGATTGTCTAGGCTGTTCTCTGGTCTCCTCCTCCTTTATTAGTCTTGTGTTTGGCATTGTACTGTTTTTTGCAATGGAATATCTATTTGCAGTACCTCTTGCTTTTTAATGATGCCAAAAGGGGGAAGAAGAGTGAAAACCTATTGACAATGTGACAATGTATGACGAATGAACCTGACCAACCTGACCTTGACTTACGTGGATCCCTATCAGCATTCATTTTTTTTGTTTTGTCAATATGGTCACTTGGTTTGTCATCATCAAAAAGGGGGAATTTGTTGAGTTATTATATTTAGGTTTTGATGATAACAAGTCCAAGTGTAAAAATTTGTCCAAGTAATGTTGCTCCAAACACGATCTCCAAACAGACCTAACTGGTGTTTGTAATCTTTATTGTATTAACTGGTTTGCTACATGTGAGAACAAGTCTTCAAAACAGGTTTTAATTGGTGATTCTATATTAAGTCAAGAACGCCATCTCGACAGTTGATTGTAAGTCATGTTCATGAACTCTAACAATGCAAAGAACAACCCCAGCAAACAAGGTGGCCTTGGTGTTCACAGCAGCTCTACAAATCTTGGACAAGATGACTGGTTCAAAACAAGAAGTCTTGGGTATATAGGTTTTATTTATTTAGACTCTTGTTAATATGCCAATATTGAAAACGCTTTTTAGACACCTCTTGAATCGGTATTTGCGCTAAGTGCTTCAGAACACCAGTTTCGAACCACCCTGCAAACAGGGTGCCTAGGGTGTTTCTGAACTGAAGTGGCCATACCCGGTTATCTTTGAAAATTCATTTCAGTTGGCCAAGATCTCCATAATACTTTCTTTAAACTCCAAGATTGCTATTTTTCTGGAATTTGAAAATATTATGGGAGATTTGCGAAAATAGGTTTTGGGAGATTTGCCAAAACTAAAAGATTCCCTTTGCCTATATTTTCGGATATGATAAAATTTCAAAAGTTGAAGATTTCTGGTTGCCTTTTGAATCTTCTTCATGGCTATGGGAAGATAAGGGTTATCCCTTAAGATAACAAATCTCTTATACTTTGGGAAAAGTTTATCACTAGCCGTTGGGGAGTATCTTTGCTTGAAAATCATTTTCCATACTTAGTTGATTCTTTGGTCTTGACCGTTGGATTTTTGTGTATAAAATCTCAGTTTTTTCACTCCCATTGAGAGAGACAAGAAAGCAAGAGAGAAAAACGAGAAACACACAACATACGCAAAAAGGAAAATTTCAAAAGTGGTTTTTCTAGTGAGAAGAATTTTTCGAGCTACACTTGAGAAAAGAAAGACCGACACAAGTTGTGTTTAAATTGAGCTTTCAATATATTGGCATAATAGGATTTTCATTGTACCTTACATCTGCTTAGTAAGAAGCACCCCCAGTAAGGTGTTTGTTGACTTTGATCCCAGATTAGTCGAAAGTGAGTGAGTGTGTCCTAGTCGTGTAGACTTTGGACGTGTCCAATCTGGTGAGATTTGGACGTGGTGTAACCTGTCTTGGAGAAGGAGGTTACGAGGTTGCAAGTTGTAACAAGGTGTGTTACATTTGTAACGAGTTAAGCCCGGTTTAGTGAATTGGTTAAATCCTACATGAGGTAGGTCATGGTTTTTCACACCTCAGTTGGGCTAGAGGTGTTTTCCACGTAAAAATTGTGTGTGCTTTATTTTCCGCATTTATCTTGGTGATTTTCGCATTTGTAATATTTGAGAACACCCTCTGCAAACAAGTCACAAGGGTGTTTGTTATTCACAACGCGAAAATCAGACACCACAATTCACCCCCCCTCTTGTGGTAGAATACTCACGAACTTAACAATCTTCTTCTTCCTCCTCCATCACCATGCTCGACCACCAAGCTCGCAAAGCCCCAATTTTTGGTTAGCCCAGCTCGAAAATCCTTAGATTTCGCCCCCCCATCATCAAACCAAGCCTTTGATGTAAAATCTGGGCAGAATCAGAGACAAGTGAGCACAATTTCGGTTGAATTAGGTTACGATTCAAGCCCCAGACGCAAGCCAAAGTTCAACCATGTAATCCCGTTTCTAATTGCCTTGAATGCCCTCGAAATCGAGTTTAAAATTGCAACTTCAAGCATCAAGTCAGTGAGTGAGAGTTTGGGTTGAAATTAGGGTTCGAATTGGGCAAATGGGGCACAGTTCGGGGGTCTGTTCGTGCATGGGTGAGCAAGAACCAAGGAAATGGGAGTTGTTCAAGCCCCAGAGTCCAGCTAGGAGCCTTGGATTCGAGCCTTTAGCTTGGAATCGAGGTGGGTGTTCCTTGCCTCCTAAATTAGTATTAATTTCGAAATCGTTTTAAGCTTTCAGTTGCCATGCTTGCTAAGTTTAGTTAGTTTATGCCTGATAGTGACTTCGAATCGATACATGTTAGTTTAGTTGATTAATACTCAAAAGTGGCTTAGAATTGATTCAAGCGAATTTAGTTAATTCATGCTTGAAAGTTTAATTCGAAGTGAATTATATATGTTTAGCTTCGATTCAAATCAATTTAGGTAATTTATGCCTGAGATGTTAATTCGAAGTGAATTGTATATGTTTAGCTTCGATTCGAATCAATTTACGTAATTTATGCCTGAGATGTTAATTCAAAGTGAACTGTATATGTTTAGCTTCGATTCGAATCAATTTATGTAATTTATGCCTCAGATGTTAATTTGAAGTGAATTATATATGTTTAGCTTTGATTCGAATCAACTTAGTTAATTCAAGCTGGAAGCTTTAATTCGAAGTAAAGTATACATATTTAGCTTAGATTCGAACTTAATTAGTTACCTCAAGCTCGAAGATTTAATTCGAAGTAAAGTACGCATGTTTAGCTGAGATTCGAACTTAATTAGATAATCCAAGCTTAAAGTTTTAAGTCGAATCATGCCTCGAAACTAACTTCATAATGAATCGGATGTGTTTAAAACCAATGTATATGAAAGTTTGGTCGTTCCATGACTGTTTATGAACATCGAATTGCATCGTACGAGTTTAAAATCGATGCATATAAATGTTGAGTCATTCTATGGTCATTTATACGCTTAACTACCCCATAATGGCTTACTAACTCCAAAGTAAATTGTATATGCTTAGAGCCCAATCATGTTTGAATTTCTAAGTAAAGTGATATAGTTTTATAAGTGGATTTGATGGTATCTATGCGTACGTATGCTTGTTATAATGCACCGCTGAATGGTGCTGCTTGCCAGGTAAGTACCTAAACCTTACCTCTTCGTAAACTAGCATTATAATGCGTTGTGATTAATAAATTGAAAAACCGAAATGGTAGTTGGATGGTTTGAGAAAGAACAATGAGTGGTTCGAGGTCCTTGTGGTACGGTGCTTGTGAGGAGGGAGCCTGGGTTGTGAATTGACAGCAATCGTGTGGATTGTGAGGCCATGTGTGGCGTATTGTGTTGAATTAATTATGAAGTGCTTAAATGTGATACATGTGGACCCTCCTTCCCTTTGATGTCTTCAAATTGCATTATGTGTATAAGGGTGAGTTTTTCAAAGAAAGATTTCATGTTTTCAAATAATAGTAGCCATAACTATTAATGCATGATTGCCTATTTTAACTAAATGAATACAGTTTTGGGAGTGAACTCGCTTGAATGGGGGAATCTCTAAAGAGTTTTTCAAAAGCGTGAGTTGCATGATAAAGGATTTTGTTGTGAGAGGCAGCAAACTTATTAGTCGTTATGACCAGTTTAAATGGCTAAGATAAGTACTTAGGGACAATACATGGGAGTGAACCTGCTTGAACGGGAGAATCTATAGGGCTAGAGACCCTGACGAGTGTTAAGGTGCAAAAGTTAGTTGTCATCCCAAAAGTAAGAGGTTAGTGTGAGTTAATCTCACTGGGATTGAGTGCAGATCTCTCCCAACAAGCACCTTATGATGATCTTATACCCAGAGTAGTTTCTTATTAAATAAGAAAAGCAGTTTGCGTTTCGCGTTTTTAAGTATTTCAGAAAGAAAGTTTTTAACGGTCACTATGAGACTAAGTTGAAAGAGATTCTTTCAAAGAATATGAGCCCCAAGAGGCTAAGAGAAGAGTTTTTATGAGCCTCAAGAGGCTAAATGAAGTGTTTTTAGTAAAAAGAAAGAAAGCTTTCTAAGTATGACATATGCATGTTCTGAGTATAGCTTATGAATGAGATATTAAGTAAGATAAGAATATGAAAAGAAAGTCTTATAAGCATATTCATGCATACCGTATGAATGAGATTTGATTGAGACTTGAAATGTGTATATCTTATGCACCTCATATGAATGAAATGCCAAGAAAAGTATGATTATAAAAAGAGATAACCTTATGTGCACATCAAGTGAATAGGGTTTCATGCATAGCTCGAATAGAATGCTAAGAAGTTATGTTTATGAAAAAGAAAGTCTTTGGGCTTAGCCTCGTCACTTGTTTAAGTGTTTGACTGCCTGTTATAAAGAAGATTGGTCATTTAGAGACCAAGAAATCTGTTTGAGTGCTTAAAGTCAAGTCTACGGTTAGTAATGTTTCCATAGGAATTTTATGAATGCCTAATATGATAGTAAAGTATGGATATGTGATATGTGACCAGTAAAGATATTATTGCTTGCAATGGTTTTGGTTTTAAGGGGGTTGGGGGACACTCACTGAGCGTGTGGTTGCTCATCCCACTACTCTTTTCGCTTTTCCCCTAGGTTTTCTTTACGACAGGAAAAAGCTGAGTCAGCCATGTCAAGACAGAATCTATTCCTGCTTGCAAGGTGTCATGTGTGCCTACTTACGTCTTTAATGAAGTTTTGTAAATGTTTGTAAACGCTTGTAAATAAGTATTCTAGTTCATGTAATGCATATTGTTTATGAGTCGCTCTGTATGGCCATATGAGCCGACCATCAAATTAGTTAGATGTCTTCTTGGTTAAAGTTAGTTACGTTTTGGGATGTAAACCCCATACTCCGGTTGTGTAGACCGTTGAGTTGTATCCTTCGTTCCTTGTTTATTCATGAACTATTCTGTTTGGTGTACTCCGAGCGAGTGGCTCGTTGAGTTATGAATTCCGGCATGTAGCCGTTGAGCTTCTTTTACATGTTTTACGCTTTTGTTGATTTGCAGGGATTTATTATAAGGCTTTTAGCCTGGAAACGGTCAAATTAGAGTTGCGCATGAATGTAAGTATAACATGCCTACCTGAATTCCCAAAAATAGCTTGACTAGATCACAACAGCGCTGCATTTACATGAATCACGTTCATAGACATATGTATCTTATGTGTAAGAAAGTAGCATTGTGGAGTACTTAGGGTCATGTCATCCTATATGTGGACACTGAAGTCTATTATGCGCGAACATTAATACACTATCAGAATTAGGTCATGACTAGTATAGGACTTGGTCATCCAAATAATATAAGTTTTGTAATTCATACCACGATATGACCACTGACTCATTGTTTGCATTCTGAGACTTCTACGATACCATGTTTTAGCTAAGTAACTACAAGCACTAGTATTTGAAGCATGATGAAATGACCTTAGGAGCATAACCATTCATTCGTACGAATCTATGCCTTAATAGGCAGTCAGCTCCAAGCAGTGACCATAGGAAAAACCTTCCATGCTAGTTCATGCTATTCGTGATGCTTGACCTTCCGTGATCTGTTGTTAACCCCACGTGATGTCAATGTGGTCTCGAGTGTTGCTTCAAGTTCTTTCATTGCCAATATGGCATAATTTGATGTTTCTGCTAACTTAGTGTGATGTGATAACCTTTTAGTAAATGATTTAACCTTAGATTGGCCTAATATCTTCATGTTCTAGAATGCACCTGACTAAGTTAACCCCTTCATATGATATAAGCTTGTCATGTCTAAGCCTCCATGAATGCGAGGCCTAAAGGCTAGTTGCGACGGATGTATAAACATATGAACATTAGTTGTGTATGCTCCCATTTTGTAATTGCTTGCTATATATATACTAGACAACTGCATGTTGCTTGTGATTCCTAGGCCTGAGAATGCTAAATTACTAATATTATGCAATGCTATGTAATACTGTTGTGCTTAAGTGATCCTATGTGGTGCTATGTGACATTTTTATTATTCTAAATGTGGATAGGAATATCGATGTTAGTCATTGTGATCCTGAAAGTGCCTTGAATTCATGTTTTAGACTAAGACTGCTAGTGTATGAACTTAAGATGTCTTTGTCTCGATTGTCATGCCCTTAGATGCCCACTTATAGATGCATATGCATAGACTTACTGCTTGCCATGCTAACTGAGTCTAGATTATCGAATTAACATCCCAACAAATGACATGTAGGATGAAACATATTTGATGGTAACTTTAGGTAACTAGTGCACTATTCGTTTGGGTTATCTGTGTACAATACAAATGTCGGCATAACATTTAATACAAAAACTTCAATAATTATATAAATAATCGTGAGCGTTTACTATAGGCATTAGGTGTTATATATATAAAAATACCATAAGCCGTTGTAAGTAAACTTTACTAGACGACTATATAAAAATATTGGTATAGCTATGTAAACTTACGGTTTTCCCACTTAAATTTGAATTGAATTATAGCTATGTAGACTTAGGGTTTTCCCACTTAAATTTAAATTGAATTATACCATCTAAAAACATAGCTATACAAATATTACTTCTTGGATCTACTGCTTCTAAGTACGCTAAGCTCTACAAAAACGCTTTTCTAGAACACCTGAAGCAAACCAACCTAAGCCCGTTTCCAGCGCTCCTTCGGTCCTACCTTCTCGCCGGAATCGAGCCCAATCGCGACTCAGGGTTCGCGGTGGTGGTGGTGGTGGTGGTGTGGTTAGGGTTTCAAAATCTTGACTTTTAAACCCTTATCTTCGTGGCCTTAGTGGTCGCCGGTCTCGAGCCTACCGGTGGAGACACCTCGTCGCCTCCAATCTCGTCGCCGTCTAAGCCTCGTCATGCTCCCTGTTTCGCTCCTCCATTCTCGCTATACCTCTCTGTCTATCTCTCTCTCTCCATCGCGGTGACCATGGGGTGGAACGACTGACAGGGGTGCGACGGTGGCCGACCAATCGCCGGCGTGGCGATGGCAGACTATCGCCCCCCTCTCCTCTTTCTCTGATGTGGTTTCGGTGCTGGGGTCCAAGAATCCCACCCCCCTCGTCGTGCCCCTGTTTACTGGGAATGTAAGCCGCTTCGGCCCCTTATTCAGTTTTTTTTTTTTGTGGGGTCAATGGCTAGTCTACTCTAGTTCTCAGCCAGTAAATTACTAGCGTGCAATCTACACTCAGGTCTAAACATTCTAATCGGATTCGGGAGACGACTAAATGACTTGAATAATGACCAAATTAAATTATCGATATGATTTAAAGGGACAAATAGCACAAATTAACTTTAAAATCAATAATAGTAATAATAATCCCTTTTTATAAAATTATAGCTCCCAAAGGCACATCGATAATGATTTAACTCATACAATTACTAAAAATACGATTTTATAACGTAAAAAGGTAATACAGTTAGCTCAACAGAAAACAAAAATACGGGTCTTACACTCTTTCCCCCCTTAAAAGAATTTCATCCTCGAAATTCTAAATCTAAGTTCGGTCTTTTCTAGAATGCACGCACACAACTAGGATCTACGCAATAGGTTTTCAAGAGGTTTCATTTTGCAAACACTACTTTTAAATCGAAAGAAAATAGCTTATGGTATCCAATCTCCTCCTCGCCAATCCTCTTCAAGCATTTACTCACTCTATTTAGGCGCCGAGGGCAAATCGCATCGAAGAAGGGAAAATGAGTTGGTGTGGAAAACCATATTGAGTTTGTTTTGGAGAATGAACAACGATTTTCGAAAATCTAGACTCAGTTCGCACGGCAAGCAATAATTCTATGCATATGCATCTATAAGTGGGCATCTAAAGGCATGACAATCGAGACAATGACATCTTAAGGTCATACACTAGCGGTCTCATTCTAAAACATGAATTCAAGTCACTTTTGGAATCAAAGTGGTTAACATGAACGCTCTTATAACACATTAGGATGATAAGGGCATCATGCAACACCACTTAGCATCACTTAAGCACAACAGTATTACATAGCATTGCCTAGTATTAGTAATTTAGTGTTCTCAGGCCTAGGAATCACAAGCAACATGTAGCCCTCTAGTATGTATATAGCAAGCAGTTACAAAATGGACGCATACGCAACTAATGTTCGTATGTTTATACATCCGTCACAACTAGCCTTTAGGCCTCGCATTCGTGGCGACTTAGAGATGACATGCTAAAATCATGTGAAGGGGTTAACTCAGTAGGGTTCATTCTAAAACATGAACATCTTAGGCCAATCTAAGGTTAAATTGTTTACTAGAAGGTTATCACATCACATTAAGGTAGCAGAAACATCAAATTATGCCATGTTGGCAATGAAAGAACTTGAAGCAACACTCGAGACCACCTTGACATCACGTGGGGTTAACAACAGAGCATGAAAGATCAAGGATCGCGAAGAGCATGTACTAGCATAATCATGTTGATAGAAACAACTTGGAGAAAAGGTGCTAATCTAGCAATGCAAGTTGATGACTTTGATGGTGGGAAGGTTTTTCCTAGGGTCACTACTTGGAGCTGACTGGCTCTTAAGTCCTAGATTTGTACAAATGAATGGTTATGCTCTTAAGGTCATTTCATCATGCTTCAAATACTCGCGCATGCAGTTACTTAGCTAAAACATGGTATTATAGAAGTCTCGAAATGTAAACAATGAGCTAGTGGTCATATCGTGCTATGAATTACAAAAATTATATTATCTAGATGACCAAGTCGTATACCATACCAACTTAAGTCAAGCAAACACCAAGTAGTGCAGTAACTTATTTACAATCACATAACTAGTCATGACCTAATTCCTATAGTGCATTAATGTTCGCGCATAATAGACGTGAGTGTCCACATATAGGATGACATGACCCTAAATGCTCTACGATGCTACTTTCTTACACATGAGATACATATGTCTATGAACGTGATTCATGTAAATGCAGCTCCATTATCATCTAGTCACGCATTACATACATCGAGTTCAACAAATCCAACTCTAACACAAGAGAACAGTATTGATGGGCTGTAAATGATGATCCAAGAGTCATGCTGTGAAACTAACTACATAAATCAATCGTTCTAATTAATACAATCACATGTTCAATCGAATTGAAGCCAAGTAATTACAAAAACTCACTTCGTTGGTATTCGATCACAATCACGTCGATGGTTCCATACAATAATTATGTCTATATGTATTCTTATGGCCTTACACAGCACATGACACCATAATAAATCTTTAAGACATGCGGACCCACATGTTTTCACAAAGAACGAACACCTAGACGTGTAAGTATGCGTGTAATCCCTCCCTTTTCAGCCTATGGTCAATGGCATGCCTTAAACCTCATCCAATTTAGGAAAGATTGGTGTTGAGTGGCTAGAATTGTGCGAGTATGGTTGAGATCAATGGCCTCATAGGCGCACGTTCAGATCTTATGAGGTACATCTATCCTGCAGGTGATCGTAGGAGTCTTAATGTAGGTCGCTTACCTTAGGAGGGATCATTTACTATGTACAATTCCAAAGTCTGCTAGGTTCTTCCTCCCTTTCGCTTTCTAGGTGAATTCGGGTTCGTTCGAGACAAAACATCGTCACCACATTCACAAATAACAATCCATATAATAGAAAGTAAGTAATACACGGATTAGGCAACAATGGCAAAGAAGGAGAATGGTAGGTACACTTTACGCAATGTTTATTCACATCCTACCGCTAGCACATAGTTTTTCAAGCATGCATATGAGAATATCCTTTAACTTTACTCAGGCAATTCAAAATTCACATCATCAAGGTACCATTTAGTAGGATTATCAATCATAGCAACTAATTTCCAATCATTTCTTTCCTAGTTCATTACGAAGGATTCTACCGACGTACACATCTTAGCACATACACGTTTACAAGCAACATTTGGTAAACATAAGGGCACATATTGGTGAATCTAAACTACTTCCTCATCAATAACAGAAGGTAAATCCTTCGGCTTAAGATAACCTCGGCTCGATAGTAAAAAGGAATTAGCATCTTAAAATTTTGAGTTTCAGAGGGGGGAAAATAGCTTTTCTATTTTGAATCTCTTTGTTTTTAATGAAAGGATGGCTAACTGCTTCTAGCTCTCCCTCTACCAACCTTAGAGTACGTCTGCTCACTTCACTATGGGGCCCGAGGAGCAAATCGTATTATAGAGGCAAAGATGAGCTTAGACTTAAGACTTTCAAATCATTCAATTTCAAATCGTATGTTCTTTAAACATTGGATGAAAATCACCAAGGCGTATAAACGAAACAACCTTCGATTGAGCTAACACTCAACTCATCCACGAACATACGAGCCACTTGACCTACACCTTACCAAATGTCTCTTTCATCCAACCATTCGGCTCACTCAAGCCGCACCTAACTAGGTAAGTGAGCCAACATTCACATTAAGTGCACATTGGTAGACCTAGTAGGCATATATCACATCATTGTGAACGCATTCCGAGGCAACTATATGAGATGCAAGAGTCAGGTCGCGGCTTATGGTCGCAGGACCATGCTCTGATGCCATCAATGTAACACCCCCAGCCCCTAAGGCCGAAATCGTTACGTTTTCTTAACTTTTTACTTAAACTCTGGGACGAAACGGACAGAGTTTCCCCCAAAAATTGACCATTTCCAGGCTAAAAGTCTTACATTAAATCCCTGCAAATCAACGAAAGCGTAAAACATTTAAAAGAAGCTCAACGGCTACACGCCGGAGTTCAAAACTCAACGAGCCACTTGCTCAAAGTACACCAAACAGAATAGTTCATGAAAAAAGAAGGAAAAAGGGATACAACTCAACAGTCTACACAACCGGAGTATCGGGTTTACATCCCAAAACACAACTAACTTTAACCATGAAGACATCTAACTGCTCTTTCCCTTTTTCCCCCAGGTTTTCTTTATGATAGGAAAAAGTTGAGCCAGCTATGTTGAGACGGAATCTATTCCCACTTGCAAGGTGTCATGTGTGCCTACTTACGTCTTTAATGAAGTTTTGTAGAGTTTGTAAACGTTTGTAAACGTTTATAAATAAGTATTCTAGTTCATGTAATGCATATTGTTTATGAGTCGCTCTGTATGGCCATATGAGCCGACCATCTAATTAGTTAGATGTCTTCTTGGTTAAAGTTAGTTATCTTCTGGGATGCAAATCCCATACTCCGGTGGTGTAGACCGTTGAGATGTATCCTTCGTTTCTTCTTTATTCATGAACTATTCTTTTTGGTGTACTCCGAGCAGGTGGCTCGTTGAGTTATGAACTCCAGCGTGTAGCCGTTGAGCTTCTTTTAAATGTTTTACGCTTCCATTGATTTGGAGGGATTTATTGTAAGGCTTTTAGCCTAGAAAGGATCACTTTTTAGAGGAAACTCTGTCTGTTTTGTCCCAGAATTTAAGTAAAACGTTAAGAAAATGTAACGCTTTCGGCCCTAGGGGCTGGGGGTGTCACATTGTTGGTATCAGAGCATGGTCCTGCGACCATAGGCCGCGACCTGAGTCTTGCATCTCATATAGTTGCCTAGGAAGGTGTTCATGATGATGTGATACATGCCTGCCTTTTGTGCAAATGTGAGTTTTATGTGAATGTTAGCGCGTTTCCTTAGTTAGATGCGGCTTGAGTGAGCTGAATGGTTGGATGAGAGAACCATTTGCTAAGCTATAGGCTGAGTGGCTCGTATTTTCATGGATGAGTTAAGTGTTAGCTCAATCGAAAGTTGTTTTGCTTATATGCCTTGCTGATTTTAATTCAATGTTTAAAGAACAAGTGATTTGAATTGAATGATTTGAAAGCCTTAAGTCTAAGCTCATCTTTGCCCTTATAATACGATTTGCTCCTCGGGCCCCATAATGGAGTGATCAGCAGCCATACTCTAAGGTTGGTAGAGAGAGAGCTAGAAGCAGTTAACCATCCTTTTATTAAAAAACAAAGACATTCGAAATAGAAAAGCTATTTTTCCCCCTTTGAAACTCAAAATTTTGAGTTGTTAATGTCGTTTGACTGTCGAACCAAGGTTATCTTACACCGAAGGATTTACTTTTCGTTACTGATGATGAGGTAGTTTACATTCACTAATACGCGCCCTTATGTTTATCAAATGTTGCTTGTAAATGTGTATGTGCTAAGATGTGTACGTCGATAGAATCTTTCGTAATGAGCTAGAAGGGAATGATTGGAAATTAGTTACTATGATTGATAATCCTACTAAACGATATCTTTCGCTTTCGAATTCTGAATTTCTTAAGTATATTAAGGGTTGCTTTTGTATACATGCTTGAAAGACTAAATGCTAATGGTAGGACCCCACTAAACATCGCATAAGTATACCTACTATTCTCCTTCTTTGCCATTGTTGCCTAATCTGTGTATTACTTGCTTTCTATTATATGGATTGTTATTCGTGAATGGGGTGATGATGTTTTGTCTCGAACGAACCCAAATTCACTTAGAAAGCGAAAGGGAGGAAGAACCTTGTGGACTCTGGACTTCTACATAGTAATGATCTCTACTAAGGTAAGCGAACTACAGCGAGACTCATATGATCACCTATGAGATAGATGTACCTCGTAAGACCTCAACGTGTGCCTATGAGGCCATTGACGTTAACCATACTTGCACAATTCTAGTCGCTCAACACCAATCTTTCCTAAATAGGATGAGGTTTAAGGCATGTGTTAAGTCATAATTCATGCATTATTTTTATAATTATTTTGAGTATATTATATATATTATTTCGTTTAATTTGTTCTGTTTTATATATTTTTCAGGGTTAGTGTTAATTTAATAAGGAGGAGAAGAGAGGACGTAGAAACTCGGTTTTTATACACTTGGCTACAATACGGTCCAAAAATAATAATTATGGAAATTATTATTTTCATAATTATTATATTGGGCTAGGGTTTCAAGAGTTGGCGAAAAGGTAGAAGTCTTGACGAAGAAGAAACGTAAGGTAGAAGGAGAAGAAAACCCTAGAAGCTAAACGCTCACCCTATTAAAACCATCCTCCACGGCACAACAAAGGGACCTCACGTTTAATCACCTTTTTCCACGCCTAACCCAGCTTCACCCTACTGGCCCCTCTCTTCTTCAACCTCACGCACCATCATCAACATCATCTCCTGCATCACGACCATATTCATATCATCACCGTCTTCATCATCTTCTACCTCCACATCCCACGCGTCATCGCCATAACCATCAGCAGCAGCGGCAGCACCATCATCTTCAGCATCTTCAACATCATTGTCATCGTCCTGATCAGCATCACGCTCATCATCTCATCATCCCTCTTCTTCCTCACGAACACACCCAGCCTCTTCTTCTTTCTCCTTCCCCATAATCATCTGCTTCCTTCATCGCCATCATCATTATACCCATCGTCATCGTCAGTGATCATCAGCATCATCATCAGCTTCGCTTCTTCATGCCTCCATGCAACCACACATCAAAGTAGGATGATTTTTTATTATTTTTATTATTATTATTAGTATTATTTTTACTTTGTTTATTTATTTATTTGTTTAGTTTATTGATTAGATATGAAATATTTGAGTTATTATTGTAATTTTAATTTTTATATAAGTGAGTAATTTTTTATGCTTAGTATAATCTTCTCAAAGCCATGCTAAATTAATTATTTTGAAAAAAGTTTTATGCTTTAATGCCTAGTTGATTTAGATTCATGGTTCTTTAGCGGTTAGTGTTTATCGTTTATGAAATTCGTGTTAAATCGATTAGAATGCATGCTAGTTGATTAAATACAACTTCTATTGATAGTTTAGAAGATTATAATATGTAAAAGTTATAATCTTTTAGGCCTAGGTATCACCCTAATTAATCATGGATGGCTCAAACACATCTCTTTTAATTAGGTAATCGCTTTAGATCTTTGTTAAATCGATTTGCTGGTAAATTGATTACAAGGTGTTAAATGATGTTTTTCTAATTCTTAATGCTCTAATTTGGTTAAAGTTTTGCGCTGGTTTAAAGGTTATCAAATTAGTAGGGTTTATATTAGGGTTGGACCTAAGTAAACTAAAATCTAAGAAAAAACGGGGAAGAACCGCTAGCGGATATCTTCTACAGTTTAACTCATAAATGAAATTAACTTGTGTGTTGATGATAAATATTAATTTGCATGGTGGATTGAGATTACACTAAGTATCTTTCATAAATTTGATAACTTTTGATTATTATTTATTGCTTAGAATTAATTTGATTAGTTTGTTAATTTTTATTCCATTTTTATTAGCTTCAATATTATTTCAATCAACCCCCCCCCCAAAATTATAGCCTTTTAGGAGTGTCTAGGTAATTTAAGATAGTTTAGATTTTGATTTTTATAGGGGTTATAATTTTAGTTTGATTTATATTCAGTTTTAGTATTTGATTACCGGTTTGTTAGAATTTAAACTAAAAATAGTTATTTTTGTTCTTTTTCAATGTTTATTAATTCCTAGGGTTTATAAACTGTCCTAGTCTGCTCATATTCAATTTCGTGATTTTTAGAATTTATTTGAGAATATTTGAGAATTATTTTGTGAAATTGATATGTGCAGGTTTTTAGGTAATTAATTATGAAAATTTCGATTTTTAATTTTAATTTACGATTATTAAGTATTTTTAGGTTCAGAAAGTTGTGTCCTAGAATTAGGGTAATTTTCTTAATTATTTTCGTGTTTTTATTCATGCAGATTATTTTCTTTTTAATTTCAGATTTAATTTTCTGTTGATTATTCTGTAGTAATTGATTGATTTAAATTTTCCTAAAATAAATCAGACATTATTCCAAAATTATAAATTTGTCATGTTTAAGATTGTCAATTTAGGATACTGATTGTGATTTTTAATATTGATTTTTTTTGTTTAATAGTTTCTGCTTTTTAATTTTTAGTTGAATATTGGATTATTAATCTGTTTCTATTTTTCTGAATTATTTAGGGAATATTTTTACTGTTTTATTTCTAGAATATGATCTAGAGTATTTAGGAGCATCGTTGGGTATTTTGCTAGATTTTTATTCATTAGATTTTAATTGTTTTAGAATTATTAAAATTAGACTTAACAAGTTGGTTAGTAAAATTATTTAGGATCAAACTAGCCATTTATAGCAATCTTTCCTCGTGGATCGATCCCTACTTCCCTACGCTATAAAAAGTATTTCATGACCGAAGTAGTGGATAAATTTGCAGCATTCGACAGGCTTTACAAATTTTGGCGCCGTTGCCGGGGAAAGAAAGTTAAATTACTAGTTTAATTCTATTTAATTTTACTACTTTTATTGTTTTGTTTTTATTTTAATTTTTGCAGATTGCCAGTAAGTCTCAAGCTTAAAGAGGTAAGAATGTTTACTCTTCGGGAACTTGCTGCCTCTAAGCTAGAAACTCAACCAATGTTCATTACCTATGCTGTTTTAGATAAGCCTTTGAAATTAAATTCAAGATTTATTAATTTATTACCTAAGTTTCATGGATTGGCTGGAGAGGACCCCTATAGACACATTAGTGAATTCCTTATTACTTGTTCTGCTATGGTGCCTGAAGGAATTCCTGAGGACCAAATTAGACTAAGGGCCTTTCCTTTTTCTTTGCTCGGTAATGCTAAGGACTGGTTATATTATATGCCTGCTGGATCATTCTCTACATGGACTGCATTGCGTAAATCGTTTCTAGAAAAGTTTTTTCCTGCATCTCGTATCGGATCTATTAGGAAAGAAATATGTGGAATCAAGCAAATGAATGGGGAAACTTTTTGTGAATACTGGGAAAGATTTAATAAACTGTGTGCTAGTTGTCCCCAACATCAAATAACTGAACAACTATTGATTCAATATTTTTATGAGGGTTTACTTCCTATGGACCGTAATATGGTTGATGCTGCTAGTGGGGGGGCTCCGGTTAATAAAACCCCAGTTGATGCTAGAAATCTATTTAATTTAATGGCCCAAAATACCCAGCAGTTTGGTGCTAGGGACTCTGATGGAGGTCCACCCACGAGTTCATCCCAAGTCCAAATGGTCCAAAACAATTCCACAGTCAAGTCCATCTTCACGGCCAAGGAGAATTTTGAAGTGGATGCACATGGTTTTGCATCCAGAATTTTACCCAGTTTTTGTTACTTAATTACTTAAGCTTAATCCAAGCTTAGGTGATTAAATTTTGGTGATTATGTAAGCATAAGGTGTTAGCTTTCATTTCCATTTTAATGATAGGATTTGGAGCTCATTTGCTATAGGAACGAAGTTGTTTTTTTGAAGGCGTGCTGAATTGAACCCGGTATTGCACGGTTTGGGCATTTCAACTTTTTCAGGGGGCAAACGACGTCCAAATGCTCTAATTCCAAATGGAGGGTATTCTAGACGTCTTGAGGTTTCCAGAAATATAAAACAATCTCATATTACTCACCATTTGGGTTGTCAACCATGCAGCACAAGTGAAGGCAGAAACCGGCACCTATAGTGCCCGGTTGTCAAGCTAAGGAGGTTTCCTCCCTAGGTGGGTTTTATGACATGTGGACGTGCTTACTCAGGTAAATTGAGCTGCTTGGTAAGCACCACTCAGCCAAGCATGAGGCCACCACATGGAGCAAGTGAAGAGGAGCCATCTTGCAAGCTTGCATTCGGCCACCTAGCAACACATGGCAGCTTAGTAGTTCTCCCTCCTTTTGAAGTGGCCAGCCCTGGGAGAAGACCTTCCTAGTAAGGAAATTGACTCATCTCAATTCCTTATTACCTAGGAAAGGGTTATATTAATGTAAATTAGTGTTTTAAGCCTTAAGCATGCAAGATAAGCTTGATTAGTAGCTAACCGTGTATTAGCTAGCATAGTTTGAAGTAATAGCTTTCCCACCCTAGAAGGAAAGCTCTTTTCTTGCTTTGTCTTGTATACTAGGTCATATATAAGCCTAGGATGTAATGTTCAAGAGAGATATATGACATTTTACACTCTTGAGTTAAGACTTTGTGTCTTGGTTTCTCCCTAAACACTCTTCTTGCTTATCCTTAATTGTGGCCGATTAAGGTGGTGTTCAAGAAAGTCTTAATCCTTGATTAGGTGGTGTATCTTATCCTAATCAAAGATCAAGGGCCCTAAGTGAATGATTAGTGGTGTATCTTATCTAATCACTTTGCTTAGAACTATCCAAAATCAAGTGGAAAACACTTGACATACTTTAGGTTGCCTTGGTTTCTCCTAAACCGCGAGCTCCCTTGAGTTTAGCTTGTGTTCTCCTTCTTGTCTTGTTTTCCTAATCACATCCCCACCATTTCCTCACAAACAATCCTTCCACCCTTCCATTCCCACTTCCACACAAAGCCTACACTACCCACATAGCCTTTTTCCTCCTTTCTTTCACAAACTCTCCCAACCGTGCAAGAACCAGCACCCCACGGTTTCAGAACCAGAAATTTGGCACGGTCTGGCCGTGCCTTATAGCACGACCGTGCCACCTTCTAGTCGTGGGTTTTCCTCTCTTGTCTTGTGTTCTTGGAAGGTCATAGCTTGGAACACCCTTTTCCTTGTAGACCTCCATCAGTTTTGGTATCAGAGCAAGTTCTTTCTTGCCTGGAACCTAACACACGCCATTCCCAGCCCATCTCTGAACTCAAATCCCAAACACAAACCAATCCATCTTTACCTCACCATGAGTTCTCATACAACTGTGGAAGAGAAACTCGAAGCCATGTCCAAACAAATGCAAGAGATGTCTGTTGCTCATCAAGAACTTAGAGCTCATAATGAGTACTTGAGAAAACAGCTTGGAAATCATATGAAACAAAAGCAAAGGCTCTTTGAAGTTGGTGAACAAAGTGGGACAAAGTACAGAGCAGAAGAAGAAGCTAGCAATGCGTCATCTTATTCAGATGATGAGATACCTTTTGAAAGAAGAAGAAGGGAAGCGCGACCAACCTTCAATTCTAATGACTTCAAGATTGATATTCCCGAATTTGAAGGAAGGTTGAACCCCGATGATTTCCTTGAATGGTTACAAACTGTTGAACGCATCTTTAAGTACAAGGAAATTCCTGAAGATAGAAAAGTGAAGCTAGTTGCTCTTAGATTAAGGAAGTACGCCTCCTTGTGGTGGACTAACCTTACTGCCAAGAGAACTAGAGAGAGGAAGAGTAAAATTAATACTTGGGATAAGATGAAATCGAAGATGAAGGCACGATTTTTGCCCTCAACTTATGTCCAAGATAATTATATGCTCTTTCATAATCTCACTCAAGGAAAAATGAATGTGGAGGAGTATACACGTGAGTTTGAAAAACTCATGATCAAGTGTGATATCCACGAGCCAGAAGAACAAACCATGGTGCGTTATCTAGGAGGGCTTGATCCTAGGATAGCCAACGTGGTGGAATTGCAAGCTTATACCACTTTTGATGAATTATGTGTTCTAGCACATAAGGTTGAGCAACAAAGAAAAGCAAGGATGTTCGTGCGTGACTCTTTCAGACCAATTGCTGCCCAAAGCCGTGGACAACCCCAAAACAGGGGGGTGCCACACCCCAACCAAAACCATCTACTCCCTTTCCCATGAATCCACAAAAGAACCAAGCTCCTCAAAGGCCACTACCGAATTCCCCACGTCCAAACCCTTATCCTATCAACCAAAGAAGGTGTTACAAATGTCAAGGCTTAGGACATATTGCATCTGATTGTCCAAGTCAAAAGGTAGTCACCTTAGCCGAATGGGAAGCTACTGAAAAGGAGTATGTCGAGGAGAAGGAGGAAGAAAAGGAGGAAGATGTTGAAGAAGACCCTGAAGAAGATCAGGAGGAGTTCACTGAGAATGCAGATGAAGGTGAGATGCTAGTGATTCGAAGGGTAATGAGTACACAACGAGTTGCTAAGGACGAACAGTGTGAAAACATCTTTCATTCACGATGTACAGTCCAAGGCAAAGTTTGTTCTCTTATCATCGATGGAGGAAGCTGTGTCAACGTGGTGTCCTTGAACATGATTGAGAAGTTGAATCTTCAAGCCACGGCACACCCACACCCCTACAACATTCAATGGCTGAATCAAGGCAAGGGACTGCAAGTTAATTCTCGGTGCTTGATTTCATTCTCTCTGTAAGAACTACCAAGATGAACTTTGGTGTGATGTTGTCCCCATGGATGCTTGTCATATTCTGTTAGGGAGACCATGGATGTATGATAGGAGGGTCATGCATAATGGTTACCTTAATACCTATTCCTTTACCAAAAATGGCAAGAAGATTACCCTTAACCCTATGTCACCATCCGAACTCCACAAAATAAAACCACAAAAAAGCCAAACCCAATCTGACTTGCTCTTGACCTGTGGAGAGCCACTTTTAAAAGCTTCTCAACATGAATTTGAGGCTTTAAAAGAGTGGATTTTACAAGTGCAAGAAGAACCAGAAACACCACTTCCATCCCATCCTATAGCCAAGGTCATATTAAATCAGTTTAGTCACTTGTTTCCAGAGGAAATACCTTCGGGTCTACCTCCCAAACGTGACATCCAGCATCATATTGACCTTATTCCCGGATCCATCTTACCAAATAAGCCAGCCTACAGGACCAATCCAAAAGAAACCCAGGATATACAACGGCAGGTTGAAGAATTGATGTCCAAGGGGTTAGTTCGAGAATCCTTGAGTCCATGTGCTGTCCCGGCTCTTTTGGTTCCAAAGAAAGATGGTAGTATGAGGATGTGCGTTGACAGTCGAGCCATAAACAAAATTACTATCAAGTATAGGTATCCTATACCTCGACTTGAAGATATGTTAGATGAACTACATGGCTCTAAGGTGTTCAGTAAGATTGATTTGAAGAGTGGTTATTATCAAATCCGTATTAGGGAGGGTGATGAATGGAAAACTGCTTTCAAGACCAAAGGAGGGTTGTATAAATGGTTGGTTATGCCATTTGGTCTTTCCAACGCCCCTAGTACGTTCATGAGACTGATGAATCAAGTATTTCGACCATACCTGGGCAAATTCGTGGTCGTTTACTTCGATGATATATTGGTGTTTAGCAAGAATGAGCAAGAGCACCAAGATCATTTAACCCAAGTGATGCTTGTTCTAGAAAGGGAGAAATTGTTTGGGAATCTTAAGAAGTGTACTTTCTTTACTCATGAAGTTACCTTCTTAGGATATATTGTTTCTGAAAGTGGCATAAGGGCGGATGAAAGCAAGATCGAGGCTATTCGAACTTGGCCAGTTCCCAAAAGTATACATGATGTTAGAAGCTTTCATGGCTTGGCTTCATTCTATCGGAGATTCATACATAATTTCAGCACTATTCTAGCTCCTATGACTGAAGTACTCAAAGGTTCATCATTCACCTGGAATCTTAAAGCCCAAGCTGCCTTTGAAGAAGTGAAAGAGAGACTAACTCAAGCACTAGTTCTAGCTTTACCATGCTTTGAGAAGGTCTTTGAAGTTGAGTGTGATGGTTCAGGAGTTGGTATTGGTGGTATTCTTACCCAAGAAGGACGTCCTTTGGCCTTCTTCAGTGAGAAACTATGTGATACCAGAAGACGCTATTCAACCTATGATAAAGAGTTCTATGCAATTGTGCGTTGCTTAGAACATTGGAGCCACTATCTGATTGCCAGTGAGTTTATTCTACATTCAGATCATGAAGCCTTGAAGTATATTCAAGGCCAGCATAAGTTGAACTCACGCCATGCTAAGTGGGTTGAATTTCTCCAGTCCTTTCACTTTACAATCAAGCATAAATCTGGAAAGTTGAATCAAGGAGCTGATGCACTTTCACGGCGACATCTATTACTATTTCAGTTAGATGCTTGCATCCTTGGATTTGAGCATCTAAAGGCCTTATATCAAGATGATGAAGACTTTAGGATGTTGTATTCTGAGTGTACTAAACATCCTAAAGGGGATTTCTTGCTTCAAGAGGGATTTCTTTTCAAGGGTGCTCGATTATGTGTGCCAAAATGCAGCACTCGTGAGTTGCTTGTTCGAGAGGTCCGTGCTGGTTCTTTAGCTGGTCATTATGGTGATGAAAAGACCTTAACCATGCTTAGGGAACATTATTTTTGGCCAGGCATGGAGAAGAATGTCCAGGACATCATTAAGAGATGCAGTACATGCCAGATTGCAAAGAGTCACTTGCTTCCACAAGGGTTATACACACCACTCCCTATTCCCACTATGCCTTGGGTAGACGTAAGTATGGATTTCATACTTGGTTTGCCAAAGACACAACGGAATAAAGATTCTATCTTCGTGGTGGTAGACCGGTTTTCGAAGATGGCTCATTTTATTCCCTGCAATAAGACTAATGATGCCACTCACGTTGCTGAATTATATTTCAAGGAAGTTATGAGACTACATGGCATTCCACGCTCCATTACCTCAGATCGAGACACCAAGTTTTTAAGCCATTTCTAGGTTACTTTGTGGAAGAAGCTTGGTACCAAACTCAAATATAGTACCACCTATCATCCACAAACAGATGGACAAACTGAAGTCACTAATCGAACCCTTGGTACTTTGTTAAGGGTGTTGATTAGGAATCAAGCAAAGGCTTGGGATCTATTACTTCCACATTCTGAGTTCGCTTATAACAAGACCCCAAGTAAAGCTACTGGCCTTTCTCCTTTCAAAGTGGTTTACGGGATTGAGCCCCTAAATCCACTTGACCTTATTCCACGTCCACTAGATCAAAGACCAAGTGCAGATGCTATGGAAAGAGTGAAAGCGATTCAGAAGTTGTATGAGTTAGTGAAAGCCAAGATAGAAAAAACTACTCTATCTTACACGGCCCAAGCTAACAAAAAGAAAAAAGAGAAGTTGTTTCAGCCAGGCGATCTAGTATGGATTCATCTCCGCAAAGAAAGATTTCCTGCCAGAAGGAAGACAAAACTGTTGCCAAGAGTAGATGGTCCATTCGAAGTTTTGGAAAGAATCAATAATAATGCATACAAGGTGGATTTACCAAGTGATTATGGTGTATCTACTACATTTAATGTTGCTGATTTAACTCTTTATGAAGCAGATGACTACCTATCAGATTTGAGGACCAAATCTTCCAAACAAGGGGAGGATGATGGAGGTCCATCCACGAGTTCATCCCAAGTCCAAATGGTCCAAAACAATTCCACAGTCAAGTCCATCTTCACGGCCAAGGAGAATTTTGAAGTGGATGCACATGGTTTTGCATCCAGAATTTTACCCGATTTTTGTTACTTAATTACTTAAGCTTAATCCAAGCTTAGGTGATTAAATTTTGGTGATTATGTAAGATTAAGGTGTTAGATTTCATTTCCATTTTGAATCATAGGATTTGGAGCTCATTTGCTATAGGAACGAAGTTGTTTTTTTGAAGGTGTGCTGAATTGAACCCGGTATTGCACGGTTTGGGCATTTCAACTTTTTCTGGGGGTAAACGACGTCCAAATGATCTAATTCCAAATGGAGGGTATTCTATACATCTTGAGGTTTCCATAAATATAAAAAAATCTCAGATTACTCACCATTTGGGTTGTCAACCATGCAGCACAAGTGAAGGCAGAAACCGGCACCTATAGTGCCCGGTTGTCAAGCTAAGGAGGTTTCCTCCCTAGGTGGGTTTTGTGACATGTGGACGTGCTTACTCAGGTAAATTGAGCTGCTTGGTAAGCACCACTCAGCCAAGCATGAGGCCACCACGTGGAGCAAGTGAAGAAGAGCCATCTTGCAAGCTTGCATTCGGCCACCTAGCAACACATGGCAGCTTAGTAGTTCTCCCTCCTTTTGAAGTGGCCAGCCATGGGAGAAGACCTTCCTAGTAAGAAAATTGACTCATCTCAATTCCTTATTACCTAGGAAAGGGTTATATTA
>JACYFF010031954.1:41815829-41826494 GCA_017589665.1 Selenicereus undatus
CAAACTCTCCCAACCGTGCAAGAACCAGCACCCCACGGTTTCAGAACAAGAAATTTGGCACGGCCTGGCCGTGCCTTATAGCACGACCGTGCCACCTTCTAGTCGTGGGTTTTCGTCTCTTGTCTTGTGTTCTTGGAAGGTCATAGCTTGGAACACCCTTTTCCTTGTGGACCTCCATCAGACTCACAAGTTAAAAGGGTTAATGAGATTGGGTATAGTTCATCCGTAGAGAGTCAGTTATCTCACATTACTGCGATGTTAACCAAGATCGTTACTGGGGGAATTCAAAAAAAGTCAGATGTGGCATTTGTTGTCTAGAGGGACATCCTACTGATGCATGTCCTACACTTCAAGAAGGTAATGTTAATGCTCTTTTCTCTAACCAAGGTCACAGAAGGTATGATCCCTATTCTAACACCTATAATGAAGGATGGAGAGACCACCCTAACCTTAGGTATGGCCCTCAAACCAATCCACCAAGTTTTGACCAAATGTCTCATCAACCTTCTAATCAAGATAGGACCAACTTCCTACTAGAACAAGTTCTTAAGAAGATGGACCATAGGTTCCAGAGTATGGAAACAGCTCTTAAGCAAGTTCAAGAGAAACAAACTGCAACTGACATCATAGTTAGCAACTTGCAGGCTCAAATACAAAATAGGTTTCCATCTCAGCCTTACCCTAATCCTAAGGAAAATGTTAGTGCCATAACACTTAGGAGTGGGAAAGAGTTACAAGAGCCTACGAAGAGAAAAGAGGTTGAGCCTGAATTAGAGGTCAAGGGGACTGAACCAGGGTTAGACACAGATTCTAATGAAACTACTAAGGACATAGGAGAGAAGAAAAGAGAGCCTTATAAGCCAATTCCACCGTTTCCTAGTAGATTTAGAAACCCTACTTCTAAGATAAATGAGGCTAACCAAGATATCTTAGAGGCATTTAGAAAGGTAGAGATCAACATACCTTTCCTTGATGCCATTAAACAGGTGCCTCGTTATGCTAAATTCTTGAAAGAATTATGTACTACTAAAAGATAATTAGTAGGGAATGAAAAGGTAAGTGTAGGGGAAAATGTGTCTGCTGTTTTTCAAATGAAACTTCCCCCTAAGTGTCAAGACCCTGGTGTGTTTTCTGTTCCTTGCAAAATAGGAAACCTTTGCTTTGACAAAGCTATGCTTGATTTAGGTGCCTCTATTAATGTTATGCCTAGATCCGTTTATGACACACTGAACCTAGGTGAATTAAAGAAAACTGGCATAGTGATTCAATTAGCTGACAGGAGAAACACTTTTCCTGATGGAGTGTTAGAGGACGTCTTAGTCCAAGTGAATGAACTTGTGTTTCCTGCTGAGTTTTATGTGCTGAACATGGGTGATGCATGCCATGATATTCCCATCTTGTTGGGTAGGCCATTTTTGAAAACAGCTAGGACTAAAATTGATGTGCATGAAGGAACATTAACCATGGAATTTGATGGTGAAGTGATTAAATTTAATATTTTTGATGCCATGAGATTCCGTGCTGATGTGAATTATGTGTATGCACTTGATGTTATTGCTGAGTTACCCGAAGATATTTATGACTTACCCAATAAGGATGAATTTTTGACTGTGCTTACTAAGAGTTTTGATCATGTCAAGTTTCAAAAAGTTCATTACCAGATTAATGAAGAGTTACTGGAAGAGATCCAACTAGAGGATCCAGGAGTTTCATGAAGTCGAGCCTAACGACTATAAACAAAGGCACTGGTTGGGAGGCAACCCAACGTTTTTAGGGAAATTCCTATTTAATTTTGCTTTTGTTTTCATTATTTCTTTCTCTTTGCATGCATTAGGGACCATGCATGAATTAAATGTGTGTGTGTGGGGGGGTGCATCCTCATTTAATTCTTGCAGTTTTTATTCTTAGAAAAAAAAAAGTAGAAAATCGAAAAAACAAAAAAAAAGTCTTTTCTTATAAATAATGCATGATATGAGTTTATGCTAGGGTTGCTTGGTTAGAAATTTTTTATTTTATTTTATTTTATTTTATTTTGTTGTTTCATTAGCTATTTTTGTAGTTTATTCTTTTATAAGTGAAGACTTCTAAGCATGATAATTATCCTTCAGAGAAGTTTGAGTTGATCCTCATACATTCTTTTTAATAAGTAACTCTCTTGATTATCCATCTTATTTGGTCATGTAATATATCCGATTCAGATGCAATAAAATGACCTAACCCATCTCCTAGACTATTGAATTAGTTGAATAACTCATTAAAATTGTGATTTTACTTGTCTATTTTTCATCTATGAAAAAGAAATAAAAGAGAAAAGAGAGTCAAAGTTGGGAATGACAAGTACTCCTTTGAGGCAATATTGTCACTGGAAAGCTTGCTTCCCATATTAGTGAGCCAATGAAATAAAGAAATAATAAGATGAGAATGAATTATTTGCTCCAGCACCGCTATTCGGGTGAGTGAGAGACAGGGAGTGTTTAAATTCTAAGACCCTATATAGGCCAGCACCGCTATTCGGGTGAGTGAGAGACAGGGAGTGTTTAAATTCTAAGACCCTATATGGGCCTCGAATATGTGCGCAATTGGAGTTTGAACAGAAGAAGAACAGGAAAATAAATACAAGGCAAGTTTAGGATCAATTTAATGAAGTTATTCTACCTAGTTCAATTGTCTCTGTAGCCAGACCATGCCTAAATTTTTCCATCTTAAATTCTTTTTCAACCTCTTGATTGGTGTATGCATAATCAAAAAAGAGATGGATAATTATTCATCTTGTTACTTCACTATGAAAATGTTGTGAGGCTGATGAATAAACTCTCTAAGGATAGTTGGATTTTTAGTAGATATTCACTTATTGAAGGAAAAAGTAATTAATTCAATAACACTGTTTTTCCAAAGCAAGCCCAGACCTAGTATGAATATCATAAGTATGCATGATTTTATAAGAATAGAAGGGATGCCAATTTTAGGTCGAGTCTAATATTTCTTTGCACGAGGACGTCCAAAGTCTAAGTGTGGGGGAATTTGTTAAGTCATAATTCATGCATTATTTTTATAATTATTTTGAGTATATTATATATATTATTTCGTTTAATTTGTTCTGTTTTATATATTTTTTAGGGTTAGTGTTAATTTAATAAGGAGGAGAAGAGAGGACGTAGAAACTCGGTTTTTATACACTTGGCTACAAGACGGTCCAAAAATAATAATTATGGAAATTATTATTTTCATAATTATTATATTGGACTAGGGTTTCAAGAGTTGGTAAAAAGGTAGAAGTCTTGACGAAGAAGAAACCTAAGGTAGAAGGAGAAGAAAACCCTAGAAGCTAAACCCTCACCCTATTAAAACCATCCTCCACGGCACAACAAAGCGACCTCACGTTTAATAACCTTCTTCCACGCCTAACCCAGCTTCACCCTACTGCCCCCTCTCTTCTTCAACCTCACGCACCATCATCAACATCATCTCCTGCATCACGACCATATTCATATCATCACCCTCTTCATCATCTTCTACCTGTTAAGTTCGTGAGTATTCTACCACAAGAGGGGGGGTGAATTGTGGTGTCTGATTTTCGCGTTGTAAATAACAAACACCCTTGTGACTTGTTTGCAGAGGGTGTTCTCAAATATTGCAAATGTGAAAATCACCAAGATAAATGCGAAAAATAAAGCACACATAATTTTTACGTGGAAAACACCTCTAGCCCAACTGAGGTGTGAAAAACCACGACCTACCTCGTGTAGGATTTAACCACTTCACTAAACCGGGCTTAACTCGTTACAAATGTAACACACCTTGTTACAACTTGCAACCACGTAACTTCCTTCTCTAAGGCAGATTACACCACGTCCAAATCTCAGCAGATTGGACACGTCCAAAGTCCACAAGACTAAGGACCACTCACTCACTTTTCTGATTCAAGATCAGGGTTACAAAACACCTTACTGGGTGCTTCTGTCTTAAGCAGATGTAAGGTACAATGAAGTCCTAGTATGCCAATATATTGAAAGCTTAGTTTAAACACAACTTGTGTCGGTTTTTCTTTTCTCAAGTGTAGCTCGAAAAATTCTTTTCATTAGAAAACCCACTTTTGAAATTTTGCTTTTTGCGTGTGTTGTGTTTCTAGATTTTCTCTTGCTTTCTTTTCTTGCTATTCTCTCTGTGTCTTTTTTTTTTCAATGGGAGTAAAATGCTATATTTAAACAAAAATTATAGCGGTCAAAACCAAGAGAATCAGCTAAGTATGGAGAACGATTTTTCAAGAAAAATACTCCCCAACGGCTAGTGACAAGTTTTTCCCAAAGTATAAGGGATTTGTTATCTTAAGAGATAACCCTTATCTTCCCATAGCCGTGAAGGAGATTCAAAAGGCAACCAGAAATCTTCAACTTTTGAAATTTTATCTTATCCGAAAATATGGGCAAAGGAAATCTTTTAGTCTTGGCAAATCTCCAAAAACCTATTTTCGCAAATCTCCCATAATATTTTCAAGAAATATCCTTTCCAGAAAAATAGCAATCTTGGAGTTTAAAGAGAGTATTCTCGAGATCTTGGCCAACCGAAATGAATTTTCAAAGATAACCGGGTACGGCCACTTCAGTTCAGAAACACTGGCACCGTGTTTGCAGGGTTGTTCGCAACTGGTGTTCTGAAGCACTTAGCGCAATTACCGATTCAAGAGATGTTTAAAAAGCATTTTCAATATTGGCATATTAACAAGAGTCTAAATAAATAAAACCTATATACCCAAGACTTCTTGTTTTGAATCAGTCATCTTGTCCAAGATTTGTAGAGCTGCTGGGAACACCAAGGCCACCTTGTTTGCTGGGGTTGTTCTTTGCATTGCTAGAGTTCAGGAACATGCCTTACAATCAACTGTCGAGATGGCGTTCTTAACTTAATGTAGAATCACCAAGTAAAACCTTTTTTAAAGACTTGTTCTCACATGTAGCAAACCAGTTAATACAATAAAGATTATAAACACCAGTTAGGCTTGTTTGGAGATCGTGTTTAGAGCAACATTACTTGGACACATTTTTACACTTGGATTTGTTATCATCAAAACCTAAATATAATAACCCAACAAATTCCCCCTTTTTGATGATGACAAACCAAGTGACCATATTGACAAAAAAAAAATGA
The DNA here is from genome assembly GCA_017589665.1 of Selenicereus undatus. Classification (NCBI taxonomy): domain Eukaryota; kingdom Viridiplantae; phylum Streptophyta; class Magnoliopsida; order Caryophyllales; family Cactaceae; genus Selenicereus; species Selenicereus undatus. The sequence continues at coordinate 41,820,975 of JACYFF010031954.1, forward strand.
ATGCTGATAGGGATCCACGTAAGTCAAGGTCAAAAAAAAAATGAATGCTGATAGGGATCCACGTAAGTCAAGGTCAGGTTGGTTGGGTTCAGATTCATACATTGTCACATTGTCAATAGGTAGGTGTTCACCTCTTCTTCTTCCCCCTTTTGGCATCATTAAAAAGCAATAACAACAAGTATAAAGGAGAAGGAACAACAAGCAAGAGAGACTGCAAGTAGATATTTCATTAATAAGCAAAGCAATACAATTGCAACAAAACAACAAACAAAAAAAAACAAAAACATCCTAGACAATCAGGGAGCAGGGGGTGGTTTCGTCTGCAGAGGAGGAATGCTAGGGGCAAGGGTGGAGAGAAGAGCAAGCAAGTCTGCATGGCATTTGGAAGAGAGGGCTTGTTCCACAGCAAGAGCAGCCTTGACAGCTGATAGCTCATCCTTGAGGCGAGCATTGTCCTCAAGAACAGCCTCAACCTTGATGGACGATTGCTCAGAAATAGGTGGTCGAGGTGGTCGACGACCCTGTTTGGAAACGGACCCTTCGCCAATCTCATAGCCACACCCTAGCAGAGTGTCAATCCCAATTGCATCAATGACTTGGGCCTCCACTCGCCGTGTGAGCACTATTCCAAAGGGCTCAAACACCCTTGTCAGCAGAAACCAATACCCGAGATCATGAGCCCGGGTGGTGTTTGCAATTCGCCCAATGTGGCCAATCATGATAGCCGGAAGATTTATGGGTTCCTCCCTATCCAATAAGTCGACCAGGCACTGATCAAAAAGGTCTGCTGAGTTTCTCCCTTGACCCCTTGGAATCATGTTCTTAATGACGAACATGAAAAGGAGTTGGTGGAGAGGGATCAAATCACCCTTTTTTACAGAGGAGGGTGTTCTCAGGCCTTGTTTCTGACAGAGGTGTTTTGACACCCCTAGGAGCCTGGCTAGTTCCAGGGCTGTTTTATCTTCCCTCACATACACAGCAAAGCGTTGTGAGGGCACTCCAAGAATTTTCCCAAGTGTGGGCGTATCAACCTTGATGCCTTGCCCATTCACAAAACTTGTCAGCACCCCTTCGGTGACCTCACAGTTGGCATAAAATTCAGCCAACTCAGGCACAAAACACCCCAACTGGATGTTTGCAAACAACTCAAGCCAGCCTTGGGCTCGAAGCTTGGTCAAGAACACCCCTAGACCCTGTTCCTCAAAAAAACTTACAGACACTACCTTCCTCCTGACGACATTGTGCTTAAGCAACTGCGCATGTTTGTCAGACATAGGAGAGGGAGTGAACTGCTTTGGGCGTTTGGAGGCAGGAACAGAGGTGGTAGCTTTTGGTAGGGGGGTTGTTCTGGGTTTTCGCTTGAGTGGTGTTTTTGCAGGAGAGGGCCTCACAGCAGGTTTAGTGGCTGATTTTGGAGGGGCTTGATCTTCAGAGGACTCGGAAAACACCGGTGTCCCCTGTTTGAAGGTGGTGTCTTCAGAGTTAGAACTCGAGAACCCTTTAGTAGAAGAGGAAATCTCCTCGATGATAGGAGCAGAGGGTTTAGAGGATCTGGGTGTTGATCTGAAGACAATTCTCGCAGATTTGCGAGAAGGTTGAGAAGGAGGAGAAGATTGAGTTAGAGAGGGGCGAGACCTTGGTGGTGGTTGTGTTCTTGGTGTTCGGGTGCGCCTAGCCACCATCTTCACCCTTTTCCTCTTCTCTCCAGTTTGAGAGACTAGAGGAACAGAGTCAACCCCTTGGACAGGACTTTCTCCTGTTTTCTCACCAGAATCCTCCTTCAGATCCATGAACAGATCATCGAAGAACACATCCCCTGTTCTTTGAGTTGTTTTCGGGAATAGTGCGGAAGAACAGGGTTCAAAATCCCCAACGATGGTTTCTGGGTTCTCCAAGAATTGGTCTTGGAAACCCAAAGAACTAGCACCTGCTACAGAAGAAATGGGACAAGGGATTGTTCCCACATACACCATTAATTCCCAACCAAAGGAGTAGGGAATATCATTCAACTCAAGCCCAATACTTTTGAGGTTTAACTGAGTGAGATACCCGAAGATTGTGTGGATAATTGGGCGAGGAGGAGCCGGAATCGAGGGTATAATCATGTTGTTACTCTCAGAGATTGATGAAGAATCGGTTTTGGGAGCCATTAACGTAAGGAAGAATTTCGGGTTTTGAGGGTTTTGCTAGGGTTTGAAAGCAAGAACAGAGGAGAGAGAGAGAGAGAGCAAGACGGGGAAGACAGATGCACGCAAGGTGGTTTTTTAAACTCCCCACCCGTTATGAAGGGCCACCTAGGGAACACCTAGAATTTAAGCAAGCAGCATACATTAATGACAATCAAAGCATACCTGTTCGAGCCGCCTGTTCTTGAACATGCTTCTCTCATTCCAAGGTCTGTCATGAATACTCTTTCTCCATCACCCACGACAGCAGTATATAATCATAATAGCACACAGACTACACATATTCGTTGAGCATAGACCACTATTTTAATAACAAGAATTGCAAACAAGGGAATAGAACAGGTATTATACGGTGTTTTTGTCAGCTTGATCTACCTCTGAGAACAGGTGTTCTCAGGGTGTTTTCACCAACACCAATTCTAGTCTGTTTCTCTCAAATTGATCTCTAGCTAGTGCCTTAGTGAATATATCAACAATTTGATTTTCCGTTGGGCAAAAATTCATAGAAATTAAACCCTTTTCAACATTATCTCTCAAGAAATGATGTCAAATGTCAATATGCTTTGTTCTTTTATGCTGACATGGATTTTTAGCAATATTGATTGCACTTGTGTTATCACACAAAATAGGAATGTATCCAGTGTCAACACAAAAGTCTTTAAGTTGTTGCCCTACCCACAACAGTTGAGCACAACATGAAGCTGCTGCAACATATTCAGCTTCTACTGTGGACATGGCAACTGAATGTTGCTTCTTGGTAGCCCAAGATACCAAACAAGGTCCAAGAAAATGAGCCATACCTGAGGTACTCTTTCTATCAACTAGGAAACCTGCATAGTCAGCGTCAGTATATCCAACAAGATCAAGATTGCAACCTCTAGGATACCATAGAGCTAAATCAGGTGTATGCTTTAAATATCTTAATATCCGTTTGACAGCCTTAAGATGAGTCTCTTTAGGACTAGACTGAAAACGGGCACACAAACCAACAATAAAAACAATATCCGGTCTACTAGCGGTTAGGTATAGGAGTGACCCAATCATGCCCCTATAGAGTTTCTCCTTAACTGAGGGACTCCCATCATCCATAACCAACTTGGTTGAAGGAGAAATAGGAGTGTCTATGGGTTTGGCCGACTCCATCCCAAAACTGTTAAGATCGTGAGTATTCTACCACAAGAGGGGGGGTGAATTGTGGTGTCTGATTTTCGCGTCGTAAATAACAAACACCTTTGTGACTTGTTTGCAGAGGATGTTCTCAAATAGTACAAATGCGAAAATCACCAAGATAAATGTGGAAAATAAAGCATACACAATTTTTACGTGGAAAACACCTCTAGCCCAATTGAGGTGTGAAAAACCACGACCTACCTCGTGTAGGATTTAACCACTTCACTAAACCGGGCTTAACTCGTTACAAATGTAACATACCTTGTTACAACTTGCAACCACGTAACCTCCTTCTCTAAGGCAGATTACACCACGTCCAAATCTCACCAGATTGAACACATCCAAAGTCCACACAACTGAGGACCACTCACTCACTTTTCTGATTCAAGATCAGGGTTACAAAACACCTTACTGGGTGCTTCTGTCTTAAGCAGATGTAAGGTACAATGAAGTCCTAGTATGCCAATATATTGAAAGCTTGGTTTAAACATAACTTGTATCGGTTTTTCTTTTCTCAAGTGTAGCTCTTAAAATTCTTTCCACTAGAAAAACCACTTTTGGAATTTTGCTTTTTGCGTGTGTTGTGTTTCTAGATTTTCTCTTGCTTTCTTTTCTTGCTATTCTCACTGTGTGTGTATTTCAATGGGAGTAAAATGCTATATTTTAAACAAAAAAAAAATTCCAACAGTCAAATCAAGAGAATCAGCTAAGTATGGAACATGATCTTTTCAAAAGAATAATCCCCAACGGCTAGTGACAAGTTTTTCCCAATGTATAAGGGATTTGTTATCTTAAGAGATAACCCTTATCTTCCCATAGCCGTGCAGAAGATTCAAAAAGCAACTAGAAATCTTCAGCTTTGGAAATTTTATCTTATCCGAAAATATGGGCAAAGGAAATCTTTTAGTTTTGGCAAATTTCCAAAAACCTATTTTCGCAAATCTCCCATAATATTCTCAAGAAATATCCTTTCTAGAAAAATAGCAATCTTGGAGTTTAAGGAAAGTATTCTAGAGATCTTGGCCAACCGAAATGAATTTTCAAAGATAACCGGGTATGGCCACTTCAGTTCAGAAACACCCTAGGCACCCTGTTTGCAGGGTTGTTCGCAACTGGTGTTCTGAAGCACTTAGCGCAATTACCGTTTCAAGAGATGTTTAAAAAGCATTTTCAATATTGGCATATTAACAAGAGTCTAAATAAATGAGACCTATATACCCAAGACTTCTTGTTTTAAATCAATCATCTTGTCCAAGATTTCTAGAGCTGTTATGAACACCAAGGTCACCTTGTTTGCTGGGGTTGTTCTTTGCCTTGCTAGAGTTCAGGAACATGCCTTACAATCAGCTGTCGAGATGGCGTTCTTGACTGAATGTAGAATCACCAAGTGAAACCTGTTTTAAAGTCTTGTTCTCACATGTAGCAAACCAGTTAATACAATAAAGATTATAAACACCAGTTAGGCCTGTTTGGAGATCGTGTTTTTTAGCAACATTACTTGGACACATTTTTACACTTGGATTTGTTATCATCAAAACTTAAATATAATAACTCAACAAAAACGCTTAAGTAGCTTCTTGATATACTTTTGTTGATGGATCATGGTGCCGTTTGGAGTTTGGTTGATTTGTAAGCCTAAGAAAAAGTTAAGCTCACCCATCATGCTCATCTCAAACTCACTCCTCATCATATTTGAAAATTCATGGCATAAATCATGATGAGTTGAACCAAATATAAAGTCATCTACATATATTTGGACAATCAATAAATGTTCCCCCTTAGATTTTAGAAACAATGTATTGTCTACCTTGCCTCTTCTAAAATCATTTTCAAGTAAAAAGCTTGACAACCGTTCATACGAAGCTCTTGGAGCTTGTTTTAAACCATAAAGTGCTTTGTCAAGTTTAAAAACATGATTTGGAAAATCACCATTTTCAAAACTAGGGGGTTGTTTGACATACACCTCTTCTTTAAGGTATCCGTTTAGGAATGCACTTTTCACATCCATTTGATATAGCTTGATTTCCATATGAGCTGCAAAGGCTATTAAGATTCGAATAGCCTCAATTCTAGCAACTGGTGCAAAGGTTTCTTCATAATCAATCCCTTCTTCTTGATTGTACCCTTGAACCACCAGCCTTGCCTTGTTCCTAGTGACTGTTCC
>JACYFF010031954.1:41833454-41843510 GCA_017589665.1 Selenicereus undatus
AAGTCAACAGGGTGTTCGTCATCTGAGAACAACCTCTGTCAGGGTGTTTGTTACTTATAACGCGAAAATCAGACACCACAATTCACCCCCCTCTTGTGGTAGAATACTCACTAATTCAACAAGTGGTATCAGAGCAGGTTCTCTTTCAAAAGGCTAACACCTTGAGAGATTCTGAAGATGAGTACACCACAAGGAATTCTTGAAGGGCAATCCATTACTCGTCCACCCTATTTCAACGGCCAACATTATAGTTGGTGGAAGAATAGCATGGAGAACTATATTCAGGCAGAAGATTATGAGTTATGGATGCTCATCAAGAACGGGCCCCTTATTCCCACCAAGGTGCTTGAAGATGGCAAGATGATTCCCAAGGAACCCAAAGAGTTTGATGCTGAAGATTATAAGAAAATGGAAAAGAATGTCAAGGCCAAGAAGCTATTATATTTCGGCCTAGGTCCAGATGAATACACTCGCATCTCTGAGTGTGAATCAGCCCAAGCTATTTGGAACGCCCTGCAAGTTGCTCATGAAGGTACGAGTCAAGTTAAACAATCTAGAATTGAGCTACTTATGCGACAATATGAGTTGTTTGATATGGGTGATTGTGAAACTGTGATGGATATGTACACGGTTTACCCACATCACAAATGAATTAAAATATCTGGGAAAGTCTTTCACCACTGAAGAGTTGGTGAGAAAAATCCTCAGAATTTTACCTCGTATGTGGGAGGCCAAAGTGACAGCTATCCAAGAGGCTAAAGACATTAACAAGATCACCCTCGACGAGTTGATTCACAATCTTCAAACCTATGAACTCAGAAAGAACACACAACAAAAGGAGGAGCAGAAGAAGGATCGTGGGCTTGCCTTGAAAGCACATGAGGACACTGACTCTGACCTTGAAAATGAAGACATGGCCTGAATGACTAGAAAATTCAAGAAATTCTTCAAAAAGGTCAAGGAAAGCAACAAAAGAAAAGACTTCAGTAAGTCCAGAAACACCCCAAAAGAACAGCTCACAGGGTGTTTCAAGTGCGGCAAACCAGATCACTTAATCAAAAATTGTCCTCTACTCCGAGAAGATCAGATGCTCGAACAACCTCGAAAACAGGGTCGAAAACACCCTGTAAACAATCTGGGCAAGCGTTTCTCGAGAGCTATGCTGGCTGCTTGGGGAGATTCCTCTGAGGATGAAGGAGAATCTGAAGCTGAAGAAGAGAGTGTAGCACTGATGGCACAAAGTGATTCAGATTCAAATGATGAATCAACAATCAGCCTCTCAGATCTCAAGAACAAGGTACATGGTCTTAACAAAGCTACTTTAGAAGAACTTCTATATAATGTGATAGACACCTGCGCTGATCTAAAAAGAGAAGTTCGTGACCTAGACCTTGAAAATGAAATTCTTAAAAATGAAAAACTTGGTTTACATGAAAATATTAACACGCTCAAAGAAAATCTCTTTATAAAAGAAGGAGATTATACTCGAGTGGAAGAAAAACTCTTTGAGGTGGAAGGAATGGTTGACGACTTGCTCAAAGAGAACAAGAGCTTGCATGCTAATATAGAAAAACTGGAAACCGAACTTGCCACGACCAAGCATTGGAACAAGTCTTCACAAGCCCTTGATTGGTTAAACACTCACCACAGTCGAAACAAAAAGGGACTTGGATATAAGCCTAGACGGACCGTGTACCCAATACATAGGAAGTATGTGGGATTACCTGAAAACATCGTTTGCTTTCATTGTGGTAAAACGGGTCATTATAGATACACTTACCCTTTAAGAAAACATGCCAATGAAAAGAATGAAAGGTATGTGAAACAAATATGGATTAGAAAAGATGAGCTTTACATGTCTAAAAGAATGGGACCCAAGTGGATCTGGGTTCCCAAAACTAACCCGTGATTTTTTTGCAGGCTGAAGTGAGAGAGAACAACCTTACGAACAACCCCACCAACACCCTTAAAAACAGGCAGTTGTGGTTTGTTGATAGTGGGTGTTCACGGCACATGACTGGTGAAAAATCAAATTTTCTCTCACTTACAGCTTTAAATGGTGGGAGTGTAGCATTTGGAAACGGCAAATCTGGGACAATTGTCGGTATAGGTAATATTGGTAAAACTCTCTCCCACTCAATTGATAATGTGCACTTAGTTGATGGGTTAAAGCACAATTTGCTAAGTGTGTCCCAACTGTGTGACAAGAACAACCTAGTACTGTTTTCAAAAACACGTTGCTTGGTTGTGAATGACGAACAGGAGATGTTGTGTTGAGGGGGAAGCGATGTCAAAATGTTTATAAAGTTAGTATTTCCACTCTTCCCCAAAATAATATGACTTGTTTAAATGCATTAAATGATGATATAATGCTATGGCACAAGAGACTAGGTCATGCATGCCTGTCCTTGTTAAATAAACTTGTTTCCAAGGATTTGGGTTTTGGACTACCTTCCATCAAGTATAATGATGACAAGGTATGTGAAGCTTGTGCAAAAGGAAAACAAGTCAGATCCTCTTTAAAATCTAAAAAGTGTGTAAGCACTACCCGACCTCTTGAGTTATTGCATATTGATTTATGTGATCCCATGAGGATAGCTAGTAGAGGAGCGAAAAGGTTTGTGCTTGTAATAGTGGATGATTACTCTCGATTTACTTAGACCCTGTTCTTGGCCTCCAAGGATGAAACTTTTGAGAATTTTATTGCCCTTCTTAAAAAGATTGAAAAGAGAGTAGGACACTCATTAGTTAGGTTGAGGTCTGATCATGGTACTGAATTTGAAAATGCAAGCTTTAAAAAATTTTGTAATGAACATGGTGTTGATCAAAACTTCTCAGCCCCAAGAACACCCCAGTAGAATGGGGTGGTTGAACGAAAAAATCGTACTTTAGAAGACATGACTAGAACAATGCTTATTGCTAGTGGTCTTCCTAAGAACTTTTGGGCAGAAGCTTTGAACAGATCATGTTACATTATAAACAGATGCATGATTAGACCCATTTTGAACAAAACTTATTATGAACTTCTTAAAGGCAGAAAACCCAACATTATGCATCTAAGAACATTTGGTTGTAGATGTTTCGTGCATAACAACGGGAAGAATGCCTTAGGAAAGTTTGATTCTAGGAGTGATGAGGCAATATTTCTTGGTTATTCCTCTCACAGTAAGGCATACAAAGTCTTTAACAAAAGAACCTTGTGTGTTGAGGAAAATGTGCATGTGTTTTTTGATGAATCTAACTCCTTGAATGAGAGTAATGCACAGGATGAAGAGTTTGAATTAGGTCTTGTCCAAAAGGAGTTGTTGAATCAAGAAAAACAAGGTGAGAACACCCTGAAGGAAACAGGTACAGAAGCTGTTCCTCAAAGTGACAGGCAAGGTGAGCTCCAAACAGGGGGAAACACCGTTGAACCCTGTTCGGAACCATGTTCTTCAGGAACCAGCTTGCAAACAGGTGCAGAAACAGGATCAGGAGGTGTTCTTGGGCCTGATCCTACACACACTTCAGTTAGAACAAAACATGTGGCTGTGGATCCAATTAATCCAAGATCATGGAAGCACCATAGTTCGCACCCTCTTGATCAAATCTTGTCAGATATTAATACTGGAGTGCAAACTAGATCTAAACTTAAGAATTTTTGTGCTTTCTATGCTTTTCTTTCTAACATTGAGCCAAAAAGTGTGAATGAAGCTCTTGCAGATTCAGATTGGATCGAGGCTATGGAAGAAGAGCTTCATCAATTTGAAAGAAACAAAGTGTGGCACCTTGTACCTATACCTGCAGATAGAACAAGCATTGGAACCAAGTGGGTGTTCCGAAATAAGCTAGATGAGTCAGGAACAGTCACTAGGAACAAGGCAAGGCTGGTGGTTCAAGGGTACAACTAAGAAGAAGGGATTGATTACGAAGAAACCTTTGCACTAGTTGCTAAAATTGAGGCTATTCGAATCTTAATAGCCTTTACAGCTCATATGGAAATCAAGCTATATCAAATGGATGTGAAAAGTGCATTCCTCAATGGATACCTTAAAGAAGAGGTGTATGTCAAACAACCCCCTGGTTTTCAAAATGGTGATTTCCCAAATCATGTTTTTAAACTTGACAAAGCACTTTATGGTTTAAAACAAGCTCCAAGAGCTTGGTATGAACGGTTGTCAAGCTTTTTACTTGGAAATGATTTTAGAAGAGGCAAGGTAGACAATACCTTGTTTCTGAAATCTAAGGGGGAACATCTATTGATTGTCCAAATATATGTAGATGACATTATATTTGGTGCGACTCATCATGATTTATGCAATGAATTTTCAAATATGATGAGGAGTGAGTTTGAGATGAGCATGATGGGTGAGCTTAATTTTTTCTTAGGCTTACAAATCAAGCAAACTCCAAACGGCACCATGCTCCATCAACAAAAGTATATCAAGGAGCTACTTAAGCATTTTAGGATGGAGTCAGCCAAACCCATAGACACTCCTATTTCTCCTTCAACCAAGTTGGTTGTGGATGATGGGAGTCCCTCAGTTGAGGAGAAACTCTATAGGGGCATGATTGGGTCACTCCTATACCTAACCGCTAGTAAACCTGATATCGTTTTTAGTGTTGGTTTATGCGCCCGTTTTCGGTCTAGTCCTAAAGAGACTCATCTTAAGGCTGTTAAACGGATACTAAGATATTTAAAGCACACACCTGATTTATCTCTTTGGTATGCTAAAGGATGTAACTTTAATCTTGTTGGATATGCTGATGCTGACTATGCAGGTTTTCTAGTTGATAGAAAGAGTACCTCAGGTATGGCTCATTTTCTTGGACCTTGTTTGGTATCTTGGGCTACCAAGAAGCAACATTCTGTTGCCATGTCCACAGCAGAAGCTGAATATGTTGCAGCAGCTTTATGTTGTGCTCAACTGTTGTGGATAAGACAACAGCTTAAGGATTTTTGTGTTGACACTGGATGCATTCCTATTTTTTGTGACAATACTAGTGCTATTAACATTGCCAAAAACCCATGTCAACACAAAAGGACAAAACATATTGACATTCGACATCATTTTTTAAGAGATAATGTGGAAAAAGGCTTTATTTCAATGAATTTTTGCTCCACTGAAAATCAAATAGCTGATATATTCACTAAGGCACTGAGTAGAGACCAATTCGAGAGAAACAGACTGGAACTGGGGTTGGTGAAAACACCCTGAGAGCACCTGTTCTCAGAGTTGGACCAAGCTGGCAAAAACACCCTATAATACCTGCTCTCTCTCCTTGCTTGGAAATTGTTATCCTTAACGAATTTGTGCAGTCTATATACTACTAAGTTCATGCGTGAAGACTGCTACCTTGAGAAATGGAGTAGAGTAATAAGAGAAGCATGTTCAGAAACAGGCAGCTCGAACAGGTATGTCCCTTGGTTGTTCGATACATAGGGAATGTGTTTTGCTTTTAATATTTTCACCCGTTGCAATCTTTTAAAAGATCTCGGCTGCTCTCTCTCTCCCTCTCTTCTTAAGTGCTCTGCTTGCAGTCTTGTCTGTCCTCTCATGCAAACAGCTCTAAAACCCTAATCTCTCTCCTCTGCAACAATGGCTTCCAACCAACCCTCTAAGTCAAACTCTCTGGTTCTTGCGTCCTCAATCCCTGCTCCCCCTCGGCCAATTCCTTACAAGCCTTTCAAATTTCTGAAAAGCTTGTCCCTCACAACAGTGGGGATAGGGATGGATGACATTCCCTTTAATTGTGGAAGGGAATTGGTATTTTTGGTAGGGTCAGTTGCTTGCCCTCTTCAAGTCGAGTCGGAGGATGTACCATCAGGGGCTCAAGACAAAATCTTGGAACCTTCTGCAGAGCTTTATGGTGAATTCGAACCCTGTTCTTTTGGACTGTTTCCAGAAACAGCACCAAAAACTAGGGACGAATCCTTGAATGCTGTGTGGGTAGAGGATCTGATTCCGGATGAGACATCCGAGGAAAGACAGGAGAAAAATTCTCTCCCTGAGTCCGAACTCCCCACTCCGGCTGTTCAAACCGGAGAGAAAAGAAAAAGGATAAAAATTGTGGCCAGACGTAGCAGAACGCCGAGAACAAGGCCACAACCAAGGTTTCAGTCCTCTGAAACTCCCTCTTCTCCTCCTTCTTCCAAGCCTTCTCGCAAATCTGCGAGAATTGCTCTCAAGTCAGTCCTTAGAACCTCAAGATCATCTGCTCCGGTCATTGAGGAGATTTCCTACTCCTCAAGTTTGTCTGGGTCTGACTCTGAGGATCCCTCGTTCAAACAAGGGACCCCCGTGTTCTCAGAACCTTCTGATGACCGAAACCCGTCAATACCAACCACTTCCGCGAAATCCTCAGCCTCAAAAACACCCCTGTAGAGGAAACTGAAAACAGCCCCTCTGTCCAAAACTGCATCCCCTGCTCCTCAAATAAAAAAGACAAAATTGACCACTCCCTCTCCCTTGTCTGAGAAACATGCGCAATTCCTTACGCGTAATGTTGTAAGGGGGAAGGTCGTGAACATACAGTTTTTTGAGGAACAGGGTCTGGGGGTGTTCTTGAATAAGTTGCGAGTCCAAGGCTGGCTTGAACTGTTTGCAAACACCCACCAAGGGTGTTCTGTGGCTGAGTTGGCTGAATTCTATGCCAATTGCTCTGTCACCAATGGGGTGGTGATAAGTGCTGTCAATGAGTGGCATTTTTCCTTCGATGCTGCTACTCTTGGTAAGATACTGGGCGTCCCCTCACGTGGGTTTGACGTGTATGTGAGGGAAGACAAAACCGCCCTAGACCCAGCCAGGCTCCTGGAGATATCTAGGCGGGTAAGCCAGAAACTGGGCCTGAGAACACCCTCTTCTGTCAAAAAGGGCGATCTGATTCCTCTCCACCAACTCCTTTTCATATTCATCATCAAGAACGTGATACCAAGAGGTCAGGGGAGAAACTCAGCCGACCTTTTTTATCAATGCCTGGTCGACTTCTTGTCCAGGGAAGAACCCATAAATCTTCCTGCTATCATGATTCGTCACATTGGGCGAATTACAAACACCACCCGAAACCATGATGTCGGGTATGGGTTCTTGTTGACCAAAGTATTTGAACACCTTGGTATTGAGCTCACACGGAGAGTGCCAGCTCAACTGGTTGATGAGATTGGCGTGGACACCCTTATGGGATGTGGCTATGAGGTTGGCCAAGGGTCAACTCACAAACAGGGTCCTCGACCACCTCGACCCCTGTTTCTGAGACACCAAGCCCTTCTGTTGAAGCTGTTCTTGAGGATCATGCACGCCTCAAAGAAGAGCTTTCGGCTGTGAAGTCTGCTCTCGAAGCAGAAAAGGCCATCTCAGCAAAACATCATGAAGAACTCCTTGCACTCCTCTCCTCTCTTGCCCCTAGCATTCCTCCTTTGCAAACAAAACCACCCTCTGCCTCCTAATTGTCAAGCTTGTTCTCTGTTTTTGTGGTTTGTTGCAATGGTACTGCAATGATTATTAATGAAATATCTGCTGACAGTCTTTCTTGCTTGTTGTTTCTTAAGCTTTATACGTTTTACCTTATGTTGTTCTTGCTTTTTATGATGCCAAAAGGGGGAAGCAGAGTGAGAAACCAATTGACAAAAACCTTTTGATTGAATATGAGAATGAAGGAGAGTGAAAATGACTTACGTGGATCACTATCAGCATTTAATTTTTTTTGTGTTGTTTTGTCAATATGATCACTTGGTTTGTCATCATCAAAAAGGGGGAATTTGTTGAGTTATTTTGATTAAGTTTTGATGATAACAAATACAAGTGTAAAAATTTATCCAAGTAATGTTGCTCCAAACACGATCTCCAAACAGGCCTAACTGGTGTTTTCTTTTGTGTATTAACTGGTTTGCTACATGTGAGAACAAGTCTTTAAAACAGGTTCTACTTGGTGGTTCTATATTAAGTCAAGAACGCCATCTCGACAGTTGATTGTAAGGCATGTTCCTGAACTCTAGCAATGTAAAGAACAACCCCAGCAAACAAGCTGGCCTTGGTGTTCACAGCAGCTCTACAAATCTTGGACAAGATGACTGATTCAAAACAAGAAGTCTTGGGTATATAGGTTTTATTTATTTAGACTGTTGTTAATATGCCAATATTGAAAATGCTCTTTAAACACCTCTTGAATCGGTATTTGCGCTAAGTACTTCAGAACACCAGTTCCGAACAACCCTGCAAACAGGATGCCTAGGGTGTTTCTGAACTGAAGTGGCCGTACCCGGCTATCTTTGAAAATTCATTTCGGTTGCCCAAGATCTCCAGAATACTATCTTTAAACTCCAAGATTGCTATTTTTCTGGAAAGGATATTTGTTTAAAATATTGTGGGAGATTTGCGAAAATAGGTTTTTGGAGATTTGCCAAAACTAAAAGATTTCCTTTGCCCATATTTTCGGATAAGATAAAATTTCAAAAGCTGAAGATTTCTGGTTGCCTTTTGAATCTTCTTGTTGAGTTATTTTGATTAAGTTTTGATTATAACAAATCCAACTGTAAAAATTTGTCCAAGTAATGTTGCTCCAAACACGATCTCCAAACAGGCCTAACTGGTGTTTTCTTTTATGTATTAACTGGTTTGCTACATGTGAGAACAAGTCTTTAAAACAGGTTCTACTTGGTGGTTCTATATTAAGAACAACTCGATTGTAAAAGCATGTTGTTCCTGGACTCTAGCAAGATCAGCTTGATGTAAATCATGTGGTTTCGAAACTCTAGCAATGCAAAGAACAACCCCAGCAAACAAGGTGGCCTTGGTGTTCACAGCAGCTCTACAAATCTTGGACAAGATGACTGGTTCAAAACAAGAAGTCTTGGGTATATAGGTTTTATTTATTTAGACTCTTGTTAATATGCCAATATTAAAAACATCATTTTAAACACCTCTTGAATCGGCAGTTGCGCTAAGCGCTTCAGAACACCAGTTGCGAACAACCCTACAAACAGGGTGCCTAGGGTGTTTCTGAACTGAAACGGCTATGCCCGATTACTTTGGAAAAATTTATTTCGGCTGGCCAAAAGCTCTAAAATACTTTCTTAAAATCCCAGGATAGCTAATTAAGCCCTGGAAAGGATATTTTTTGAGATACTAAATATTATGGAAGATTTGCCAAAACTGTTTTGCTAAATATTTTCCAAAACCAAAAGATCTTTATCACCTATATTTTAGGAAGTGATTTATTCAAATTTCAAAGTTGAGATTTCTAGTTCCTTATTTGAAATTCTCCACGGATATTTCAAACGAAGAGGATAAGTTTTTATCTTTTAGAAACAAATCCCTTTTATTTTGGAAATTTCTTATCCACTGGCCATTTGGAAAATCCTTGCTTGGAAATCTCTTTTGATGCCATACTTGGCAGATTCTGAGCAACTTCCTTGATTTTTTTACCGTTGATCTTCTTGGTTAAAAGCTTAGCTCTTCTCTCCCATTCCAAGATAGAACGCATATTGAGAAAACACAGTGTGGTAAAAAGAAAAATTCTGAAAACCCGGTTTTTACTCAAAAGTAAGAAAAGATTTCTTGAGCTTCAATTCGCAAAGAAAAACCGTGACAAGCTGTGTTAATTTGAGTTTTCAAACCATTGGCATAATAGGATCTTTAGTGTACCTTACATCTGCTTAGTGAGAAGCACCCCCAGTAAGGTGTTTTCAACCCTGATCTTGGATCAGAAAAGTGAGTGAGTGGTCCTCAGTCGTGTGGACTTTGGACGTGTCCAATCTGGTGAGATTTGGACGTGGTGTAACCGTTCTTAGGGAAGAAGGTTACGTGGTTGCAAGTTGTAACAAGGTGTGTTACATTTGTAACGAGTTAAGCCCGGTTATAGTGAAGTGGTTAAAAGCCTACACGAGGTAGGTCGTGGTTTTTCACACCTCAGTTGGGCTAGAGGTGTTTTCCACGTAAAAATTGTGTGTGCTTTATTTCCGCATTTATCTTGGTGATTTTCGTATTTGCAATATCTGAAAACACCCCCTGCAAACAAGTCAACAGGGTGTTCGTCATCTGAGAACAACCTCTGTCAGGGTGTTTGTTACTTATAACG
>JACYFF010031954.1:41851827-41862476 GCA_017589665.1 Selenicereus undatus
AGTTTCTTATTAAATGAGAAAAGCAGTTGGCGTTTTGCCTTTTTAAGCATTTCAGAAAGAAAGTTTTTAAGGGTCATTATGAGACCAAGATGAAAGAGATGCTCTCAAAGAATATGAGAAAAGCAGTTGGCGTGTCACCTTTTTAAGTATTTCAGAAAGAATGTTTTTAAGGGTTACTATAAGACCAAGATGAAAGAGATTGTTTCAACGAATATGAGCCCTAAGAGGCTAAGAGAAGAGTTTTTATGAGCCTCAAGAGGCTAAGAGAAGAGTTTTTATGAGCCTCAAGAGGCTAAATGAAGTGTTTTCAGTAAAAGGAAAGAAAGCTTTTTGAGTATGACCTGTGCATGTTCTAAGTATAGCTTATGAATGAGATATTAAGTAAGATAAGAATATGAAAAGAAAGTCTTATGAGCATATTCATGCATACCCTATGAATGAGATTTGATTGAGACTTGAAATGTGTATATCTTATGCACCTCATATGAATGAAATGCCAAGAAAAGTATGATTACAAAAAGAGATAACCTCATGTGCACATCATGTGAATTGGGTTTCATGCATAGTTCGAATAAAATGCTAAGAAGTTATGTTTATGAGAAACAAAGTCTCTGTGGTTAGCCTTGTCACTAGTTTAAGTGTTTGACTGTCTGTTAGTAAAGAAGATTGGTCATTTAGAGACATAGAAATGTGTTTGAGTGCTTAAAGTCAAGTTTATGATTAGTAATGTTTCCATAGGAATTTTGTGAATGCCTAATATGATATTAAAGTATGGATACGTGATATGTGACTAGTAAAGATATTATTGCCTGCAACGGTTTTAGTTTTAAGGGGGTTGGGGGACACTCACTGAGCGTGTGGTTGCTCATCCCACTACTCTTTGCGCTTTTCCCCCAGGTTTTCTTTGTGACAAGAAAAAGTTAAGTCAGCTATGTCAAGATGGAATCTATTCCCACTTGCAAGGTGTCATGTGTGCCTACTTACGTCTTTAATGAAGTTTTGTAAAGTTTGTAAACGTTTGTAAATAAGTATTCTAGTTCATGTAATGCATATTGTTTATGAGTCGCTCTATATGGCCATATGAGCCGACCATCTAATTAGTTAGATGTCTTCTTGGTTAAAGTTAGTTATGTTTTGGGATGTAAACCCCATATTTCAGTTGTGTAGACCGTTGAGTTGTATCCTTCATTTCTTCTTTATTCATGAACTATTCTGTTTTGTGTACTCCGAGCGAGTGGCTCGTTGAGTTATGAACTCTGTTGTGTAGCCGTTGAACTTCTTTTAAATGTTTTACGCTTCCGCTGATTTGCAGGGATTTATTATAAGGCTTTTAGCTTGGAAACGATTAGTTTTTAGGGGAAACTCGGTCCGTTTTGTCCCAAAATTTAAGTAAAAAGTTAAGAAAACGTAACGCTTTCGGCCCTAGGGGCTGGGGGTATTACATTGATGGTATCAGAGTAAAGGTCCTGCGACCATAGGCCGCAACCTAAGTCTTGCATTTCATATAGTTGTCTAGGA
Organism: Selenicereus undatus; assembly: GCA_017589665.1. Lineage (NCBI taxonomy): Eukaryota > Viridiplantae > Streptophyta > Magnoliopsida > Caryophyllales > Cactaceae > Selenicereus > Selenicereus undatus. Next base: position 41,853,346 of record JACYFF010031954.1, read on the forward strand.
ACACTTTGTGACTATGTGACGTATGCCTCTTGTATATGCCGGTTTGTCACTTACTATCTCAGTGGTACTGTAGGATTGTTTTCCTCATCGTCGATCGCATTTATCTACCTCTACGGTTGGCTGCGTGGAATGCGGTTATATCCTAGCATGCAATGGATGATGGACAAAAGATTTAGGAGGGAAACTTTAATTTTTGTGAAGCAGTTTGGTTCCACTGCAAGAAGAACAACTACAGAAGCGGTGAATCTTATGAGATGATTTATGAGATTCTAGAGGGGTAGAAGAAACGAATTTGCATGTGCTGTTCATTTAGAAGGCTAGTGATAGGGTGCCTTGAGAAACATAAACATCCTAAAATATGAGCGTTTATGATTGAGATACTAAGTAAATTTTATGACATGGCCTTAAACTTCCACCTGTAATTCAGAGCACGATATGACCACGAACTCATTGTCTGCATTATGAGACTTCTACGATACCATGTTTTTGCTAAGTAATTGCACATGCCAGTACTTGAAGCATGATGAAATGACCTTAGGAGCATAACCATTCATTCGTACGAATCTATGCCTAAAGAGGCAGTCAGCTCCAAGTAGTGACCCTAGGAAAAAACTTCCATGCTAGTTCATGCTATTCGTGATCCTTGACCTTCCGTGCTCTGTTGTTAACCCCACGTGATGTCAATGTGGTGTTGAGTGTTGCTTCAAGTTCTTTCATTGCCAATACGGCATAATTTGATGTTTCTGCTACCTTAGTGTGATGTGATAACCTTTTAGTATATGATTTAACCTTAGATTGGCCTAATATCTTCATGTTTGAGAATGAACCCGACTGAGTTAAACCCTTCATGTGATTTAAGCTTGTCATGACTAAGCCGCCATGAATGCGAGGCCTAAAGGCTAGTTACGACGAATGTATAAACATACGAACATTAGTTGCACATGCTCCCATTTTGTAATTGCTTACTATATACGTACTAGACGGCTGCATGTTGCTTGTGATTGCTAGGCCTGAGAATACTAAATTACTAATACTATGCAATGCTATGTAATACTGTGGTGCTTAAGTGATGCTATGTGGTGCTATGTGACCTTTTTATTATTCTAAATGAGGATAGGAATCTCGATGTTAAGCATTGTGATCCCAAAAGTGACTTGAATTCATGTTTTAGAATGAGACCGCTAGTGTATGACCTTAAGATGTCTTTGTCTTGATTGTCATGCCCTTAGATGCCACTTATAGATGTATATGCATAGAATTACTGCTTGCCACGCTAACTGAGTCTAGATTATCGAAAATCGTTGCTCATTCTTCAAAACAAACTCAATATGGTTTTCCATGCCAACTCATTTGCCTCTCTTCGATGCGATTTACCCTCGACGCCCAAATAGAGTGAGTAGACGCTTGAGGAGGATTGGCGAGGAGGAGACTGGATACCATAAGCTATTTTCTTTCAATTTAAAAGTAATTTCTGCAAAATGAAACCTTTTGAAAACCTATCGCGTAGATCCTAGTTGTGTGCGTGCATTCTAGAAAAGACCGAACTTAGATTTAGAATTTCGAGGATGAAATTTTGTTTAAGGGAGGGAGAGTGTATGACCCGCGTTTTTGTGTTTTCTGTTAAGCTAACTGTATTGCCTTTTTACGTTATAAAATCGTATTTTTAGTAACTGTATGAGTTAAATGATTGTCGATGTGCTTTTGGGAGTTATAATTTTATTAAAAAGGGATTATTATTATTGCTATTATTGATTTAAAGTCAATTCGTGCTATTTGCGCCTTCAAATTCTATCGATAGTTTAATTTAGTCGTTATTCGATCCATTTAGTCATTTCTCAAGTACGATTAGGTTTTTAACCTTAGAATTAGTTTGTGGTTTATTAAGTCGAACCTAGACGTGTTTGGGATCGAATAATCGACGAAGGGTCGTATTATCAATTCGGGATAGGTTATGAGGTACGAGATTAGAAATTAGACATGCGATGTTAGTTAAATAGGCAAGCGACCAATATTAAAAAAAAAATTTAAAAAGGAGGAGAGAGATGGGCTTCCTTTTCGGCCCACACGACAAAACCTCGAGCTCCCCCATCAATTTCTAGTCACCATTTTCCTCTTCCCCAAGAACAGCCCGATGCATCCCTCTCTCTACCCTGCTCTCAATCACAACACCAAACCTCCCCAAAAATGCGACAAACCAATTTTGCAACGGTTCAGGAAGAACACAGACCAAATCCACCACGTTTGCATCTCTTCTACTATGGTATGAGGCACCGAACGCATTCCCCAAAACAGCCACTTCTCTCTGCACCATAATCATCTTCGTCCTTCAATAAATCGAGCAGAAATGCATGTAGAAACGAGTATCAGAAAGGAGAGAAGAACAGAACGATAGCAGTAATAGCTGCACAAAGGGTCAGAAAGCATGTCTGGGCATAGCTATTCAAATATGTGTTTAGACTGCGAGAAAGGGAGGGAGTTTCCAAGTTCCAGAGCATCCAGAACCACACCCGCAACCCATTAATTGGGTCCTCTAGCATGAAATCGAGGTGGGTGTTTCTCCCCTTCTAAGCTATTATTATTTTCAAAAACATTTTCAGCAGATTGATGTTGCATGTCAAATTAGGTCTAGCTAAAGTAGTTAGAAATGTCAAGAATTGAATGAAAATGTGTTGCCTAATGATTTCATACCCGTTTATGGCCAACCGGATTGTATACCTAGAGTGTCGCTTGCTGCCGTTAGCTACGCATGTCTCGAATCAGTTTTTAATTTCAGCTTAGAAATGCATAGAATCCGTTTATGGGTTGTAGCTGTGTTTCAGTTATACCTGAGTTGGTTCGAATCAATTTATGTGCAAAATCGCTGCTTGAAAGTAACTTGAATCGTATTATGCTAAAATGACTTAAATAGGCTTGAAATGCAATGTCGAGACAACGAATGACATTTCAAATCGATGCATGTTAGTTCAGTTAGTTCATGCTTGAAAAATGGCTTCGAAATGAATTATGCCTGTTTATAATCGATTCAAGCATGTTTAGGTAGCTCATGCCTAATTAATAGTTTCGAACGAAATATGAATGCTTAGAATCAATTTTTGTACATTCAGTTAACACATGCTTGAAAGTTTAGTTCGAAGTAAGCTATGCATGTTTAGAATCAAGTTTAGTATATTTAGTCAACGCATGTTTGAAAGGTCGACTCGAATAGTAAAATTGACATGGTAAACCAATGCCTAAAAGCGTATTATGTCTAAATGACTTAAATGGGTTCGAATAGTAACATTGATATGATAAACGAAAGCTTAGAATCGTATTATGCTTAAATGGCCAAATTATCCTAAATAAGTGAATTGTTTTACGCTTAAATAGAGATTTGATTCATGTTAAGCTTAAATGGTATAAATATGCATGCTTAGTAAAACGATTGAATCGTATTATGTTTAAATGACCGTATTAGCCTAAACAGTGAATCGTTTGATGCTTAGTTAGTCTAACCTAACACATTAGACGTCGGTTTCAAGCTAAGTTCGTATGAATGATTATATGTATATGTATATATATGTGTGTGCATGGTTATAACCGTTGGTAGCAGCGCTCTGCTAATTGTTAGTTGTTTAATCGGTAAGTCCAACATCGATAAGTTGCGTAAGTTATGTATCGCTTTTCAGTGTATCATAATGATTAGGATGCTAGATTGTGAAATTGAAACCCAGATGGTAGTTGGATGGTTTGAGGAAGAACTATGAGTGGTTCGAGGTTCTTGTGGTACGGTGCTTGTGAGGAGGGAGTCCGAGTTGTGAATTGACCGCAATCGTGTGGATTGCGAGGCCATGTGTGGCTCATTGTGTTAAATTGATTATGAAGTGCTTAAATGTGATACATGTGGACCCCTCTTCCCTTCGATGTCTTCAAATTGCATTATGTGCATAAGGGGGAGTTTTTCAAAGAAGGATTTCATGTTTTGAAATGATAGTAGCCATAACTATTAGTGCCTGATGACCTATTTTAACTAAATGAATACAGTATTGGGACTGAACTCGCTTGAACGGGGGAATCCCTAAAGAGTTTTACAACAACGTGAGTTGCATGATAAAGGATTTCGCTGTGAGAGGTAGCAAACTTATTAGTCGTTATGACCAGTTTAAATGGCAAAGATAAGTGCTTAGGGACAATAGATGGGAGTGAACCTGCTTGAACGGGGGAATCCCTATAGCCTAGGGAGTAATCCCTAGAGACCCTGACGAGGGTTAAGGTCCGAAGTTAGTTGCCATCCCGGGAGTAAGAGCTTAGTGTGAGTTAATCTCACTGGGATTGAGTGTAGATCTCTCCCAACCAGCATTTTATGATGATCTTATGCCCAGAGTAGTTTCTTATTAAATGAGAAAAGCAGTTGGCGTTTTGCCTTTTTAAGTATTTCAGAAAGAAAGTTTTTAAGGGTCACTATGAGAGTAAGATGAAAGAGATTCTGTCAAAGAATATGAGCCCCAAGAGGCTAAAAGAAGAATTTTTATGAGCCCCAAGAGGCTAAATGAAGTGTTTTCAGTAAAACGAAAGAAAGCTTTCCACATATGACATGTGCATGTTCTAAGTATAGCTTATGAATGAGATACTAAGTAAGATACGAATATGAAAAGAAAGTCTTATGAGCATATTTCATGCATACTCTATGAATGAGATTTGATTGAGACTTGAAATGTGTATGTCTTATACACCTTATATAAATGAAATTCCATGAAAAGTATGATTATAAAAAGAGATAACCTTATGTGCACATCTTGTGAATAGGGTTTCATGCATAGTTCGAATAGAATGCTAAGAAGTTGTGTTTATGAAAAACAAAGTCTCTGTGCTTAGCCTCGTCACTTGTTTAAGTGTATTACTGCCTGTTAGTAAAGAAGATTGGTCATTTAGAGACCTAGAAGTGTGTTTGAGTGCTTAAAGTCAAGTTTATGATTAGTAATGTTTCCATAGGAATTTTTATGAATGCCTAATATGATATTAAAGTATGGATACGTGATATGTGACTAGTAAAGATATTATTGCCTGCAACGGTTTTGGTTTTAAGGGGGTTGGGGGACACTCACTGAGCGTGTGGTTGGTCGTCCCACTACTCTTTCCCCTTTTCCCCCAGGTTTTATGACAGAAAAAAGTTGAGTCAGCTATGTTGAGACAAAATCTATTCCCGCTTATAAGGTGTCATGTGTGCCTACCTACGTCTTCAATGAAGTCTTGTAAAGTTTATAAACATTTGTAAACAACTATTCTAGTTCATGTAATGCATATTGTTTATGGGTCGCTCTGTGTGGCCATATGAGCCAACCATCTAACTAGTTAGATGTCTTCTTGGTCAAAGTTAGTTATGTTTTGGGATGTAAACCCCATACTCCGGTTATGTGAACCGTTGAGTTGTATCCTTCGTTTCTTCTTTATTCATGAACTATTCTGTTTGGTGTACTCTGAGCGAGTGGCTCGTTAAGTTATGAACTCCGGCGTGTAGCCGTTGAGCTTGTTTTAAATGTTTTATGATTATGGATTTAATTCGAAGTAAAGTACCTTATGAATGCGTATCATACTCTTAGACGTATACTTTACTATCATACATGCTAATAGTTACATTGATGGTATCAAAGCATGGTCCTGCGACCATGGGCCGCGACCTGAGTCTTGCATCTCATGTAGTTGCCTAGGAACGCGTTCAAAATGATGTGATACATGCCTGCCTTGTGTGCAAATGTGAGTTTTATATGAATGTTAGCGCGTTTCCGTAGTTAGATGCGGCTTGAGTAGTTGAATGGTTGGATAAGAAAACCATTTGCTAAGATATAGACCAAATGGCTCGTATTATCGTGGATAAGATAAGTGTTAACTCAATCGGATGTTGTTTCGTTTATATGCCTTGGTGATTTTAATCCAATGTCTAAAGAACATGTGATTTGAATTGAATGATCTGAAAGCCTTAAGTCTAAGCTCATCTTTGCCCCTATAATACGATTTGCTCCTCGGGCCCCATAGTGGAGTGAGCAGATGTACTCTAAGGTTGGTAGATAGAGAGAGCTAGAAGCAATTAACCATCCTTTTATTAAAAACAAAGAGATTCGAAATAGAAAAGCTATTTTTCCCCCTTTAAAAGTCAAAATTTTGAGATGCTAATGTCGTTTGACTATCGAGCCAAGGTTATCTTACACCGAAGGGTTTACCTTTCGTTACTGATGATGAGGTAGTTTAGATTCACTAATATGCACCCTTATGTTTACCAAATGTTGCTTGTAAATATGTATGTGCTAAGATGTGTACGTCGATAGAATCTTTCGTAATGAGCTAGGAAAGGAATGATTGGAAATTAGTTGCTATGATTGATAATCCTACTAAATGGCACCTTGATGATGTGAATTTTGAATTGCCTCTGTAAAGTTAAAGGATATTCTCATATGCATGCTTGAAAAACTATGTGCTAGTGGTAGGATGTGAATAAACATTGCGTAAAGTGTACCTACCGTTCTCCTTCTTAGCCATTGTTGCCTAAATCGTGCATTACTTGCTTTCTATTATACAGACTGTTATTCGTGAATGGGGTGATGATGTTTTGGCTCAAACGAACCCCAATACACCTAGAAAGCTCAAGGGAGAAAGAACCTAGCAGACTTTGGAATTGTACATAGTAAATGATTCCTCCTAAGGTAAGCGACCTACAATATGACTCCTATGATCACCTGTCTGATAAATGTACCTCGTAAGACCTCAACGTGTGCCTATGAGGCTATTGATGTGAGCCATACTCACACAATTCTAGCTGCTCAACACCAATCTGTCCTAAATTGGATGGGGTTTAGGCCAAGCAGTTGACCATAGGCTGCAAAAGTGGGATTGCACGCATACCTACACGTCTAGGTGTTCTTTCTATATGACAACGTGTGGGTCTGCATGTTTTAAAGATTTATTATGGTGTCATGTGCTGTGTAAGACCATAAGAATACATATAGATAGGATTGTTGTATGTAACCATCGACGTGATTGTGATCAAATGCTAATGAAGTGAGTTTTTGTTATTGCTAGGCTTGAATTTGATTGAACATGTGATTGTACTAGTTAGAACGATTGATTTATGTAGTTAGTTTCACACCATGACTCTTGGATCATCATTTACAGCCCATCAATACTGTTCTCTCATGTTAATGTTGGATTCCTTGAACTCGATGTATGTAATGCGTGACTAGATGACAATAGAGTTGCATTTACATGAATCACGTTCATAGACATATGTATCTCATGTGTAAGAAAGTAGCATCATAGAGCATTTAGGGTCATGTCATCCTATATGTGGACAGCCACGTCTATTATGCACGAACATTAATACACTATAGGAATTACGTCATGACTAGATTTGTGATTGTAAATAAGTTGTTGCACTACTTGGTGTTTGCTTGACTTAAGTTGGCATAGTATATGACTTGTTCATCCAGATAATATAAGTTTTGCAATTTATAGCACGACATGACCGCTGACTCATTGTTTGCATTCCGAGACTTCTATAATACCATGTTTTAGCTAAGTAACTACATGTGCCAGTATTTGAAGCATGATGAAATGACCTTAGGAGCATAACCATTCATTCATACGAATCTATGACTTAAGAGGCAGTCAACTCCAAGTAGTGACCCTAGGAAAAACCTTCCCACCATCAAAGTCATCAACTTGCTTTGCTAGATTAGCACCTTTTCTCCAAGTTGTTTCTATCAATATGATTATGCTAGTTCATACTATTTGTGTTCTTTGATCTTTCGTGCTCTGTTGTTGACCCCTTGTGATGTCAATGTGGTCTCGAGTGTTGCTTCAAGTTCTTTCATTACCAATGTGGCACAATTTGATGTTTCTGCTACCTTAATTGTAACACCCCCAGCCCCTAGGGCCGAAAGCATTACGTTTTCCTAATTTCTTACTTAAATTCTGGGATGAAACGGACAGAATTTCCCCTGAACACTGAATGTTTCCAGGCTAAATGCCTTACAATAAGTCCCTGTAAATCAACGGAAGCTTAAACATTTAAAACATAACTCAACGGCCTCACGCCGGAGTTCATAACTCGACGAGCCACCTGCTCGGAGTACACCAAACAGAATAGCTCATTAATAAGGTAACAGTAAAAGATACAACTCAACGGTTCACACAACAGGAGTATGGGGTTTACATCCCAAACATAACCAACTTCAATCAAAAGACATCTAACTGACTGGATGGTTGGCTTATATAGCCATACAGAGCGACTCATAACCAATATGCGTTACATGAACCTCGAATACTGTTTACAAGCGTTTACAATCTAAAAATACTTTACATGACTTCATTAAACACATAAGTTGGCACAAATGACATCTTGCGAGCAACAATCAATTCCAGCTGACTCCACTTCTTCCTGTCATAAAGAAAATCTGGGAAAAGGGGAAATAGTAGTGGGATGAGCAACCACACGCTCAGTGAGTGTCCCCCAACCCCCTTAAAACCAAAACCGTTGCAGGAAAATAATATCTTTACTAGTCACATATCACGTATTCATACTTTAATATCATATTAGGCATTCATAGAATTCCTATGAAGACATTATTACTAAGCATAATTTCATTTTAACCCTTCGAACACATCTCTAGGCTCCTGAATGATTAAGTTCCTCGACTAACAAGCAGTTAAGTAATACTAACATGGTATTAAACCACATATCCCAGCTCGTAGGCTCTTGGCTACACATTTAAGCATGATAGATTCTAAGCTTCGACTAAGGTTGGCATGCTAGGAACTTGCTTACTCATCATGTGTTTCTAAAACATGAACATTGAATACAGTATCACTTATATACTTAATATGCACTTTTAATTAGACAGGTTTGATATGGAAAAGGATGAGACTACATAATATTGGAAACCACTTTCAACAAGCTTAAGAATCACTTCACTTTCAACATGCTTAGGAATCACTTCATAAAGCATTCATTCCGTACCTTCTTTCTTTCATTGAAAACATTTCCTTAACCTCCTGAGGCTCTTGCCCTTTTTAAAAGAGATTTCATTTCGTATTCATATGATATGCTTAAGACACACACAGATTCCAAGTCTCATTCATAGGTTATGCATAAAACATGCTCA
>JACYFF010031954.1:41878689-41901115 GCA_017589665.1 Selenicereus undatus
CAACGTGTGGGTCCGCATGTTTTAAAGATTTACTATGGTGTCATGTGGTGTGTAAGACCATAAGAATACATAAAGGTAGGATTGTTGTATATAACCATTGACGTTATTGTGATCAAATGCCAATGAAGTGAGTTTTTCTAATTGCTTGGCTTGAATTTGATTGAACATGTGATTGTATTAGTTAGAACGATTGATTTATGTAGTTAGTTTCACACCATGACTCTTGGATCATCATTTACAACCCATCAATACTGTTCTCTCGTGTTAAAGTTGGATTAGTTGAACTCGATGTATGTAATGCGTGACTGGATGACAATAGAGCTGCATTTACATGAACCACGTTCATAAACATATGTATCTCATGTGTAAGAAAGTAGCATCGTAGGGCATTTAGGGTCATGTCATCCAATATGTGGACACTCACGTCTATTATGCGCGAAAATTAATACACTATAGGAATTAGGTCATGACTAGTTATGTGATTGTAAATAAGTTGTTGCACTACTTGGTGTTTGCTTGACTTAAGTTGGTATAGTATATGACTTGTTCATCCAGATAATATAAGTTTTGTAATTCATAGCATGACATGACCACTGACTCATTGTTTGCATTCCGAGACTTCTATAATACAATGTTTTGCCTAAGTAACTGCATGTGCCAGTATTTGATGCATGATGAAATGACCTTAGGAGCATAATCATTCATTCGTACAAATCTATGACTTAAGAGGCAGTTAGCTCCAAGTAGTGACCCTAGGAAAAACCTTCCAACCATCAAAGTCATCAACTTGCATTGGTAGATTAGCACCTCTTCTCCAAGTTGTTTCTATCAACATGATTATGCTAGTTCATGCTATTCATGATCCTTGATCTTCCGTGCTCTGTTGTTGACACCACGTGATGTCAATGTGGTCTCGAGTGTTGCTTCAAGTTCTTTCATTGCCAATATGGCATAATTTGATGTCAATGATTTAACCTTAGATTGGCCTAAGATCTTCATGTTTTAGAATGAACCCGACTGAGTTAACCCCTTCATATGATTTTAGCATGTCATGTCTAAGTCGCCATGAATGCGAGGCCTAAAGGCTGGTTGTGACGGATATATAAACATTGGAACATTAGTTGCGTATACTTCCATTTTGTAATTTCTTGCTATATACGTACTAGACCGCTGCATGTTGCTTATGATTCCTAGGCCTGAGAATACTAAATTACTAATACTACGCAATGCTATGTAATACTGTTGTGCTTAAGCGATGCTATGTGGTGCTATGTGACATTTTTATTATTCTAAATGTGGATAGGAATCTCGATGTTAGTCATTGTGATCCCAAAAGTGACTTGAATTCATGTTTTAGAATGAGACCGCTAGTGTATGACCTTAACATGTCATTGTCTCGATTGTCTTGCCCTTAGATGCCCACTTATAGATGCATATGCGTACAATTATTGCTTGCCACGGGAACTGAGTCTACATTATCGAAAATCGTTGTTCATTCTTCAAAACAAACTCGATATGGTTTTCCATGCCAACTCATTTGCCCCTCTTCGATTCGATTTGCCCTTGGCGCCTAAATAGAGTGAGTAGACGCTTGAAGAGGAATGGCGATTAGGAGACTGGATACCATAGGCCATTTTCTTTCGGTTTAAAAGTACTTTCTGCAAAATGAAACCTTTTGAAAACGTATCGCGTAGATCCTAGTTGTGTGCGTGCATTCTAGAAAAGACTGAACTTAGATTTAGATTTTCGAGGACGAAATTTTTTTTAGGGGGGAAAAGTGTAAGACCCGTGTTTTTGTGTTTTCTGTTAAGCTAACTGTATTACCTTTTTACGTTATAAAATCGTATTTTTAGTAATTGTAGGAGTTAAATGATTATCGATGTGCTTTTGGGAGTTATAATTTTATTAAAAAGGGATTATTATTATTGCTATTATTCATTTAAAGTCAATTTGTGCTATTTGCGCCTTTAAATTATATCGATAGTTTAAGTTAGTCATTATTCGATTTATTTAGTCGTTTCCCGAAAGCGATTAGATTGCCAACCTTAGAATTAGTTTCTAGGTTTAATATATCAGACCTTGACGTATTTGGGAACAAATAATTGATGAAAGATCGTATCGTCGATTTGGGTTTAGCTTATGAAGTACAAAATCGGACTAGCGGCGCTATTTATTGAACAACTTAGAACAAAAGCAGAAAATAGAGAGGGGCATTTTTGTAAAAAAAGGGTGTCCGACCCGCTTTTCTTCTCTATTTGGCACGCGACAACCTAACCCCCCTGATTTCTCTCTCTACTCTGCATCTTCTTCTTCGTCCTCCATCACCATGCTCGACCACCAAGCTCCCAAAGCCCAATTTTCAGTCAGCCCAGCTCGAAAATCCCTGGATTTCGCCTCCCCATCATCAAACCAACCCTTTGATGTAAAATCGGGGCAAACTTGGAGACAAGCGAGCACGATTTCGGTTGAATTAGGTTACGATTCAAGCCCCAGACGCAAGCCAAAGTTCAGCCATGCAATCCCGTTTCTAATTGCCTTGAATCCCCTCTAAATCGAGTTTAAAATTGTAATTTCAAGCATCAAGTCAGTGAGTGAGAGTTTGGGTTGAAATTAGGGTTCGAATTGGGCAAATGGGGCACGGTTTGGGGGTATGTTTGTGCGTGGGTGAACAAGAACCGACGAAATGGGAGTCGTTCCAGCCCTAGAGTCCAGCTAGTAGCCTTGGATTCGAGCCTTTAGCTTGGAATCGATGTGGGTGTTCCTCGCCTCCTAAATTAGTATTAATTTCGAAATCGTTTCAAGCTTTCAATTGCCATGCATGCTAAGTTTAGTTAGTTTATGCCTGATAGTGACTTTGAATCGATACATGTTAGTTTAGTTGATTAATACTCGAAAGTGGCTTAGAACCGATTCAAGCGAATTTAGTTAATTCATGCATGAAAGTTTAATTCGAAGTGAATTATATATGTTTAGCTTCGATTCAAATCAATTTCGGTAATTTATGTCTGAGATGTTAATTCGTAGTGAGTTGTATATGTTTAGCTTTGATTCGAATCAATGTAGGTAATTTATTCCTAAGGTGTTAATTCGAAGTGAATTATATATGTTTAGCTTTGATTCGAATCAACTTTGTTAATTCAAGCTGGAAGCTTTAATTCGTAGTAAAGTATGCATGTTTAGTTTAGATTTGAACTCAATTAGTTACCTCAAGCTCGAAGATTTAATTTGAAGTAAAGTACGGATGTTTGGCTGATATTCGAACTTAATTAGATAATCCAAGCTTAAAGTTCTACGTCGAATCATGCCTGGAAACTAACTTCGAAATGAATCGTAAGTGTTTAAAACCAGTGTATATGAATGTTTAGTCGTTCCATGACTGTTTATGAACTTCGAACTACATCGTACGAGTTTAAAATCGACGTATATAAATGTTGAGTCATCCTATGGTCATTTATACGCTTAACTATCCCATAATGACTTACTAACTCCGAAGTAAATTATAAATGCTTAGAGCCCAATCATGTTTGAATTGCAAAGTAAAGTGCTATAGTTTTATATGTGGATGTGATGGTGTCCATGCGTACGTATGCTTGTTGTAACGCACGACTGAATGGTGCTGCTTGCTAGGTAAGTACCCAAACATTACCTCTTCACAAACTAGCATGATTATATGTTATGATTAATAAACTAAAAAACCGATATGGTAGTTGGATGGTTTGACGAAGAACTATGAGTGGTTCGAGGTGCTTGGGGTACGGTGCTCGTGAGGAGGGAGCCTAGGTTGTGAATTGACCATAATCGTGTGGATTACGAGGCCATGTGTGCCACATTGTGTTGAATTAATTATGAAGTGCTTAAATGGGATACATGTGGACCCTCCTTCCCTTCGATGTCTTCAAATTACATTATGTGCATAAGGGTGAGTTTTTCAAAGAAGGATTTCATGTTTTGAAATGATAGTAGCCACAACTATTAATGCATGATGACCTATTTTAGCTAAATGAATACCGTTTTCGGAGTGAAGTCGCCTGAGCGGGGGAATCCCTAAAGAGTTTTACAATAGCGTGAGTTGCATGATAAAGGATTTTGCTGTGAGAGGCAACAAACTTACTAGTCGTTATGACCACTTAAAATTCTTAAGATAAGTGCTTAGGGACAATAGATGGGAGTGAACCTGCTTGAACGGGGGAATTCCTAGCCTAGGGAGAAATCCCTAGAGACCCTGACGAGGGCTAAGGTCCAAAAGTTAGTTTCCATCCCGAGAGTAATAACTTAGTTTGAGTTAATCTCACTGGGATTGAGTGTAGATCTGTCCCAACTAGCTCTTTATGATGATCTTATGCCCTGAGTAGTTTCTTATTAAATAAGAAAAGCAGTTGGCGTTTCGCCTTTATAAGTATTTCAGAAAGAAAGTTTTTAAGGGTTAGTATGAGACCAAGATGAAAGAGATTCTTTCAAAGAATATGAGCCCCAAGCGGCTAAGAGAAGAGTTTTTATGAGCCTCAAGAGGCTAAATGAAGTGTTTTCACTAAAAAGAAAGAAAGCTTTCTGAGTATGACATGTGCTTGTTCTAAGTATAGCTTATGAATGAGATATTAAGTAAGATAAGAATATGAAAAGAAAGTCTTATAAGCATATTCATGCATACCCTATGAATGAGATTTGATTCAGACTTGAAATGTGTGAATCTTATGCACCTCATATTAATGAAGTGCCAAGAAAAACATGATTATAAAAAGAGATAACCTTATGTGCACATCATGTGAATAGGGTTTCATGCATTGTTCGAATTTCAATGCTAAGAAGTTATGTTTGTGAAAAAGAAAGTCTCTGTGCTTAGCCTCGTCACTTGTTTAAGTGTTTGACTGCCTGTTAGTGAAGAAGATTGGTCATTTAGAGACCTAGAAATGTGTTTGTGTGCTTAAAGTCAAGTCTATCATTAGTAATGTTTCCATAGGAATTTTATGAATGCCTAATATGATAGTGAAGTATGGATACGTGATATGTGACTAGTAAGGATATTATTGCCTGTAATGGTTTTGGTTTTAAGGGGGTTAGGGGACACTCACTGAGCGTGTGGTTGCTCATACCACTACTCTTTCCCGTTTTCCCCCAGGTTTTGTTTATGACAGGAAAAAGTTGAGTCAGCTATGTCAAGACAGAATCTATTCCCTCTTGCAAGGTCTCATGTGTGCCTACTTACGTCCTTAATGAAGTTTTACAAACGTTTGTAAACGCTTGTAAATAAGTATTCTAGTTCAAGTAATGCATATTGTTTATGACTCACTCTGTATAGCCATACGAGCCGACCATCTAATTAGTTACATGTCTTCTTAGTAAAGTTGGTTATGTTTTGGGATGTAAACCTCATACTCCGGTTGTGTGGACTGTTGAGTTGTATCATTCGCTTCTTCTGTATTCGTGAACTATTCTGTTTGGTGTACTCCGAGCGACTGGCTCGTTGAGTTATGAACTCCGACGTGTAGCCGCTGAGCTTCTTTTAAATGTTTTACGCTTCCGCTGATTTGCAGGGATTTAGGTAAAATGTTTTCCACATGACCCTAAATGACCAATCTTCTTTACTAACAGGCAGTCAAACACTTATAGATGCATAAAACTCTGGACTTACTAGCTATAGAAGATTGAAAAGCGATACATAACTTACGCAACTTACCAGGGAATTTACCCACCTCGATTATGCTATTTAGTTTCTTTTTCACGTTTTCTTAGCTATACAAATATTACTTCTTGGATTTACCCTCCTTAAACTTCATATTAGGCCCAAAAGCTCCTAGTATTTAAGAAAACAATTGTAAGAGTATGCTGTTTAACCCTGACCGTTATGCCTATAGTAAATGTTACAAAGATGTAGACCAAACACATAACGTTATTACATGCATTTAGTTATAACTCTAAGGGGCTAGGGTTATGCTATATTGTAAGTTTAAGGACTATGTAATATAGGTAACATAAAGCTTAAAATCAAAGGGATACCTAGTAAATACTTAAAATATTGTCTAGGTAATCATATTTAGGTATACTGACGTTACTTAAACTCTTTATGTATACCTATAGGTACATGCTAGACGTTATAGCATAAAAATCAACTTAACTACTTTTAAGTAACTATATTAGGCCATACGTGTAATATAGGTAACATACCTTACGTTGGTTTACCTAAATATGATTTTAAGTAACTATACCTAAATTTAGCTAAACATATATACCACGATTTACTACTTGGTATATAGATATATCTTAAATGATATAGTTACCTATAGTAAGCTATATATAGTAAGCCAAAGTAGCTATAGGTAAACTATACTATAGATAAAGAGTTAAATTTACCTAAGCTTAAATGATATATAGTATATAGGTAACTATAGATAATATACTATATAGTTAAATACTATATACATAAATATACTATAAGGTATATCATCCTGAGCTATATATCTTACTTGATACATATTTAACTATATTTAACTATATTTAACTATAATATACTATAATAGCTATAAGGATAATATATGGGTATATGTATTTATATAAGGATATATTATAAAGTATACTATAGGTAAATACAGTTAAATATAGTATAGGATATAGTATATGCTATAGGTAAATATAGTATACTATAGGTAAATATACCTATCTTATATGCTATTATAGTATACATATACCAAGTCGTATAATATGCTAAGAGAAGGGTTAATATCTATAGTATATCCTAAGGTATATGTTTTAAGAATATGGTATATTACTTGATAATATATGATAATATACCAACTATAATATACGATACCAATTTACCTTATAGTATTTATATATAGTATATTGTCCTATATCAATTGATATATACGTATATTACCTTATAGTAAATATGATTTAAATTTATAGCTTATAGGTAGCTAAATTGGTATATATATTAACATAAACATATTCTTAAACATTAGGTATATATAGCTTATGTTACTATATATTACAAAGTAGTATAGCTTAGATATATACCATCAATTTAGCTAAAGTATATACATCCTATATATTACCTTACGTTACTATATTCTTAAATCATATATAGCTTAAATTTAACATGAAGAGTTACAGTTAGGTATATACCTAAAGGAAATAGTTACTTTTAAATTGACCATATGTTGGTTTATTGATTTTAAGTAGTTAAACACCAAGTAGTGAAACAGTTAGGTATATAGGTAAAATGCTATAAAAAAGGAATCTCTCTCTTTATGTTAGGTACTATAAATTGAAGTAAAATCAATTTAACTCTGTCCGTTTCGTCCCAGAGTCTAAGTAAAAAGTTAAGAAAACGTAACGCTTTCGGCCCTAGGGGCTGGGGGTGTTACATTGATGGTATCAGAGCATGGTCCTGCGACCATAGGTCGCGACCTGAGTCTTGCATCTCATATAGTTGCCTAGGAACGTGTTCACGATGAAGTGACATATGCCTAACTTGTGTGTAGATGTGAGTTTTGTGTGATAGTTAACGCGTTTACCTAGTTAGATGCAGCTTGAGTCAGCTTAATGGTTGGATGAAAGAGCCATTTGCTAAGGGTAGGCCGAGTGGCTCCTATTTTCGTGGATGAGTTAAGTGTTAGCTCAATTTGATGTTGTTTTGCTTATATGCCTTGGTGATTTTAATCCAATGTTTAAAGAACATGTGATTTGAATTGAATGATCTGAAAGCCTTAAGTCTAAGCTCATCTTTGCCCCTATAATACGATTTGCTCCTCCGGCCCCATAGTGGAGTGAGCAGACGTACTCTAAGGTTGGAAGAGAGAGAGGTAGAAGCAGTTAACAATCCTTTTATTAAAAACAAAGAGAATCAAAATAGAAAAGCTATTTTTTCCCCCGTTGAAACTCAAATTTTTGTGATGTTAATGCCTTTTGACTATTGAGCTAAGGTTGTCATACACCGAAGGATTTACTTTTCGTTACTGATCATGAGATAGTTTAGATTCACGAATACGCGCCCTTATGTTTACCAAATGTTGCTTGTAAACCTGTATTTGCTAAGATGTGTACGTCGATAGAATCCTTTGTAATGAACTAGGAATAGAATGATTGGAAATTAGTTGCTATGATTGATAATCCTACTAAATGGTCCCTTGATGATGTGAATTTTGAATTGCCTGAGTAAAGTTAAAGGATATTCTCACATGCATGCTTGAAAAACTATGTGCTAGAGGTAGGATGTGAATAAATATTGCATAAAGTCTACCTACTGTTCTCCTTCTTAGCCATTGTTGCGTAAACCGTGCATTACTTGCTTTCTATTATACGGACTATTATTCGCGAATGGGGTGATGATGTTTTGGCTCAAACGAACCCTAATACACCTAGAAAGCTCAAGGGACAAAAAACCTAGCAGACTTTGGAATTGTACATAGTAAACAATTCGTCCTAAGGCAAGCGACCTAGAATATGACTACTATGATCACTTGTAAGATAAATGTACCTCATAAGACCTCAACATGTGCCTATGAGGCTATTGATGTCAACCATACTCACATAATTCTAGCCACTCAACACCAATCTTTCCTAAATTGGATAAGGTTTAAGGCATGCCATTGACCATAGGCTGAAAAGGGGGGGATAACACGCACACTTACACGTCCAGGTGTTCTTTCTATGTGACAACATGTGGGTCCGCATGTATTAAAGATTTATTATGGTGTCATATGCTGTGTAAGACCATAAGAATACATATAGATAGGATTGTTGTATGGAACCATCGACGTGATTGTGATCGAATGGCAAGGAAGTGAGTTTTTGTAATTGCTTGGCTTGAATTTGGTTGAATATGTGATTGTATTAGTTAGAACGATTGGTTTATGTAGTTAGTTTCACACCATGACTCTTGGATCATCATTTACAGCCCATCAATACTGTTCCCTCATGTTATAGTTGATTAGTTGAACTCGATGTATGCAATGCATGACTAGATGACAATAGAGCTGCAATTACATGAATCACGTTCATAGACATACGCATCTCATGTGTAAGAAAGTAGCATTATAAGAGCATTTAGGGTCATGTCGTCCTATATGTGGACAGTCACGTCTATTATGCACGAACATTAATACACTATAAGAATTAGGTCATGACTAGTTATGTGACTGTAAATAAGTTGTTGCACTACTTGGTGTTTGCTTGACTTAAGTTGGCGTAGTATACGAGTTGCTCATCCAAATAATATAAGTTTTGTAATTCATAGCCCGACATGACCACCGACTCATTGTTTGCATTCTGAGACTTCTACGATACCATGTTTTAGCTAAGTAACTGCATGTGCCAGTATTTGAAGCATGATGAAATGACCTTAGGAGCATAACCATTCATTCGTACGAATCTATTACTTAAGAGGCAGTCAGCTCCAAGTAGTGACCCTAGGAAAAACCTTCCGTGCTAGTTCATGCTATTCGTGATCCTTAACCTTCCATGCTTTGTTGTTAACCCCACGTGATGTGAATGTGGTCTCAAGAGTTGCTTCAAGTTCTTTCATTGCCAATATGGCATAATTTGATGTTTCTCCTACCTTAGTGTGATGTGATAACCTTTTAGTAAATGATTTAACCTTAGATTAGCTAAACATTTTCATGTTTGAGAATGAACCCGACTGAGTTAACTCCTTCATATGATTTTAGCATGTCATGTCTAAGTTGCCATGAATGCGAGGCCTAAAGGCTAGTTGTGACGGATGTATAAACATACGAACATTAGTTGCGCATGCTCCCATTTTGTATACTATGTAACGCTAGGTAATACTGTTGTGCTTGAATGATGCTACGTGGTGCTGCGTGATGCCCTTGTCATCCTAATGTGTTGTAGGAGTCTTCATGTTAACCATTGTGATCCCAAAGGTTACTTGAATCCATGTTTAGAATGAGACTGCTAGTGTATGACCTTAAGATGTCATTGTCTTCATTGTGATACCATTAGATGCCCACATAGAGATGCATATGCATAGAATTACTGCTGGCCATGCTAACTGAGTCCAGCTTATCGAAAATCTTTGTTCATTCTTCAAAACAAACTCGGTATGGTTTTCCACGCCAACTCAATTGCCCCTCTTCGATGCGATTTGCCCTCAACGCCTAAATAGAGTGAGTAGACGCTTGAAGAGAATTGGCGAGGAGAAGGCTGGAAACCATAAGTCATTTTCTTTCGATTGAAAAGTAGTGTTTCCAAAATGAAACCTTTTGGAAACCTATCGTGTAGATCCTAGTTGTGTGCATGCATTCTAGGAAAGACCGAACTTAGATTTAGAATTTCGAGGACGAATTTTTTTTTTAGGGGGGAAGAGTGTAAGACCCGCGTTTTTGTGTTTTCTGTTAAGCTAACTGTGTTACCTTTTTATGTTCTAAATTTGTATTTTTAGTAGCTGTATGAGTTAAATTATTATCGATGTGCTTATGTGAACGATAACTTTATAAAAAGAAATTATTATTGCTATTATTTATTTTGAAGTTAATTCGTGCTATTTGTTCTTTTAAATATATCGATAGTTTAATTTAGTCGCTTCCCAAATACGATTAGGTTGTTTACCTTAGGAGCAGTTTCGAGGTTTATTAAATTGAACCTTTATATATTTGGGAACGAATAGTCAATAGAAGGTCGTATTAACGATTCGGGTTTAGAGTTCGGGATATGAACGAGACTAGCGGTTCCAATTACTAAACAGCTTGTAAAAGAAAGGAGAAGTGAGGGGTATTTGGGTAAAGTCGCATCAGGCTTTTCTTCCTTCCCCTTCACGCGACCCTCCCGAGCTCTCTCTCTCCCCGACTGCTCGTTCTTCTTCTCCCTCCTCTCCGTCCACCATACGCACAGCTCCATCACAAGAATCCCACCGAATTTTTCGCCTCACCAGCCTGAAAATCTTCGAATTTTACCTCCCCAACCTCGAACAAGCCATTGTTGTGAATTCTGGGGCCGAAATTTGAGTGAATTCACAACGCTTTAGGTGGATTCAGGCGCTGGTTTGGAGTGTCGAACGCATAGCCATGCCCGACCATACAACCATGCCTCTAGTTGCTTCAAATCTTCTAGAAATTGGGTGTGGATTTGCCAAACCGACTGTCCATCTCAAATTCGAGTGAGTCAGCAAGGGGTTAGGCGGTTTTGGGGGTTGATTCGTGCGGTCTGGGACACAGGTGTAGCACAAGGTTGACGAATTGAAGTTTTCGAGCACCTAAAGTCGAGCCAAGCCCTCCGAACGAGTCATAAGCTTCGACTCCAGATGGGTGTTCCTTGCCTCCTAAATCAGTATTAATTTCGAAATCGTTTTAAGCTTTCAGTTGCCATGCATGCTAAGTTTAGTTAGTTTATGCCTGATAGTGACATCGAATCGATACATGCTAGTTTAGTTGATTAATACTCGAAAGTGGCTTAGAATCGATTCAAGCGAATTTAGTTAATTCATGCTTGAAAGTTTAATTCGAAATGAATTATATATGTTTAGCTTCGATTCAAATCAATATAGGTAATTTATGCCGGAGATGTTAATTTAAAGTGAATTATGTATGTTTAGCTTCGATTCGCATCAATTTAGGTAATTTATGCCTGGGATGTTGGTTCAAAGTGAATTATATATGTTTGGCTTCGATTCGAATCAATTTTGGTAATTTATGCCTGAGATGTTAATTCGAAGTGAATTATATATGTTTAGCTTTGATTCGAACCAACTTAGTTAATTCAAGCTGGAAGCTTTAATTCGAAGTGAAGTATGCATGTTTAGCTTAGACTCGAACTCAATTAGTTACCTCAAGCTCGAAGATTTAATTCGAAGTAATGTACGCATGTTTAGCTGAGATTCCAAATTAATTAGATAATCCAGGCTTAAAGTTTTAAGTCGAATCATGCCTGGAAACTAACTTTGAAATGAATCGTATGTGTTTAAAACCAATGTATATGAAAGTTTAGTCGTTCCATGACTGTTTATGAACTTCGAATTGCACCGTATGAGTTTAAAATCGACCTATATAAATGTTGAGTCATTTTATGGTCATTTATACGCTTAACTATCCCATAATGGCTTACTAACTTCGAAGTAAATTATAAATGCTTAGAGCCCAATCATGTTTGAATTGCTAAGTAAAGTGCTATAGTTTTATATATTGATATAACGGTATTTATGCGTACGTATGCTTGCTGTAACGCACCACTGAATGGTGTTGCTTGCCAGGTAAGTACCTAAACCTTACTTCTTTATAAACTAGCATGATGATAAGTTATGATTAATAAATTGAAAAACCGACAAGGTAGTTGGATGGTTTGAAGAAGAACTATGAGTGGTTCGAGGTTCTTGTGGTACGATGCTTGTGAGGAGGGAGTTCGGGTTGTGAATTGACCGCAATCGTGTGGATTGCGAGGCCATGTGTGGCTCATTGTATTGAATTGATTATGAAGTGCTTAAATGTGATACATTTCGACCCCCGTTCCTTTCATTGTCTTCAAATTGCATTATCTGTATAAGGGTGTGTTTTCAAAGAAGGACTTCGTGCTTTGAAATGATAGTAGCCATAACTATTAATGCATGATGGCCTATTTTAACTAAATGAATATAGTTTTGGGAGTGATCTCATTTGAACGGGGGAATCCCTAAAGAGTTTTACAAAAGCGTGAGTTGCATGATAAAGGATTTCGATGTTAGAGGCAGCAAACTTGTTAGTCGTTATGACCAGTTTAAATGGCTAAGATAAGTACTCAGGGACAATAGATGGGAGTGAACCTGCTTGAACGGGGGAATCCCTAGCCTAGGGAGTAATCCCTAGACACCATGACCAGGGCTAAGGTTGAAAATTTAGTTGTCATCCCGAGAGTAAGAACTTAGTCTGAGTTAATCTCATTTGGATTGAGTGTAGATCTCTCCTAACCAGCTCTTTATGATAATCTTATGCCCTGACTAGTTTCTTATTAAACAAGAAAAGCAGTTGGCGTTTCGCCTTTATAAGTATTTCAGAAAGAAACTTTTTAAGGGTCACTATGAGACCAAGATGAAAGAGATTCTTTCAAAGAATATGAGCCCCAAGAGGCTAAGAGAAGAGTTTTTATGAGCCTCAAGAGGCTAAATGAAGTGTTTTTAGCAAAAAGGAAGAAAGCTTTCTAAGTATGACATCTGCATGTTCTAAGTATAGCTTATGAATGAGATATTAAGTAAGATAAGAATATGAACAGAAAGTCTTATGAGCATATTCATGCATACCCTATGAATGAGATTTGATTGAGACTTGAAATGCGTATATCTTATGCACCTCATATGAATGAAATGCCAAGAAAAGTATGATTATAAAAAGAGATAACCTTATGTGCACATCATGTGAATAGGATTTCATGCATAGTTCGAATAGAACGATAAGAAGTTATGTTTATGAAAAAGAAAGTCTCTGTGCTTAGCCTCGTCACTTATTTAAGTGTTTGACTGCCTGTTGGTAAACAAGATTGGTCATTTAGAGCCCTAGAAATGCGTTTGAGTGCTTAAAGTCAAGTTGATGATTAGTAATGTTTCCATAGGAATTTTATGAATGCCTAATATAATATTAAAGTATGGATACGTGATATGTGATTAGTAATGATAATATTTCCTGCAACGGTTTTGATTTTAAGGGGGTTGGGGGACACTCACTGAGCGTGTGGTTGCTCATACCACTACTCTTTCGCCTATTCCCCCCGGTTTTCTTTGTAACAGGAAAAAGTTGAGTCAGCTGTGTGAAGACGGAATCTATTCCCGCTTGCAAGGTGTCATGTGTGCCTACTTACGTCTTTAATGAAGTTTTGTAAAGTTTGATTACTCTTAAGGCTATCGTTAATGCGTTACATTGATGATTTAAATTCTCAGTCAGTTCCCTGGTATTGACAAAGTTTAACTACGGATTGATTGTAACAGAGCGTAAAACATGCACACAACTAGAACATCTAGGGCCAGTTACATTGATGATTTATACCTAACTTTAAAATCAATAATAGCAATAAACAATATGACATTAGGTGTTTTGATATGTGAAATATGTTCCAGATCCGGATCATGTCATTCGATATGAACCCCTGCAAGTTAAAGAAAATCTCACCTATGGAGAAGAACCAATTCGGATTTTGGAGGAAACGAAGAAGAAGCTCAAAAACAAAAGCATTTCCTATGTTAAGGTGTTATGGAAACATCACAAGGTGGCATAAGCAACTTGGGAATTAGAAAGCAAAATGCGTGAGAAATATCCTACATTATTTTCATCAGGTCAGAAAATTTCGAGGATGCAATTCTTTCAAGGGGGGGAGAGTGTAAAGGCAGCACCTTAATTCTATTGCTGACTACTCGTTTTAGTTGTTAAATTTACGAAGTTGCGTTTGAATTATTGTTCGACAAAATGATTAAGTCAGCTGTGTGCATTTTTAACTATTAATTTCACTAAAAAGGGCGACTATATGATTAATGTCATTACTGACGTTACTTATTTATAAAATTATTGAATCGATGCTAACCCGAGTTTTTTAAAATCGTTTTTCGTTTTACATAGTCGATTCCCAAAGTTTAAATTAAAATGTTAATTGTAGGACCTTTCCACTTGAGTTTAGACTAATCGTTAATAGGTTTGGGGCCGGAACCAAGCTGAAGCATGTTAATTGAGCCAAAAAAAAAAGAAAATTAGACAAAAAAAGGTGGGGTTTCGGGCCTCAGAACTCGAAAAACACCCCGACCTCCCTCTCTCTCTAACTGACTACTCTGTCTCTCTCTCTCTCTCGGGCCACCGAAAAACACCCCGCCAAATGGGTTCGAATAGTAACATTGATGATTTACAAAAACATAGAAACGAAATATGCTTAAATAACGTATTTAGGCTAAATGTAACTTAGAGTCAACGAATGAATGCCCGAATCAACGCTTCTCTATTCAGTTAAATTATGCTTATATAATCGCTTTAGACATAATAATATTTAGAGGACGAATTGAGTATGTTTACGTCCTATAACTGCTATACATGAATACAATCATGTTTCATGCTTAGTTAGTTTAGCCTAACATATTAGACGTCTGTTTTAAGTCAAGTTCATATGGATGCTTATTTGTATACATATATGTGCATGGTTATAACCTTTGGTTGCAGCGCTCTGCCAATTGTTAGTTGTTTAATCGGTAAGTCCAGTATTGGTAAATTATCTATCTCTTTTCATTATATTATAATGACTAGGATGCTAGATTGTGAAATTAAAACCGAGATGGTAGTTGGACGGTTCGGGGAAGAACTATGAGTGGTTCGACGTCCTTGTGTTACGGTGCTTGTTAGGATGGAGCTTGGGTTGTGAACTGACTGCAATCGTGTGGATTGCGAGGCCATATGTGGCTCACTGTGTTGAATTAATTATGAAGTGCTTAAATGTGAGACATGTGGACCCCCCTTCCTTTCGATGTCTTCAAATTGCATTATGTGCATAAGGGTGAGTTTTTCAAAGAAGGATTTCATGTTTTGAAATGATAGTAGTCATAACTATTAATGCATGAAAGCCTATTTTAACTAAATGAATACAATTTTGGGAGTGAACTCGCTTGAATAGGGGAATCCCTAAAGAGTTTTACAAAAGCATGAGTTGCATGATAAAGGATTTCACTGTGAGAGGCAGCAAACTTATTAGTCGTTATGAGCAGTTTAAATGGCTAAGATAAGTGCTTAGGGACAACAGATGGGAGTGAACCTACTTGAACGGGGGAATCCCTAGCCTAGGGAGTAGTCCCTACAAACCTTGACGAGGGTTAAGGTCCAAAAGTTAGTTTCCATCTCGGGAGAAAGAGCTTAGTGTGAGTTAATCTCACTGGGATTGAGTGTAGATCTCTCCAAACCAGCACTTTATGATGATCTTATGCCCAGAGTAGTTTCTTATCAAATGAGAAAAGCAGTAGGCGTTTCTCCTTTTTAAGTATTTCAGAAAGAAAGCTTTAAGTGTCATTATGAGACCAAGATGAAAGAGATTCTTTCAAAGAATATGAGCCTCAAGAGGCTAAATGAAGTGTTTTCAGTAAAAAGAAAGAAAGTTTTTTGTGTATGACATGTGCATGTTCCAAGTATACCTCATGAATAAGGTACTAAGTAAGATATGAATATGAAAAGAAAGTCTTAAGGGTCCGAAAAGGGCAATACGAAGAGATTTCTTGAAAGGAAGTTAACCTTAAGAACTTTTAAGAAATGTTTGCAAAGAAAGAAAAGAAAATGTCTACACTTGTAACTTCAAAGCATGTGAGTTTAAAGAATATGTGACTCCAAAGTGAGTTTGCAAGCATTAGAGTTAGATGTATGTGATTTCAAGGTGGCATGTGGCCATGTTTTTCATAGTGCATCATGTAATGACTTCTTGAAGTGCATATTAAGTATATAAGTGATAGTGCATCCAACGTTATGTTTTAGAATCGCATGTTGTGTAAGCAAGCTCCTAACATCCCACCATTAATTGAAACTAAGAACCCAGCATGCTTAAGTGTCTAGCCAAGAGTCCACGATCTGTGACATGTAGCTTATTATAACCATAGTATTACCTAACTGCTTGTTAAGTGGATATTATGAGTAATATTGCTTGCAAAGTTTTGTTTTAAGGAGTGGAGGAACACTCACTGAGTATGTGGTGGCTCACTCCTTTTTCTTTTCCCTTTTTCCCCCCTTCAGGCAATGATTAAATGGAAGAACCTATTTGCCTTCTAGGACTGCTAGTTGCTCCTGCAGATGTACCTGTGATGCAATGTTGTGGAGCAGCCTGAAGTAGTGTTTTGGTTAAGGAAGTGCATGAATTGGGCATGTAGTGGTTTTGGTAGTGTAAACCTATGTAAATTGTTGTAATAAGTGTTTCTAAATGCTTAAGCCTCAATCGCGAGTGTGTGACTCACTGGGAACTTCTAGTTGCTTTGAGTTTTGGTTAAAATGTCACAGCTGCCCTAAAGTTCGTAGTGAAAACATTAGAAATGTCGTAAGTACAGACGGAACTCTTGCAGTTTCATTCCAAAATTCCCCAACTAATTAGAGTTAGTTGGAATTTTAAAGAAAGTCAATAGAAGAAGAGCCTTAGGGGGTCTCCCTCGGGGGACCCTGGCGGTGTGACATCCCTGGTAGGTAGTGGGGGTGTTCCATTGGGTGGTATCAGACATTAAATTGTCAACCTAACTTTTTACTAAGCCATTTAATCTTCGTAGTAAAGTATGCATGTTTAGCTTAGATTTGAACTCAATTAGTTACCTCAACCTCGAAGATTTAATTCGAAGTAAAGTACGCATGTTTAGCTGAGATTCGAATTTAATTAGATAATCTAAGCTTAAAGTTTTAAGTCGAATAATGCTTGGAAACTAACTTCGAAATGAATTGTATACGTTTAAAACCAATGTATATGAATGTTTAGTCGTTCCATAACTGTTTATAAACTTCGAATTGCATCGTACCAGTTTTAAATCGACGTATATAAAGTTTGAGTCATTCTATGGTCATTTATACACTTAACTATCCCATAATGGCTTACTAACTCCGAAGTAAATTATAAATGCTTAGAGCCCAATCATGTTTCAATTGCTAAGTAAAGTGCTATAGTTTTATATGTGAAAGTGATGGTATCTATGGGAACGTATGCTTCCAACGCACCGCTGAATGGTGCTTCTTGCTAGGTAAGTACCAAAACCTTACCTCTTCATAAACTAGCATGATAATATGTTATGATTAATAAATTGAAAAACCGAGATGGTAGTTGGATGGTTTGAGGAAGAACTATGAGTGGTTCGAGGTTCTTGTGGTACGGTGCTTGTGAGGAGGGAGTTCGGGTTGTGAATTGGCCGCAATCGTGTGGATTGCGAGGCCATGTGTGGTTCATTGTGTTGAATTGATAAAGAATTGCTTAAATGTGGTACATGTGGACCCCCCCTTCCCTTCGACGTCTTCAAATTGCATTATGTGCATAAGGGTGAGTTTTTCAAAGAAAGATTTCATGTTTTGAAATGATAGTAGGCATAACTATTAGTTCATGATGACCTATTTTAACTAAATGAATACAGTTTTGGAAGTGAACTCGCTTGAATGGGGGAATCCCTAGAGAGTTTTACAATAGCGTGAGTTGCATGATAGAAGATTTCGCTGTGAGAGGCAGCAAACTTATTAGTTGTAAAGACTAGTTTAAATGGCTAAGATAAGTGCTTAGGGACAATAGATGGGAGTGAACCTGCTTGAACGGGGGAATCCCTATAGCCTAGAGAGTAGTCCGTAGAGACCTTGACGAGGGTTAAGATCCAAAAGTTAGTTGACATCTCGGGAGTAAGAGGTTAGAGTGAGTTAATCTCACTGGGATTGAGTGTAGATCCCTCCCAACCAGCACTTTATGATGATCTTATGCCCATAGTAGTTTCTTACTAAATGAGAAAAGCAGTTGGCGTTTCGCCTTTTTAAGTATTTCAGAAAGAAAGTTTTTAAGGGTTACTATGAGACCAAGATGAAAGAGATTCTTTTAAAGAATATGGGCTGAAAGCGTTACATTTTCTTAAATTTTTACTTAAATTTTGGGACGAAACCGACAAAGTTTCCCTAAAAACTGACCGTTTTCAGGTTAAAAGCCTTACAATAAATCCCTGCAAATGAACGGAAGCGTAAAACGTTTTAAAAAAGCTCAACGGCTACACGCCAAAGTTCATAACTCAACGAGCCACCCGCTCGGAGTACACCAAGCAGAATAGTCCATGAATAAAGACGAAATGAAGGATACAACTCAACGGTCTGCACAACCGGAGTATGGGGTTTACATCCCAAAACATAACTAACTTTAACCAAGAAGACATCTAACTAATTAGATGGTCGACTCATATGGCTATATAGAGTGACTCATAAACAATATGCATTACATGAACTAGAATACTTATTTACAAACGTTTACAAATGCTTACAAACTTGACAAAACTTCATTAAAGACGTAAGTAGGCACACATGACACCTTGCAAGCGGGAATAGATTCTGTCTTCACATAGCTGACTCAACTTTTTCCTGTCATAAAGAAAACCTGGGAGAAAAGGGGAAAGAGTAGTGGGATGTACAACCACACGCTCAGTGAGTGTCCCCCAACCACCTTAAAACCAAAACCGTTGTAGGCAATAATATTTTTACTAGTCACATATCACATATCCATACTTTAATATCACATTATACATTCATAAAATTCCTATGGAAACATTACTAATCGTAAACTTGACTTTAAGCACTCAAACACATTTCTAGGTCTCTAAATCACCAATCTTCTTCACTAACAGGCAGTCAAACACTTAAATAAGTGACGAGGCTAAGCACAGAGACTTTCTTTTCCAAAAACATAACTTCTTAGCATTCTATTCGAACTATGCATGAAACCCTATTTAGATGATGTGCACATAAGATTATCTCTTTTTACAATCATACTTTTCTTCGCATTTCATTCATATGAGGCGCATAAGATAAACGCATTTCAAGTCTCAATCAAATCTCATTCATGGGGTATACATGAATATGCTCATAAGACTTTCTTTTTATATTCTTGTCTTACTTAATATCTCATTCATAACCTATACTTAGAACATGCACATGTCATACTCAGAAAGCTTTCGTTCTTTTTACTGAAAACACTTCATTTTGCCTCTTGAGGCTCATAAAAACTCTTCTCTTACCCTCTTGGGGCTCAAATTCTTTGAAAGAATCTCTTTCATCTTGGTTTTATAGTGACCCTTAAAAACTTTCTTTTTGAAATACTTAAAAAGGAGAAACGTCTACTGCTTTTCTCATTTGATAAGAAACTACTCTGGGCATAAGATCATCATAAAGTTCTGGTTAGGAGAGATCTACACTCAATCGCAGTGAGATTAACTCACACTAAGCGCTTACTCCCGGGATGGTAACTAATTTTTGGACCTTAACCCTCATTAGGGTCTCTAGGGACTACTCCCTAGGCTAGGGATTCCCCCATTCAAGCTGGTTCACTCCCATCTATTGCCCCTAAGCACTTATCTTAGCTATTTAAACTGGTCATAACGACTAATAAGTTTGGTGCCTCTCACAGCGATATCCTTTATCATGCAACTCACGCTTTTGTAAAACTCTTCAAGGATTCCCCTGTTCAAGCGAGTTCACTCCTAAAACTGTATTCATTTAGTTAAAATAGGCCTTCATGCATTAATAGTTATGGCTACTATCATTTCAAAACATGAAATCCTTCTTTGAAAAACTCACCCTTATGCACATAATGCAATTTGAAGACATCGAAGGGAAGGGGGGTCCACGTGTATTACATTTAAGCACTTTATAATCAATTAAACATAATAAGCCACACATGGCCTCGCAATCCACACGATTGCGGTTAATTCACAACCCGAACTCCCTCTTCACAAGCACCGTACCACAAGGACCTCGAACCACAACCCGAACCCCCTCCTCACAAGCACCGTACCACAAGAACCTCGAACCACTCATTGTTCTTCCTCAAACCATCCAACTACCATCTCGGTTTTTCAATTTCATTAATCAAAGTACATTAACATGCTAGCTTGTAAAAAGACGTGTAATGGGGTTTATGTACTTACCTATGCAAGTAGCCTCATTCAAGGGTGCGTTATAGCATATATAAAATCTTATACAGATATATCTATATCTCATCAACTTGAAATAGGCACTTAATGAATTGTATTAAGCTAACAAGGCATGAAACTCGATTACATTCATGGCTTACGTTTAGGAATTAAGCATATCATACCTATGTCATTTTTAAAGCATAATTAACCAACTATGCATGCCACTTTCAAGCATAATTAAGCCCTAGAAGCATAATGCGATTCAAGGCGTTCATCCATTATTTCGAAGTTACATTTCAAGCCTAACTAAGCCATACAAGCATAATACGAATCTAAACGTTCATTTATTTCATCGAAGTCATTATTTGAATCTAAATAGGCCACTTAGACTTAATACAATTCAAGGCATTCGTTTATTCTATCGAAGCTACAAATCCAACCTAATTAGGTCATTTAGGCATAAGTCAATTCAAGGTGTTCGTTTCTTTTCGAAGCTATCAATCGAGCATGAATTGACTACTCATACATGTATCAATTCTAAGCAACGATAGTTTATTTCGTAGTTATTAACAAACATGGGTTAACTAGTTGTACATATATCAATTGTAAATGTTTATAGTTTACTTCGCACTTAATAAACAATTATGAATTAACTAAATGTGCATACGTCAATTCTAAGAAATTATAATTCATTTCGAAGTTAATAAATGATTATGGAATGAGTAAACATTTATATACATTAATTGTAAACACGTATGAAGCATTTCGAAATTCACACTCAGGCATGAATTAATTGTATAGATTCGAATCAAACCTAAACCTATATACTTTACTTCGAATGAAAACTTCCAGCTTGATTTAACTAAATTGATTCGAATCGAATCTAAACATATCTAATTCACTTCAAATTAAAAACCTAAGACATAAATTAACAAAATTGATTCGAATCAAAGCTAAACATATCTAATTCACTTCAAATTAAAACCTCAGGCATAAATTAACTAAATTGATTCGAATCGAAGCTCAACATATCTGCATAAATTGACTAAATTGATTCGAGTCGAAGCTAAACATATTTAATTCACTTCGAATTAAAACCTCAGGCATAAATTAACTAAACTGATTCGATTCAAAGCTAAACATATTTAATTCATTTCTTGACATTTCTAACAATTTAGCCAACCCTAATCTGGCATGCAACATTAATCTGCTGCAAAACATTTTAGAAAATAATAATAGCTTAGGAGGCGAGAAACGCCCACTTAGACTCCAAGCTAAGGACTCGTTCCAAGGGCTTTTGAGCTCGATTTGGATGCTGAAAAACCTCAATCCTCGATCTAATTAGCCCTAAACGCACGCCCAATCACACCAATCGAAACCCTAGCCTGACACAGACCCGTATTAGCATGCCCTAGACTCGGTTCTGTTGCTATTTGTGTTGGTTTCGACTTGCTATGGTGGGCGCCGAAGTGACACCTATCGGAGAACCTCGCCGCCGTCAAACGCCCGGTCACAATCCCAATCTCCTCTCTGTCGCTCAATCTCTCTTGTCCTCTCGCTGTAGTGGTCGCCGACGTCGTCCCTCACTGGAAACAACTTGCTGGTGGTGCCTCGCCGTCGTGGCCCCCAGCGTTGATGTTGTGGCTTCAATCCCTCTCCTTGTCTCACGTCCCCTCTCTCTCGCCCGATCTCTCTATTTCTGGCCTGGGCCCTGCGGTTTCCATGTGAGCCGACGACGGCTGACCACTCGCTGGCGGGGCAGCGCACCGTCGCCTCCCCCCTCTCTCTGGTGTGGTTTCGGGGGCTAGGGTATGAGAATCCCTGGCCCGCCTGTCGTGCCCCTCTTTGCTGGGAAAGTGAGGGGCTTCCCCC
>JACYFF010031954.1:41901515-41932116 GCA_017589665.1 Selenicereus undatus
ATATATAAATATTTGTCAATTGGTTAATAACTCAATCAACTAAAATCACGAGTCTCGTCTCGTACCTCTTATTCTAAACCCAATCATTAATATAATCATTCATTGATTATTTGTTCCCAAATAAGTCAAGGTTTGATTTTAATAAACCCCGAAACTAATTCTAAGGTTAACAACCTAATCGTTCGGAAAACCACTAAATTAAACTATCAGTATAATTTAAAGACACAAATAGCATAAATTAACTTTGAAATCAATAATAGCAATAATAATGCCTTTTTAATAAAGATTATGGTTGTCAAAAGCACATAGATAATCATTTAAGTCATACACTTACTAAAAATACGATTTCATAACGTAAAAAGGTAATACAGTTAACTTAACGGAAAACAAACGTGGGTCTTACACTCTTCCCCCCTTAAAAGAATTTCGTCCTCCAAATTCTAAATCTAAGTTCGATCTTTCCTAGAATGCATGCACACAACTAGGATCTATGCGATAGGTTTTTCAAAAGGCTTCATTTTGGAAACACTATTTCTTTTAAATCAAAAGAAAATGGCTTATGGCTTCCAGTCTCTTCCTCGCCAATCCTCTTAAAGCGTCTACTTACTCTAGTTAGGGGCCGAGGGCAAATCGCATCAAAGAGGGGCAATTGAGGTGGCATGGAAAACTATATCGAGTTTGTTTTGAAGAATGAACAAAGATTTTCGATAATCTAGACTCAGTTAGCATGGCAAGCAGTAATTCTATGCATATGCATCTACAAGTGGGCATCGAAAGGCATGACAATCGAGACAATGACATTTTAAGGTCGTACACTAGCAGTTTCATTCTAAACATGAATTCAAGTCACCTTTGGGATTACAATGGTTAACATGAAGACTCCTATAACATATTAGAACAACAAAAGCGTCACAAAGCACCACATAGTATCAGTTAAGCATAATAGCATCGCATACTATGGCATAGTATCCGTAATTCAGCGTTCTTAAGCCTAAGAGTTGGTTATAACATCGAATCGACTAAGGTACATATGGCAAGCAATTCATAAAATGAGAGCATGTATGATTGGCACTCCTTATGCTTTTATGTCGATCTAAGGCTAAATCATTTACTAGAAAGTTACCATATCACACTAAGATAGCAGAGATACCAATTACGCCATATTGGCAATGGAAGAACTTCAACTACCATTCAAGATCACATTGGCATCATGTAGGGTTAACATCAAAGCATTGAAGATCAAGAATCACGAATATCACGAACTAGCATAATCATGCGATAAGAACAACTTGGAGAAAAGGTGTTAATATAGAAATGCAAGTGGACGACTTTGATGGTGGGAAGGCTTCCCTTAAGGTTCTTACTTGGGGCTGATTGTCTCTTAAGTCATAGATTCATACAAATGAAGGGCTATGCTCATCCAATAGCTGTAATGCTTGTTTCATTGCGAGAATATGTGAGTCCGGGCTTCTAGGGTCGTCTCATCATGCTCTAGATATATGTGTATGCAGCAATTCAACTATAACATGCAATCATAGAATTCACGGAATGCAGATAACATGTTAGACGTCATGCGTGCCCTTATTTACAAAACTTAAATCATTGGTTAATCAAGCCACATGCCCAGCCATCTTAAGTCAAGCAAATACCAAGATACAAATTTACTAAGCCAAGCATTCACAAGACACTCGAATAATCGTGCATAATGGATGTGAATATCAAAATTTATGGTGACACGACCCTGGGTGCTCTACTATGCTACTTTCTTACACATGGTATACATATGTCTATGAACGTGATTCATATAAGTGTAGCTCTATTGTAATCTAGTCACGCATTGCATATATCGAGTTCAACTAATCCAACTATAATACAAGAGAAGAGTATTGATGGGCTGTAAATGATGACCCAAGAGTTATGGTGTGAAACTAACTACATAAATCAAATCGTTCTAACTAATACAGTCACATGTTCAAGCAAACTCAAGCCAAGCAATTATAAAAACTCACTTCGTTGGCATTTGATCACAAGCACGTCGATGGTTACATACAACAATCCTATGTATATATTCTTATGGTCTTAACACCGTACATGACATCATAATAAATTTTTAAGACATACGGACCCACATGTTGTCACAAAGTAAGAACACCTAGATGTGTAAGTATGCATGTAATCCCCCCTTTTGCAGCCTATGGTCAATGCATGCCTTAAACCTCATCCAATTTAGGAAAGATTGGTGTTGAGCGACTAGAATTGTGCGAGTACGGTTGACATCAATGGCCTCATAGGCACACGTTGAGGTCTTACGAGGTACATCTATCCCATAGGTGATCATATGAGTCTCACTGTAGTTCACTTACCTTAGTAGGGATCATTACTATGTACAAGTCCAAAGTCCGCTAGGTTCTTCCTCCCTTTCGCTTTCTAGGTGAATTCGGGTTCGTTCGAGACAAAACATCGTCACCCCATTTGCGAATAACAATCCATATAATAGAAAGCAAGTAATACACGGATTAGGTAGCAATGGCAAAGAAGGAGAACAGTAGGTGCACTTATGCGATGTTGAGCGGGGTCCTACCACTAGCATTTAGTCTTTCAAGCATGTATACAAGAGCAACCCTTAATATACTCAGGAAATTCAGAAATCGAAAATGAAAGATATCATTTAGTAGGATTATCGATCTTAGCAACTAATTTCCAATCATTCCTTTCCTAGCTCATTATGAAAGATTCTATCGACGTACACATCTTAGCACATACACATTTACAAGCAACATTTGGTAAACATAAGGGCGCGTATTAGTGAATCTAAACTAGCTCATCATCAGTAACGAAAAGTAAATCCTTCGGTGTATGATAACCTTGGCTCGATAGTCAAACGACATTAACATCTCGAAATTTTGAGTTTCAAAGGGGAAAATAGCTTTTCTATTTCAAATCTCTTTATCTTTAATAAAAGGATGGTTAACTGCTTCTAGCTCTCTCTCTACCAACCTTAGAGTACGTCTGCTCACTTCATTATAGGGCCCGAGGAGCAAATCGTATTGTAGGGACAAAGATGAGCTTAGAGTTAAGACTTTCAAATCATTCAATTGAAATCAAATGTTCTTTAAACATTGAATTAAAATCACCAAGGCATATACACGAAACAACCTTCGATTGAGTTAACACTTATCTTATCCACGACAATACGAGCCATTTGGCCTATATCTTAGCAAATGGTTCTCTTATCCAACCATTCAACTTACTCAAGCCGCGTCTAAAGAGGGAAACGCGCTAACATTCACATAAAACTCACATTTGCACACAAGGCAGGCATGTATCACATCATTATGAACACGTTCATAGGCAACTACATGAGATGCAAGACTCAGGTCGCGGCCTATGGTTATGAAAATAATACATGTCATACTCAAACTTTGGGTTTGAGGTCACACACTCGCAATTGAGGCTTAAGCACTCAAACACTTAAACGTCTAGGTTAAAGTTAGCTATATTACAATCCATACTTCCTATCCCTAAGCACTTAATTCATGCCATATTTGGCCCTGGAAGATCCAATTCTCAGGGAAACAGAAACTTTAAGAGGTTTAAACATGGGATGAAATAGGACAAGGAAAGTAAGCCACCCAATGGAAACCGAGGAAACTTCCTAGTAAACCTCATGAGATGTGTATGCAACATTTCATAACCTCTTCCTTAAAAACCATCTGCCATACGGATCATACTTGTAGCGATTTAGTTGTTATAGTGCAAGGGAGAATACTCCCTGATGATTGCGTTCGAATAGAAATCCAAGGATGGGATGCTATGGTGAAGGCAGAATGCATAGTTAAGCGTAAAGTGACTTGGATTGTGAAAGAGATACGGATGAAGTGCACCCATTAATTCCTCTAAGTAAGTAATTTCGTGGATGAAATTCTTTGAAGGGGGGGAGAGTGTAAGGCCTGCGTACCTTGTTTTCTATCAAGTTATTGTAACGCCTTCTTGTGTTATAAAAATTTATTTTGTTTAAGGATACGAGCTAATTAATTATTGACGTGCTTATGTGAGCGATGATTTTATTAAAGAGAATATTTTTATCGCCAGTAATAATATTATTATTATTAGTTTTGAAAATCTTTCGATGATTTTTAATAAGTGTTATTATCGAGCACTAAATCGATTACGAACCCGAATGCGATGTGGTCGTCGACCTTAGAAGTAGTTCGATGTTATTAAATCAAACATAGATAGATTTGGGAACGAATAGTTGATGAAGGAATATATGATTGATTTGGGTTTTGAATTCGGGTTATGAATTAGACTAGCCGTATCAAATATGAATCAGCCTGGACCAAAAATAAACGAAAGAGAGTAGGGAGGGGCAAGTTAGTAATTTAGGGTGTGAGCCTTCTTCCTCAGCTACTCACGAAGCCCCCCCCCACTCTCTCTCCTCTCACTCTGCTGCCCTTCTTCCTCCTCCTCTTCTCCTCCTCCATTAACACAGCTCCAAACCTCACATTGGTAGCCAATTTTTGCCACCCCCTACGTGGGAATACCCCCTTTCGACGACCCCGTCCACCTGGTGAATGTTGGGAGCGAAACTGGGATGAAATTCGAAGCCCCCTGCCGCTGTTGTGTTAGGTTTTGTATGCCAAATTGAAGCTCGAACACTGGCCAGGTAAGGCCATTCAATTTAGCTTCTAGTTGTTTTCAATCTTCTATAAATCGGGGTGAAAATTCGTGTCTACAAACACCCAATTCATTATCAAGTTCATAACCGAATTTAGGCTTGTTTTAGGGTTCAAATTTTGGGGATTTGGGTGTGAATCGCGTGCTACTCGTTTGACCACTGGGCAAGGTCGGAAAGTGAAGTTATTTGAACCCCTAAAGCCGAGCCCACGACCGTGAATCGAGCCTCTAACTTGGGTTCAAGGTGAGGGTTCCTTTCCTCCTAAATTACTAAATTTAACTAAATTTGCTAGTGCATATCGATTCTGAGATTAGTAGTTAGTTTGGGTAAATTAGAATCGATATTAAGAAATTTCTAGCATGGTGTTGATTTTGGTTAATCGCACTTTGAGTAAATGCATGGTTGAATGGACCGATTAAATTGAGGATTTGAATGTAAATAGAATGTTGATAATGGGTTGTTGTAGCATCAGTTGTCGCATCTGAAGGACTATTTAATGCTTGGGGTTGCTAGTTGGACAATTTAAGTAATTGTGGTGTAAACTAAATTATGTCTGGAAGTCATGGCTAAATCAGTTTGAGCATGTTAATGGTTTATTCTTGGTAATTACAAAGGAGATACTATGCCTATGTATATTGGTTTGCGAACAAGAAAGTAAATATTTCTTGAATTTTCTATTTGCATCAGTTTACTACGTTAAATTCTAAGTTGACTATTAAGCATGAATATTATACCTATGTACGATCGTTGTCTATATTGTTGGGTTGCACATGTCAATATTGAATCGAGATTGGTAGTTGGATGGTTTGAGGTGGAACTAATGAGATATTTGAGGCTCTTGTGGTCGGTGCTATGTGAGGAGGGAATTAGGGTTGTGAATTGTTGCAATCGTGTGGATTGCGAGGCTATGTGTGGCTTAATGGACAAATTCAATCGAGCTGTCATATGAAGTGTATGAATGTGATATGTGTAAACCCTTTTCCCCAAATTTGCTACGTGATATTATGTGATTAATTCTTGAAACTTTAGACGTCATCAAAAAGAAAAGGTATTTTAGAAAGTTTTCCTTACACGTTTGAAAATGCTTTTAATTTGTCAGTTGCCTATTCGCGTGTTAGGATGTCTAAAGTGTAAAAAGGTCCTAAACCGTCGAACTGCTCAGTTAGTGACTCGACTGAATAGTCGACATGTTTAGAAATTTCAAAACCGAACTAAAAGTGAGTTTGAAAAGGTTTTTAAGGCATTAGTTTGGGTAATGACCCATCCTCGTGTTCGAAGGAATTTAAACGACCCGAAAAAGACTACCTTAAGGTGCTAATTATGAAGCTTCGCTTATTTGCATGCCTTTTGCTTACTTCAGTCTCTAATGAGTTTCGATCTACGATTTAGCAAACGTTTTACGTTTAAAAGAAGCTTTTTAAGCTAAAACGTGAAGTCGTTTTTATGAGTCAACAATCGTTTTACATTTATAAGAAGCTCTTTAGTTGGAAATGAAGTTGTTTTACGAACTATGAAACGTATTACGCCTATACGAAGCTTTCACGTTAGAAACGAGGTTGTTTTTATGATTTATCATCCGTATCACGTTTATACGAAGCTTTCAAGTTATAAACGAAGTCGTTTTATGATTAGGCAACCTTATTATGTTTATATAAAAAGCCTTTTAGTTAAAAACGAAGTCGTTTTACGATTTAGTAAACTTATTACGTTTATACAAAGCATTCAAGTTAGAAACTAAGTCGCTTTGCGATTTAGTAAACGTGTTACATTTTTAAGAAACTTTTAAGTTTAAAGTGAAATCGTTTTAAGTATTAACCAACTTATTGCCTTTATAAGAAGCTTTTAAGTCTAAAAGGAAGTCGTAAACGAGTTAATAAACGTATTACATTTCTACGAAGCTTTTAAGCTAGAAATGAAGTCGTTTTACAAACTAGAAAACGTTTTACATCTATAAGAAGTTTCTTAAGTTAAAAACGAAGTCACTTTCCGAGTTAGTAGCCGTATTACATTTATACGAAGTTTTTGAGTTCGAAACGAATTCGCTTCACGATTTAACAAGCTCATTACGTTTTTAAGAAGCTTTCAAGTTTCAAAGGAAGTCGATTTATGTGTTAATAAACTTCTAATGTCTATAAGAAGTGTTTAAGCCCAAAATGAATGAAATATGAGCATTTGGAGAGATTATGGTCGTTTGTTTGAAAAGCGAGTTTCAACCAAGTAAGCATTTGAAACAGAGAAATGAAATGTTTCTTTGAAGACTAAAAATATGCTGGGAAGTTGCCAGAGGGCGGAAACTGGACACAAAGATGGCATGAGTTGTTTCCCCCTAAGGTTATGTTGGGAGCTGGACGCAAAGATGGCGTGAGCTGTTCCCGGGAGCTGGACTCAAGATATGATTATCTTGGTGTGAGCTGTTCCCTGATGTGCGACGCGTAAGAAAACCTTGAGGGGGACTGGACTCAGGATATGATTATCCTGGTGTGAGTTGTTACCCCATAGAGGATAGTATTGAGGTTAGAGTTGCTCTGCTAAGATGCGTTTTGGCCAAAACTTAAGTACGTATACCCCAAGGATAACGCAGAATAAGAGTGATGATCTCACTTAAGGGTGGTCTTGACCTCCTTAGCCAGCACAATGAGATGTTTTATGCTCTAAGTAAGTTCCTGATAAAAAGGAAATTTGGCTTTTTGCCATTCTAAGCAGTTCAAAAAAGAAAAGAAGTTCTTTTAAAGTAATGTGAGCCTCAAGAGGCCAAGTAAATTGTTTTTAAGTGAAGAAAGAAAGCTTTCAAATGTGCACCTCCTATTCATCTTTTATGAAAGGATTTCCAAGTATAGTCAAATGAAGTCTCAAATGTTGCATTATTCGTTTCAATGTGCATATTCTATGAAAGTATGTTTCTTGACAAGTCTTATGTGCATATTCTATGAAAGTATGTTTCTTGACAAGTCTTTCTTACCAGTTTACATGTTTTGAGAACTTTTAGAAAGAAACATAAGCTTTAAAGGAGTTGGTGCGGATTATAAACCCTTCTTGGCATTTATCGAGAGTCACTATGTTTTCAAAAGTGAGTTTGAAAGCCTTTGTATTCAGTCCTGGTTGCATACTTGTTTGTGTGCTTGAATGCCTACTAGTAGGGAAGTTGGGTTATTGAGGGCCTAGAATTGAGTTGAATAATTGGAATGAAGTTTGAGGAGGGTAATCTTTCCTTGGGATCTATGATTGCCTAATATGATAGTAAAGTATGAATGCGTGATATGTGACTATTATTAGTATTATTGCCTGCAACTGTTTTGGGTTTTAAAGAGTAGGGGAATTCTCACTGAGCGTGTGGTTGCTCACCCCATTACTCTTTCCCCTTTTCCCCAGCTTTTGTGATGACAGGTGGAAGTCAAGCTACCTACGTGAGCTGGAGTTTACCCTTGCTTGGAAAAGAGTCATGTGTGCCATATAGAAGTAGATTCATGTGATTAATGATGTAATATGACGTATTCCTAGTATGTAAATGTTGTAAACTAAGTTTTCTAGCTCATATAATTCATATTGTTTATGAGTCGCTCTATATGGCCATGTGAGCCAACCATCTGAATAGTTAGATGTCTTCTTGGTTAAAATTAGCTGTATTTTGGGATGTGAACCCCAATACTATGGATGTGTGATCCATTGAGTTGCATGTTTGATTGCTTCTTTATTAATTAATTTAATGGTTGGTGTACTCTGGGCGAGCGACCCGTAGAGCTGTGGACTCCGGCATGTATCCCTTGAGCTTGTTTGTTAAGTAAGGATTTCATGTCATTCTCAGAATGCTTTCTTTCTTTTTACTGAAAACACTTCATTTAGCCTCTTTAGGCTCATAAAAAGTCTTCTCTTAGCCTCTTAGGGCCCATATTCTTTAAAAGAATCTCGTTCATCTTGGTCTCATAGTGACCCTTAAAAACTTTCTTTCGGAAATACTTAAAAAGGAAAAACCCTAACTACTTTTTTCATTTAATAAGAAACTACTCTGGGCATAAGATCATCATAAAGTGCTGGTTGGGAGATATCTACACTCAATCCTAGTAGGATTAACTCACTCTAAGCTCTTACTCCAGGGATGGCAACTAACATTTGGACCTTAACCCTCGTCAAGGTCTCTTGGGATTACTCCCTTGGCTAGGGATTCCCCCATTCAAGCAGGTGCCTTAAGAGTGCCCTACGGTGTTAGATGTCTTCTTGGTTAAATGTTCAACTCTATCCTAGTATTTAAGTAACATATTATCATGTCAGGGTTTAAGTAAACGGAAATGCTAGTATTTAGTCAAATAAAACACGCACACAAATGTCTAGCTAAGCACTTATTTATAGGATATTGAAAGCAACTAGAAACACAGTATGCTAAGAAAACGTCTAGGTTCGAATATATAAGGTGTCATGTTCTTTCGCTATAAACTCTTAGCACATACACATTTACGTTTTCTTTAACTGCAAGAGTTTCGTCTGTACTTACGACATTTCTAATGTTTTCACTAAGAACTTTAGGGTACCTGCGACATTTTAACAAAAACTCAAGCAACTAGAAGTTCCCAGCGAGTCACACACTCGCGATTAAGGCTTAAGCCATTACAAACACTTATTACAATAATTTACATAAGTTTACACTACCAGAGCCACTACATGCCCAG
Source organism: Selenicereus undatus (assembly GCA_017589665.1). Taxonomy (NCBI): domain Eukaryota; kingdom Viridiplantae; phylum Streptophyta; class Magnoliopsida; order Caryophyllales; family Cactaceae; genus Selenicereus; species Selenicereus undatus. The sequence goes on from JACYFF010031954.1 coordinate 41,910,855, forward strand.
TTCATGCACTTCCTTAACCAAAACATTACTTCAGGCAGCTTCACAACATCGCATCACAGGTACATCTGCAGGAGCAACCAGCAGTCCCAGAAGGCAGACAGGTTCTTCCATTTAATCATCGCCTGAGGGGGGAAAAAAGGGAAAAAGAAAATGGAGTGAGCCACCACATGCTCAGTGAGTGTTGCTCCACTCCTAAAAACAAAACTTTACAAGCAATATTACTCAAAATATCCACTTAATGAACAGTTGGGTAATACTATAGCTATAATAAGCTACATGTCACAGATCGTGGGCTCTTGGCTAGACATTCAAACATGATGGGTTCTTAGTTTCGATTAACGGTAGCGTGTTAGGAACTTGCTTACACAACATGTGATTCTAAAACATAACATTGGATGCACTATCACTTATATACTTAATATGCACTTCAAGAAGTCATTACATGATACACTATGAAAAACTTGGCCACATGCCACCTTGAAATAACATACATCTAACTATAATGCTTGTAAACTCACTTTGAAGTCACATATTCTTTAAAGTCACATGCTTTGAAGTTACAAGTGTAGACACTTTCTTTTCTTTCTTTGCAAACATTTCTTAAAAGTTCTTAAGGTTAGCTTCCTTTCAAGAATTCTCTTCGTATTGCCCTTTTAGGACCCTTAAGACTTTCTTTTCATATTCGTATCTTACTTAGTATCTCATTCATAAGGTATACTTAGAACATGCACATGTCATACACAGAAAACTTTCTTTCTTTTTACTGAAAACACTTCATTTAGCCTCTTGAGGCTCATATTCTTTGAAAGAATCTCTTTCATCTTGGTCTCATAATGACCCTTCAAACTTTCTTTCTGAAATACTTAAAATGGCGAAACGCCTACTGCTTTTCTCATTTCATAACAAACTACTCTGGGCATAAGATCATCATAAAGTGGTGGTTGGAAGAGATCTACTCTCAATCCTAGTGAGATTAACTCACGCTAAGCTCTTACTCCCGGGATGGCAACTAGCTTCCGGACCTTAACCCTCGTCAGGGTCTCTAGGGACTACTCCCTAGGCTAGGGATTCCCCCATTCGACCAAGTTCGCTCCCATCTATTGTACCTAAGCACTTATCTTAGCCATTTAAACAGGTCATAATGACTAATAAGTTTGCTACCTCTCACAGCGAAATCCTTTATCATGCAACTCACACTTTTGTAAAACTCTTTAGGGATTCCCAACTTCAAGCGAGTTCACTCCCAAAACTATATTCATTTAGTTAGAATAGACCATCATGCATTAATAGTTATGCCTACTATCATTTCAAAATATGAAGTCCTTCTTCGAAAAACTCACCCCTATGTACATAATGCAATTTGAAGACATCAAAGGGAAGGGGGTCCACATGTATCACATTTAAGCACTTCATAATCAATTCAACACAATGAGCCACACATGGCCTCGCAATCCACACGATTGCGGCCAATTCACAACCCAGGCTCCCTCTTCACAAGCACCGTACCACAAGGACCTTGAACCACTCATAGTTCTTCCTCAAACCATCCAACTACCATCTCGGTTTTAATTTTATAATCTAGCATCCTAGTCATTTTAATGTACTGAAAAGCGATACATAACTTACCAATACTGGTCTTACCGATGAAACAACTAACAATTGGCTGAGCGCTACAACCAAAGGTTATAACCATGCACATATATGTATACATATAAGCATCCATACGAACTTGAGTTAAAACGGACGTCCATATGTTTGCCTAAACTAACTAAGCATGAAACATGATTGTATTCATGTATGGCAATTAGGGACGTAAACATGCTCAGTTCGTCATCTAAATATTATGTCTAAAGCGATTATATAAGCATAATTTAACTGAATAGACAAGCGTTGATTCGGGCATTCATTCATTGACTCTAAGTTGCATTTAGCCTAAATACGTTATTTAAGCATATTTCATTTCTATGTTTTTGTAAATCATATCAATGTTACTATTCGAACCCATTAGGCATTCATTTACCATGTCGATGTTAACTATTCGAGTCGACCTTCCAAACATGCATTAACTAAATATGCTAAACTTGATTCTAAACAAGCATAGCTTATTTCAAACCAAACTTTCAGGCACGTGTTAACTGAATGTACCAAAGTCGTTTCTAACCAATTCAGGCATAACTGAAAACATATCTACAGCCTATAAATAGATTCTGTGCATTTCTAGGCTGAATTTAAAACTGATTCGAGACATGCATCGCTAACGACAGCAAGGGACACTTTGGGTATACAATCTGGTTGGCCAGAAATGGGTATGAACTCATCAAGCAACAATTTTTCATTCAATTCTTGAAATTTCTAACAACTTCAGCTAACCCGAATCTGACATGCAACATCAATCTGCTGAAAACATGTTCGAAAATATTAATAGCTTAGAAGGAGAGAAACACTTACCTGAAAGTGCTTAATTTCAACTTAAATACCAACAATCGCACGCCTTAATTTGGTGAACCCGAACCCTAAACCGAAAGTTTGCAAACCCAGACCTTAGCTCTCGATTTTGATGGCATTTGAGGGTGATTTGGGCTCGAATTCGGCCTCCAATTTATAGAGGAGGCCGTGAGGGGTGTGGGTTGCCGGATTCCGGCAAGTGGGTGGTGGATTTAGGGAGGTAGACGTGTGGTTTTCTGGGTCGTTTTGGCCGAGAGAAGTGGAGGGAGATGGGTGGTGGTGTTTCGCGGTGGTTGACGCGTGCTGAGGGGACCAGGCGTCCCTTTCTCTCACCGGGGATGGGTGGCTGTCGGCGGTAACGCCAGACAGAGACCGGTGGCCGGCGAAAGAGAGGGAGAGAGAGAGAGAGGGTAGCGAGTAAGAGAGAGAGAGAGAGGGAGGTCGGGGTGTGTTTCGGGTCTTTAGGCTCGAGAGTCCTCCCCCCTTTTTGTCTTATTTCCCCCCTTTTTTTTGGCTCATCTAACATGCTTCAGCTAGGTTCCAGCCCCAAACTTATTAACGATAATAATATTCTTTTTAGTAAGAACAAACACTAAAGCAGGCACATTGACATTAATTTAATTTATCGAAATAGCAAAATACGATTTTGTAATGTCGTAAAATAGGGTAAAAATCCATAGCTATGTCACCCACATTATGCACACATAAATGCACAGCCTATGCAACTCATAACAAAATCCAAAAACTTGTTTTACAATTATTTGAAATCGAAAGTGAGCTTATGGTATCTAGTCTCCTCCTCACCAACCTCATCAAGCGTCTACTTGCTCTATTTAGGCGCCTAGGGCAAATTGCATTGGAGAGGGGCAAATGAGTTGGCGTGGAAAATCATATCAAACTTATTTTCGAAAGGGACAAGGACTTTGAATGACCTACGTACTACTCGTGGCATGACAAGGAGCTTTATGCGCATGCATCGCTATGGGTTGGCGTCCAAGGGTATGACTTCAGGTCACAACAAACAAGGGTCATAACAATTAACCCTGAGGCCCCTATGACACTCTAGAGTGACAAGAACAACTCAAACCATCACGTCGGATCACCTAAGCATAATGACACTACATGAAATTGATAACTCAGCGTTTTCAAGTCAAGAATCATATGCAACATGAATCAATCCTTCACATACACATGGTACACAACTTACAGGAGGATGAACATGCAACCCATTAGTCACGCAAGGAAACAATTAGGAAGCTACAAAATAGGAATTGGGTCGATGTATATTTAGGTAATTAGTAGCTTCCAAATTTGAAGCTCTATTTTGTAGCTTTCCAATTGTTTCCTTGCGTTACTAATGGGTTCCATATTCATCCTCTTGTAAGTTGTGTACCATGTGTATGTGATGGATTGATTCATGTTGCATGTGATTCTTGACTTGAAAACGTTGAATTATCGATTTCATGTAATGTCATTATGCTAAGGTGATCTGACGTGATGCTTTGAGGTGTTCTTGTCACTCTAGAGTGTCATAGGGGTCTCAGGGTTAATTGTTATGACCCCTGTTTGTTGCTACCTAAAGTCATACCCTTGGATGCCAACCCATAGCGATGCATGTGCATAGAGCTCCTTGTCATGCTACGAGTAGTACGTAGGTGATTCAAAGTCCTTGTCCCTTTTGAAAATAAGTTTGATATGATTTTCCACGCCAACTCATTTGCCCCTCTCCAATACGATTTTCCCTCAACGCCTAAATAGAGTGAGTAGACGCTTGATGAGGCTGGTGAGGAGGAGACTGGATACCATAAGCTCACTTTCGATTTCAAATAATTGTAAAACAAGTTTTTGGATTCTGTTATGAGTTGCATAGGTTGTGCATTTATGTGTGCATAATGTGGGTGACCTAGCTATGGACATTGGAATTTCGAGGATGAAATTCTTTTAATGGGGGAGAATGTAACACACGGGATTTTTACCCCCATCGTTAAATCGGTCACGCTATTTTACGACATTACAAAATCGTATTTTGGTATTTCGATAAATTAAATTAATGTCTATGTGCCTGCTTGAGTGTTTGTTTTTGCTAAAAAGAATATTATTATCGTTAATAAGTTTGGGCATGGAACCTCACTGAAGCATGTTAGTTGAGCCAAAAAAAAGGGAAAATTAGACAAAAAGGGGGGGACTCTCGGGCTTGAAGACCCGAGAAACACCCCGACCTCCCTCCCTCTCTCTCTCCCTCTCTCTTGCGGGCCACCGGTCGCCGTCTGGTGTTACCGCCGACAACCACCGTCAGCGGTGAGAGAAAGGGACGTCGGGTCCGCTCAGCACGCGTCAACCACCACCAAACACCACCACCCATCTCCCTCCACTTCTCACGGCCAAAACGACCCAGAAAACCACGCATCTACCGCCCCAAATCCGCCACCCACGTACCAAAATCCGGCAACCCGCACCCCTCACGACCTCCTCTATAAATTGGGGGCCGAATTCGAGCCCAAATCACCCTCAAACGCCATCAAAATCGAGAGCTAAGGTCTGGGTTTGCAAACTTTCGGGTTAGGGTTCGGGTTCAGCAGATTAATGCGTGCGATTGTTGGTATTTAAGTTGAAATTAAGCACTTTCAGGTAAGTGTTTCTCTCCTACTGAGCTATTAAGATTTTCAAAAACGTTTTCAGCAGATTGATGTTGCATGTCAGATTAGGGTTAGCTGAATTCGTTAGAAATGTCAAGAACTAAATGAAAAATTGTTGCCTGATGATTTCATACCCATTTCTGGCCAACCAGATTGTATACCCAAAGTGTCGCTTGCTGCCGTTAGCTATGCATGTCTCGAATGAGTTTTAAATTCAGCGTAGAAATGCACAGAATCTGTTTATAGGTTGTAGATATGTTTTCAGTTATGCCTGAATTGGTTAGAAACGACTTTGGTACATTTAGTTAATACATGCTTGAACGTTTGGTTCAAAGTAAGCTTTGCATGTTTAGAATCAAGTTTAGTATATTTAGTTAATGCATGTTTGAAAGGTCGACTCGAATAGTTAACATCGACATGGTAAATGAATGCCTAATGGGTTCGAATAGTAACATTGATATGATTTACAAAAACTTAGAAACGAAATATGCTTAAATAACATATTTAGGCTAAATGTAACTTACAGTCAATGAATGAATGCCCGAATCAACGCTTGTCTATTCAGTTAAATTATGCTTATATAATCACTTTAGACATAATATTTAGATGGCGAACTGAGCATGTTTACGTCCCCTAACTGCTATACATGAATACAATCATGTTTCATGCTTAGTTAGTTTAGCCAAACATATTAGACGTTCGTTTTAAGTCAAGTTCGTATGGATGCTTATATGTATACATATATGTGCATGGTTATAACCTTTGGTTGCAGCGCTAAGCCAATTGTTAGTTGTTTAATCGGGAAGACCAGTATTGGTAAGTTATGTATCGCTTTTCAGTACATTAAAATGACTAGGATGCTAGATCATGAAATTAAAACCGAGATGGTAGTTGGATGGTTTGAGGAAGAACTATGAGTGCTTCGAGGTTCTTGTGGTACGGTGCTTGTGAAGAGGGAGCCTGGGTTGTGAATTGGCCGCAATCGTGTGGATTGCGAGGCCATGTGTGGCTCATTGTGTTGAATTGATTATGAAGTGCTTAAATGTGATACATGTGGACCCCCCTTCCCTTTGATGTCTTCAAATTGCATTATGTACATAAGGGTGAGTTTTTCAAAGAAGGACTTCATATTTTGAAATTATAGTAGCCATAACTATTAATGCATGATGGTCTATTCTAACTAAATGAATACAGTTTTGGGACTGAACTCGCTTAAACTTGGGAATCCCTAAAGAGTTTTACAAAAGTGTGAGTTGCATGATAAAGGATTTCGCTGTGAGAGGCAGCAAACTTATTAGTCATTATGACCTGTTTAAATGGCTAAGATAAGTGCTTAGGTACAATAAATGGGAGTGAACTTGCTCAAACGAGGCAATCCCTAGCCTAGGGAGTAGTCCCTAGAGACCCTGACGAGGGTTAAGGTCCGAAAGCTAGTTGCCATCCCGAGAGTAAGAGGTTAGCGTGAGCTAATCTCACTGGGATTGAGTGTAGATCTCTTCCAACCACCACTTTATGATGATCTTATGCCCAGAGTAGTTTGTTATGAAATGAGAAAAGCAGTAGGCGTTTCGCCTTTTTATGTATTTCAGAAAGAAAGTTTTAAGGGTCATTATGAGACCAAGATGAAGGAGATTTTTCAAAGAATATGAGACTTAAGAGGCTAAATGAAGTGTTTTCAGTAAAAAGAAAGAAAGTTTTCTGTGTATGACATGTGCATGTTCTAAGTATACCTTGTGAATGAGATACTAAGTAAGATACGAATATGAAAAGAAAGTCTTAAGGGTCCTAAAAGGGCAATACGAAGAGAATTCTTGAAAGGAAGCTAACCTTAAGAACTTTTAAGAAATGTTTGCAAAGAAAGAAAAGAAAGTGTCTACACTTGTAACTTCAAAGCATGTGACTTTAAAGAATATGTGACTTCAAAGTGAGTTTACAAGCATTATAGTTAGATGTATGTTATTTCAAGGTGGCATGTGGCCAAGTTTTTCATAGTGTATCATGTAATGACTTCTTGAAGTGCATATTAAGTATATAAGTGATAGTGCATCCAATGTTATGTTTTAGAATCACATGTTGTGTAAGCAAGTTCCTAACACGCTACCGTTAATCGAAACTAAGAACCCATCATGTTTGAATGTCTAGCCAAGAGCCCACGATCTGTGACATGTAGCTTATTATAGCTATAGTATTACCCAACTGTTCATTAAGTGGATATTTTGGGTAATATTGCTTGTAAAGTTTTGTTTTTAGGAGTGGAGCAACACTCACTGAGCATGTGGTGGCTCACTCCATTTTCTTTTTCCCTTTTTTCCCCCCTCAGGCGATGATTAAATGGAAGAACCTGTCTGCCTTCTGGGACTGCTGGTTGCTCCTGCAGATGTACCTGTGATGCAATGTTGTGAAGCTGCCTGAAGTAATGTTTTGGTTAAGGAAGTGCATGAACTGGGCATGTAGTGGCTCTGGTAGTGTAAACTTATGTAAATTATTGTAATAAGTGTTTGTAAAGGTTTAATCCTCAATCGCGAGTGTGTGACTCGCTGGGAACTTCTAGTTGCTTGAGTTTTGGTTAAAATGTCGCAGGTACCCTAAAGTTCTTAGTGAAAACATTAGAAATGTCGTAAGTACAAACGGAACTCTTGCAGTTTTGTTCCAGAATTCCCTAACTAATTAGAGTTAAGTGGAATTTTAAACAAAGTTAATAGAAGAAGAGCCTTAGGGGTCTCCCTCGAGGGATCCTGGCGGTGTGTGAATAAGGCACTTAGGGTTTACAAACATTTTTTCATTCATACACTTCATATCAGAACTCATTAAGCCACACATAGCCTCGTAATCCACACGATTGCGGCAATTCATAACCCTATCTCCCTCCTCACACAGCACCGACCACAGGAAGCTCAAACCACTCAATAGTTCCTCCTCAAACCGTCCAACTACCAAGCTCAGTTTAATATCGGTATATACAGACCAACAGTACATAAAACGATCATATATTGGCATTACAATCATGCTTAGTATCAACATAGTGTTAAGTGAACCAACTGATGCAATCAAAACTTTAAAATGACACTTTACCCCTTTTAGTACGCTAACTGATATCCATAAGCATAATACTTCATTCAGATAACTACGAATGGACTCTTAACATGCCTAAACTGATGTAACCATAACCTTTAGACATAAATCAATTCATTCCACAATTACTTCGATTAGCTTCCTCAAGATTCAAAATAGAATTCGCACTAAAAAATTATTAGAATCATAGTGCTATGCTAACATTCTGGTCATTAAACATTTCTCTATTGTCTGGTGATCAACATACAGCATCAATTCGACATCCACAAGACCCAAAATCAGCACCATTTTTGTAATTCCTCAATCTCAATTCTCAATTTACCCAAACTGATTTCTAACTTCAAAATCAACATGCACTATCTAAATTTAGTTAAAATCATTGAAAATAGTAATAATTTAGGAGGAAAGGAACCCTCACCTTGAACCCACGTTAGAGGCTCGATTCACAATCGTGAGCTCGACTTTAGGGGCTCAAATAACTCCACTTTCCGACCTTGCCCAATGTTCAAACGAGAAGCACGCAATTCACACCCAAATTCCCAAAATTCGAACCCTAGAACAAGCCTAACTCAGTTATCAACTTGAGATTGAATTGGGTGTTTGTAGATACAAACTTTCACCCCAATTTACAGAAGATTGAAAGCAACTAGAAGCTAAATTGCATGGCCTTACCTGGGCACGCATTCGAGCTTCAATTCGGCGCCTAAACTGCTTGAAACAGGGTTGGATTCTGCTCTGAATTTCAGCCCAAATTCGCACGAACTGATACTAGATTGGAGGGTGGTCGAATGGGTGGGGCTTTACAGTTGTAGGTGGCGGAAATCAACTGCCCAATTGAGCTTTGGAGCCGCGTTAATGGAGGAGGAGAGGAGAAGAGGAGGACGAGAAGTAGAGAGAGGAAGAGAGAGACTGTCGAGGGGGGGCTGTCGCGCATGAGGAAGAAGGAGATGAGGGTTTCACGCAATTTACCAAAATGCCCTCCCTTTATTTTTTTGTCCCAAGCTGAGTCATATTCGATACCACTAGTCTAATTCGTAACCGGAATTCTAAACTCAAATCGATAATATAATCCTTCATCAACAATTCGTTCCCAACTTTATCTAGGTTCGATTTAATAACATCGAACTACTTCTAAGGTTTGAGAACCTATTCTTGTTCGGGTTCCTAATCGATTTAGTACTCGTTAATAATATATATTAACGCTTACTAATTATTGAATGATTTTCAAAACTAATAATAATATTAATAAGAATAATAATGGTGACAAAAACATCCTTTTAATAAAATTGTCGTTCACAAAGGCACATCACTAATAATTTAACTCGTGTTCTTAAATAAAATAGGTTTTTATAACGCAAAAACGCGTCATGAACATTGTAATAGAAAATAAGGTACGCGGGCCTTACACTCTTCGTATTATTTAAGGGCCATTATGAGAGCAAGATGAAAGAGATTCTTTCAAAGAATATGAGCCCCAAGCGGCTAAGAGAAGAGTTTTTATGAGCCTCAAGAGGCTAAATGAAGTGTTTTCAGCAAAACGGAATAAAGTTTTCTGAGTATGACATGTGCATGTTCTAAGTATAGCTTATGAATGAGATATTAAGTAAGATAAGAATATGAAAAGAAAGTCTTACGAGCATATTCATGCATACCTTATGAATGAGATTTGATTGATCTTGAAATGTGTATATCTTATGCACCTCATATAAATGAAATGCCAAGAAAAGTATGATTATAAAAAGAGATAACCTTATGTGGACATCATGTGAATAGGGTTTCATGGATAGTTCGAATAAAATGCTAAGAAGTTATGTTTATGAAACAGAAAGTCTCTGTGCTTAGCCTCGTCACTTGTTTAAGTGTTTGACTGCCTGTTATTAAAGAAGATTGGTCATTTAGAGACCTAGAAATGTGTTTGAGTGCTTAAAGTCAACTTTATAATTAGTAATGTTTCAATAGGAATTTTATGAATGTCTAATATCATATTAAAGTATGGATACGTGATATGTGACTAGTAAAGATATTGTTGCCTGCAACGGTTTTGGTTTTAAGGGGTTTGGGGGACACTCACTGAGTGTGTGGTTACTCATCCTACTACTCTTTCCCCTTTTCCCTCAGGTTTTCTTTATGACAAGAAAAAGTTGAGTCAGCTATGTTAAGACGGAATCTATTCCCGTTTGCAAGGTGTCATGTGTGCCTACTTACGTCTTTAATGACGTTTTGTCAAGTTTGTAAGCATTTGTAAACGTTTGTAAATAAGTATTCTAGTCCATGTAATGCATATTGTTTATGAGTCGCTCTATATGGCCATATGAGCCGACCATCTAATTAGTTAGATGTCTTCTTGGTTAAAGTTTGTTATGTTTTGGGATGTAAAACCCATACTTCGGTTGTGTAGACCGTTGAGTTGTATCCTTCGTTTCTTCTTTATTCATGAACTATTCTGTTTGGTGTACTCCGAGCGGGTGGCTCGTTCAGTTATGAACTCCGGCGTGTAGCCGTTGACCTTCTTTTAAATTTTTTACGCTTCCGTTGATTTGCAGGGATTTATTATAAGGCTTTTAGCCTGAAAACGGTCAGTTTTTAGGAGAAACTCTGTCCGTTTTGTCCCAGAATTTAAGTAAAATGTTAAGAAAACATAACGCTTTCGGCCCTTGGGGCTGGGGGTGTTATATCAGAGCATGGTCCTGTGACCATAGGCCGTGACCTGAGTCTTGCATCTCATATAGTTGCCTAGGAAAGCGTTCATGATGACGTGATACATGCCTGCCTTGTGTGCAAATGTGAGTTATACGTGAATGTTAGCGCATTTCCTTAGTTAGATGCGGCTTGAGTGAGCTGAATGGTTAGATGAGAGAACGATTTGCTAAGGTATAGGCTGAGTGGCTCGTATTTTCATGGATGAGTTAAGTTTTAGCTCAATCGAAAGTTGTTTTGCTTATATGCCTTGGTGATTTTAATTCAATGTTTAAAGAACATGTGATTTGAATTGAATGATTTGAAAGCCTTAAGTTTAAGCTCATCTTTGCCCCTATAATACGATTTTCTCCTCGGGCCCCATAATGGAGTTAGCAGACGTACTCTAAGGTTGGTAGAGAGAGATCTAGAAGTAGTTAACCATCCTTTTATTAAAAAACAAAGACATTCGAAATAGAAAAGCTATTTTTCCCCCTTGAAACTGAAAATTTTGAGATATTAATGTCGTTTGACTATCGAACCTAGGTTATCTTACACCGAAGGATTTACTTTTCATTACTGATGATGAGGTAGTTTACATTCACTAATACGCGCCCTTATGTTTATCAAATGTTGCTTGTAAATGTGTATGTGCTAAGATTTTGTACGTCGATAGAATCTTTTGTAATGAGCTAGGAAAGGAATGATTGGAAATTAGTTGGTATGATTGATAATCCTACTAAATGATATCTTTCGTTTTCGAATTCTGAATTTCCTGACTATATTAAGGGCTGCTCTTGTATTCATGCTTGAAAGACTAAATGGTAATGGTAGGACCCCACTAAACATCGCGTAAGTGTACCTACTGTTCTCCTTTTTTGCCATTGTTGCCTAATCCGTGTATCACTTGCTTTCTATTATATGGATTGTTATTCGTGAATGGGGTGACGATGTTTTGTCACGAACGAACCCGAATTCACCTAGAAAGCGAAAGGGAGGAAGAACCTAGCGGACTCTTGAATTGTACATAGTAATGATCTCTACTAAGGTAAGCGAAGTACAGTGAGACTCATATGATCACCTATGAGATAGATGTACCCCGTAAGACCTCAACATGTGCCTATGAGGCCATTGACGTCAACCATACTTACACAATTCTAGCCGCCCAACACCAATATTTCCTAAATAGGACGAGGTTTAAGGCATTCCGTTGACCACAGGATGCAAAAGGGGGGATTACATGCATACTTACACATCTAGGTGTTCTTTCTATGTGACAACGTGTGGGTCCGCATGTTTTAAAGATTTATTATGGTGTCATGTGCTGTGTAAGACCATAAGAATAAATATAGATAGGATTGTTGTATGTAACCATCGACGTGATTGTGATCAAATGCTAATGAAGTGAGTTTTTGTTATTGTTAGGCTTGAATTTGATTGAACATGTGATTGTACTAGTTAGAATGATTGATTTATGTAGTTAGTTTCACACCATGACTCTCGGATCATCGTTTACAGCCCATCAATACTGTTCTCTCATGTTAATGCTGGATTCTTTGAACTCGATGTATGTAATGCATGACTAGATGACAATAGAGCTGCATTTACATGAATCACGTTCATAGACATATGTATCTCATGTGTAAGAAAGTAGCATCATAGAGCATTTAGGGTCATGTCATCCTATATGTGGACAGCCACGTCTATTATGCACGAACATTAATACACTATAGGAATTACGTCATGACTAGTTATGTGATTGTAAATAAGTTGTTGCACTACTTGGTGTTTGCTTGACTTAAGTTGGTATAGGATATGACTTGGACATCCAGATAACATAAGTTTTGTAATTCATAGCGCGATATGACCAATGACTCATTGTTTGCATTCTGAGACTTCTACGATACCATGTTTTAGTTAAGTAACTGCATGCGCCAGTATTTGAAGCATGATGAAAAAACCTTAGGAGCATAACCATTCATTCGTACGAATCTATTCCTTGAGAGGCAGTCAACTCCAAGTAGTGACCCTAGGAAAAACCTTCCCACCATCGAAGTCATCAACTTGCATTGCTAGATTAGCACCTTTTCTCCAAGTTGTTTCTATCAACATGATTATGCTAGTTCATGCTTTTCGTGATCCTTGATCTTCCGTGCTCCGTTGTTAGCCCCACGTGATGTCAATGTGGTCTCGAGTGTTGCTTCAAGTTCTTTCATTGCCAATATGGCATAATTTGATGTTTCTGCTACGTTAATATGTTGTGATAACCTTGTAGTAATGATTTAACCTTAGATTGGCCTAAGATCTTCATGTTTTACAATGAACCCGACTGAGTTAGCCCCTTCATATGATTTTAGCATGTCATATCTAAGTCCCCATGAATGCGAGGCCTAATGGCTAGTTGTGGCGGATGTATAAACATACGAACACTACTTGCGCATGCTCCCATTTTGTACACTATGTAATACTGTTGTGCTTAGGTGATGCAAAGTGGTGCTGCGTGATGCCCTTATCATCCTAATGTGTTATAGAAGTCTTCATGTTAACCACTGTGATCCCAAAGGTGACTTGAATTCATGTTTAGAATGAGACTGCTAGTGTATGACCTTAAGATGTCATTGTCTCGATTGTCATGCCTTTAGATGCCCACTTATAGATACATATGCAAAGAATTACTGCTTGCCATACTAATTGAGTCTAGATTATTGAAAATCTTTGTTCATTCTTCAAAACAAACTCAATATGGTTTTCCACGCCAACTCAATTGCCCCTCTTCGATGCGATTTTCCCTCGACGCCTAAATAGAGTGAGTAGACATTTGAAGAGGATTGGCGAGGAGGAGTCTGGAAACCATAAGCCATTTTCTTTCGATTTAAAAGTAGTGTTTCCAAAATGAAGCCTTTTGAAAACCTATCACGTAGATCCTAGTTGTGTGCATGCATTCTAGGAAAGACCGAACATAGATTTAGAATTTCGAGGACGAAAAGTTTTTTTAAAGGGGGAAGAGTGTAAGTCCCGCGTTTTTGTGTTTTCTATTAAGCTAACTATATTACCTTTTTACGTTATAAAATCATATTTTTAGTAACTGTATGAGTTAACTGATTATCGATGTGGTTTTGGGAGCAATAATTTTATTAAAAAGGATTATTATTGCTATTATTGATTTAAAGTCAATTCGTGCTATTTGCGCCTTCAAATTCTATCGGTAGTTTAATTCGATTCATTTAGTCGATTCCTGAAGTTTGATTAAAGATGTTAATTGTAGGACGTTTCAACTCGAGTTTGGACTAATCACTAATAAGTTTGGGGCTGGAACCTAGCTCAAGTATGTTAATTGAGCCCAAAAAAAAAGGAAAATGGAACAAAAAGGGGGGGTGTTTCGGGCCTCAGGCAGCTGAAAATTCACGACCCACCTCCCTCTCTTTCTAACTCACTACACTCCCTCTCTCCCTCTCTCTCTCTCTCTCTCTCACGGGCCATCGGTTGCCGTCTAGCGTTACCGCCAACAGCCACTCGTCGCCGGTGAGAGAAAGGGACGCCTGGTCCCCTCAGCACGCGTCGCTAGCTGCCGACCACCACCGTTCTTTCCCCCCCTTCACTCCTCGCGGCTGAGAAAACCCAGAGACCAATATGTCGCCGTCCCGAAACCCGCCACCCACATACCGGAATCCGGCCGTACTCACCAAAAACAACCCCCATTATAAATTAAGAGGCCGAATTCGACCCAAACCGCACTGAAACTTCATTAAATTGGAAGCTAGGGTTTCGGGTTAGTCAGCAATCGAGCTAGGGTTCGGGTTCAGCGAGTTGGGCGTGCGATTAGGACCAATCAGATCGAGGATTGAGGTTTTTCGGCCCTCAAAGTCAAGCCAAAGCCCTTAGAATGGGCCCTCTAGCATGGAATCGAGGTGGGTGTTCCTCGCCTCCTAACTTAGTATTAATTTCGAAATCGTTTTAAGCTTTCAGTTGCCATGCATGCTAAGTTTAGTTAGTTTATGCCTGATAGTGACTTCGAATTGATACATGTTAGTTTAGTTGATTAATACTCGAAAGTGGCTTAGAATCAATTCAAGCAAATTTAGCTAATTCATGCTTGAAAGTTTCATTCGAAGTGAATTATATACGTTTAGGTTCGAATCGAATCAATTTAGGTAATTTAGGCCTTAGATGTTAATTCGAAGCGAATTATATATGTTTAGCTTCAATTCGAACCAATTTAGGTAATCTATGCCTAAGATGTTAATTTGAAGTGAATTATATATGTTTAGCTTTGATTCGAATCAACTTAGTTAGTTCAAGCTGGAAGCTTTAATTCGTAGTACAGTATGCATGTTTAGCTTAGATTCGAACTCAATTAGTTACCTCAAGCTCAAAGATTTAATTCGAAGTAAAGTACACATGCTTAGCTGAGATTTGAACTTAATTATATAATCCAAGCTTAAAGTTTTAAGTCGAATCATGCCTGGAAACTAACTTCGAAATGAAACGTATGTGTTTAAATCCAATGTATATTAATGTTTAGTCGTTCCATGACTGTTTATGAACTTCGAACTGCATCGTACGAGTTTAAAACCGATGTATATAAATGTTGAGTCATTCTATGGTCATTTATACGCTTAACTATCCCATATTGGGTTACTAACTCCGAAGTAAATTATAAATGCTTAGAGCCCAATCATGTTTGAACTGCTAAGTAAAGTGCTATAGTTTTATATGTGAATGTGATGGTATCTATGCGTACGTATGCTTGTTGTAACGCACCGCTGAATGGTACTGCTTGCCAAGTAAGTACCTAAACCTTACCTCTTCATAAACTAGCATGATAATATGTTACGATTAATAAATTCGAAACCGAGATGGTAGTTGGATGGTTTGAGGAATAACTATGAGTGGTTCGAGGTCCTTGTGGTACGGTGCTTCTGAGGAGGGAGCCTGGGTTGTGAATTGACCGTAATCGTGTGGATTGCGAGGCCATGTGTGGCTCATTGTGTTGAATTGATTATGAAGTGCTTAAATGTGATACATGTGGACCCCCCTTCCCTTCTATGTCTTCAAATTGTATTATGTGCATAAGAGTGAGTTTTTCACAGAAGGATTTCATGTTTTGAAATGATAGAAGCCATATCTATTAATGCGTGATGGCCTATTTTAACTAAATGAATACAGTTTTGGGAGTGAACCCGCTTGAACGGGGGAGTCCCTAAATAGTTTTACAAAAGCGTGAGTTGCATGATAAAGGATTTCGCTGTGAGAGGCAGCAAACTTATTAGTCGTTATGACCAGTTTAAATGGCTAAGATAAGTTCTTAGGGACAATAGATGAGAGTGAACCTACTTGAACAGGGGAATCCCTAGCCTAGGGAGTAATCCCTACAGACCCTCACGAGGGTTAAGGTCCAAAAGTTAGTTGCCATCCCGGGAGTAAGAGCTTAGAGTGAGTTAATCTCACTGGGATTGAGTGTAGATCTCTCCCAACCAGCACTTTATGATGATCTTATGCCCAGAGTAGTTTCTTATTAAATGAGAAAGCAGTTGGCGTTTCACCACCTTTTTAAGTATTTCAAAAAGAAAGTTTTTAAGGGTCACTATGAGACCAAGATGAACGAGATTATTTCAAAGAATATGAGCCCCCAAGAGGCTAAGAGAACAGTTTTTATGAGCCTCAAGAGGCTAAATGAAGTGTTTTCACTAAAAAGAAAGACAGCTTTCTGAGTATGACATGTGCATGTTCTAAGTATAGCTTATGAATGGGATATTAAGTAAGATAAGAATATGAAAAGAAAGTCTTATGAGCATATTGATGCATACCTTATGAATGAGATTTGATTGAGACTTGAAGTGCATATATGTTATGCACCTCATATGACTGAAATGCCAAGAAAAGTATGATTATAAAAAGAGATAACCTTATGTGCACATCATGTGAATAGGGTTTCATGCATAGTTCGAATAGAATGCTAAGAAGTTATGTTTATGAAAAAGAAAGTCTCTGTGCTTGGCCTCGCCGCTTGTTTGGAGACCTAGAAATGTGTTTGAGTGCTTAAAGTCAGGTCTGTGATTAGTAATGTTTCCATTGGAATTTTATGAATGCCTAATATGATAGTAAAGTATGGATACGTCATATGTGACTAGTAAAGACATTATTGCCTGCAATGGTTTTGGTTTTAAGGGGGTTGGGGGACACTCACTGAGCGTGTGGTTGCTCATCCCACTACTTTTTCCCCTTTTCCCCCAGGTTTTCTTTATGACAACAAAAAGTTGAGTCAGCTATGTCAAGACGGAATCTATTCCCGCTTGCAAGGTGTCATGTGTGCCTACTTACGTCTTTAATGAACTTTTGTAAACGTTTGTAAACGCTTGTAAATATGTATTCTAGTTCATGTAATGCATATTGTTTATGAGTCGCTCTTTATAACCATATAAGTCGACCATCTAATTAGTTAGATGTCTTCTTGGGTAAAGTTAGTTATGTTTTGGGATGTAAACCCCATACTTCGGTCGTGTAGACCGTTGAGCTGTATCCTTCGTTCCTTCTTTATTCATGAACTATTCTGTTTGGTGTACTCCGAGTGAGTGGCTCGTTGAGTTATGAACTCCGACATGTAGCCGTTGAGCTTCTTTTAAATGTTTTACACTTCCGTTGATTTGCAGGGATTTATTGTAAGGCTTTTAGCCTTGAAATGGTTAGTTTTTAGGGGAAACTCTGTCCGTTTCGTCCGAGAGTTTAAGTAAAAATTTAAGAAAATGTAATGCTTTCAGCCCTAGGGGCTGGGGGTGTTACATTGATGGTATCAGAGCAAAGGTCCTGCAACCATAGGCCGCGAGTTGAGCATTGCATTTCATATAGTCGTCTAGGAACACTTTGTGACTATGTGACATATGCCTCTTATATATGCCAGTTTTTCACATACCATCTCAGTGGTAGTGTAGGATTGTTTTCCTCATCATTGACCGCATTTATCTACCTCTATGGTTGGCCACGTGGAATGTGCTTATATCCTAGGATGCAATGGATAACGGGGAAAAGATTGAGGAGGGAAACTTTAATTTTTGTGAAGCAGTTTGGTTCCACTGCAAGAACATCAACTACAGAAGCGGTGAATCTTATGAGATGATTGATGAGATTCTAGAAGGGTAGGAGAAAAGGATTTGCATGTGGTGTTAATTTAGAAGGCTAGTGATAGGGTGCCTTGAGAAGTGCATTGGAATTGCGAAGAAAGAATTATTTACCTTTTTATTATGTTTATTAAAGATATGCATGAGAGAGTGAAGACTAAGGATTGGGATATTAGGAAGAGACCTGAAGGATCTCCTTGTTGATATTAGGTCGTATTGAGGATTGGCTTTAAGCCCTTTTACAATCGTCTCGGATGAGTTCACAAATGACATGTAGGATGAAATACTGTGGTGAATGTTATTTGTCGCCATATTGTCTTAATAGAGAGGGACTCGAAGGAGCCTAACAATATGTTAGAAAAGTAGAGACGTATTTTGGGGTTAACTCAGTCGGGTTCATTCTGAAACATGAAGATCTTAGGCCAATCTAAGCTTAAATCATTAACTAAAAGGTTATCACATCACACTAAGGTAGCAGAAACATCAAATTATGCCACATTGGCAATGAAAGAACTTGAAGCAACACTCGAGACCACATTGACATCACGTGGGGTTAACAATAGAGCACGGAAGCTCAAGGATCACCAATAGCATGAACTAGCACGGAAGGTTTTTTCCTAGGGTCACTACTTGGGGTTGACTGCCTCTTAAGGCATAGATTCGTGTGAATGAATGGTTATGCTCTTAAGGTCATTTCATCAGGCTCCAAATACTGGCGTATGCAGTTACTTAGCTAAAACATGGTATCGTAGAAGTCTCAAAATGCAAACAATGAGTCAGTGGTCATGTCGTGCTATGAATTACAAAACTTATATCATCTGGATGAACAAGTCGTATACTATACCAACTTAAGTCAAACAAACACCAAGTAGTGCAACAACTTATTTACAAACACATAACTAGTCATGACTTAATTCCCATAGTGTATTAATGTTCGCGCATAATAGACGTGAGTGTCCACATATAGGATGACATGACCCTAAATGCTCTACGATGCTACTTTCTTGCAGATGAGATACATATGTCTATGAACGTGATTCATGTAAATGCAGCTCTATTGTCATCTACTCACGCATTACATACATCGAGTTCAACTAATCCAACTCTAACACGAGGGAACAGTGTTGATGGGTTGTAAATGATGATCCAAGAGTCATGGTGTGAAAGTAACTACATAAATCAATCGTTCTAACTAATACAATCACATGTTCAATCAAATTCAAGCCAAGCAATTACAAAAACTCACTTTGTTGCCATTCGATCACAATCACGTCGATGGTTCCATATAACAATCCTATCTATATGTATTCTTATGGTCTTACATAGCAAATGACACCATAATAAATCTTTAAGACATGTGGACCCACATGTTGTCACATAGAAAGAACACCTAGGCGTGTAAGTATGCGTGTAATCCCCCCTTTTTCAGCCTATAGTCAACGACATCCCTTAAACCCCATCCAATTCAGAAAAGATTGGTGTTGAGCAGTTAGAATTGTGTGAGTATGGTTGACATCAATAGCCTTATAGGCAGACGTTGAGGTCTTATGAGGTACATTTATCATACAGGTGATCATAGGCGAGTCATATTGTAGGTCGCTTACCTTAGGAGGAATCGTTATTCTATGTGGTGCTATGTGACTTTTTTATCATTCTAAATGTGGACAAGATTCTCGATGTTAATCATTGTGATCCCAAAAGTGACTTGAATTGATGTTTTAGAATGACACTGCTAGTGTATGACCTTAAGATGTCATTGTCTCGATTGTCATGCCTTTAGATGCCCACTTATAGATGCATATGCATAGAATTACTTCTTGACATGCTAACTGAGTCTAGATTATCGAAAATCTTTCTTCATTCTTCAAAACAAACTCGATATGTTTTCCACACCAACTCAATTGCCCCTCTTCGATGCGATTTGCCCTCGGCGTCTAAATAGATTGAGTAGACGCTTGAAGAGGATTGGCGAGGACGAGACTGGAAACCATAAGCCATTTTCTTTCGATTTAAAAGTGGTAGTGTTTCCAAAATGAAACCTTTTGAAAACCTATCGTGTAGATCCTAGTTGTGTGCATGCATTCTATGAAAGACCGAACTTAGATTTAGAATTTCGAGGATGAAATTCTTTTAATGGGGGCAGAGTGTATGACCCGCGTTTTTGTTTTCCGTTAAGTGTTTTCCCTTATTATGTTATAAAATCGTATTTTCAGTAACTATATGAGTTAAATTATTAACGATGTGCTTATGGGAGATATAATTTTACAAAAAGAGATTATTATTGCTATTATTGATTTTAAAGTCAATTCGTGCCATTTATGCGTTTAAATTATATCGATAGTTTAATTTAATCGATATTCGATTTATTTAGTCGTTTTCTGAATACGATTAGGTTGTCAACATTAGAAGTAGTTCGATGTTATTAAATCAAACCTAGATAGATTCGGGAATGAATAGTTGATCGAGGATTATATTATCGATTTGGGTTTAGAGTTCGGGATACGAACTAAACTAGCGGTGCTTGTTATTAAACAGCTTGAAACAAAAACAAAAAAAAGAGAGAGAGAGAGAGAGAAAAGGAAATGAGGGGCATTTTGGTAAAATGCCACCATAACATAAGCTGACTTCTTTCTCCTTCATGTGTCCCCCTCCCCGCCCGACATCTCTCTCTCCTCAGCATCTTTTTCCTCCTCCTCAATTTCCTCCATAAATGCACCAACAGCTCCATCCTTCGATGGAATTTCGCCACAAATATCCTACAAATTCACCCCCTTTACCTTTCCCACTAGCTAATAGACCTTGGGTGCGGAATCTGAGCAAAATCGGAAGCGGCCCAGCCCGATTTCGGGTGAATTGGGCGGCGATTTGGGGGCATCGAACGCATGCCAGACTCAGCCACGCAACCTTGCCTCTAGCTTCTTCAATTGCCACGCAAATTAGGGTTGAATTCATAGACAAGTATCCCTCTCAATTTCAGTTTACTGAGTGCACGTCTGGGGTGGAAATTAGGGTCCGAATGGCACGGGTCGGTCACGGTTTGGGGTCAAGTTGCACGGCCAGTGAGCTAGGGTCAACGGTTGAGGTTCACCAGCCGTCAAAGTTGAGCCAAAACCCCAAAATCGATTCCTCTAGCTTGGAGTCCAAGAGGGTGTTCCTCGCCTCCTAAATTCGTACTAATTTCGAAATCATTTTAAGCTTTCAGTTGCCATGCATGCTAAGTTTAGTTAGTTTATGCTTGATAGTGTCTTGGAATCGATACATGTTAGTTTAATTGATTAATACTCGAAAGTGGCTTAGAATCGATTCAAGCGAATTTAG
>JACYFF010031954.1:41932126-41963495 GCA_017589665.1 Selenicereus undatus
TGTTAATTCGAAGTGAATTATATATGTTTAGCTTCGATTCGAATCAATTTAGGTCATTTATGCCTGAGATGTTAATTCGAAGTGAATTATATATGTTTAGCTTCGATTCGAATCAATTTAGGTAATTTATGCCTCACATGTTAATTCGAAGTGAATTATATATGTTTAGCTTCGATTCGAATCAACTTACTTCATTCAACCTGGAAGCTTTAATTCGAAGTAAAGTATGCATGTTTAGCTTAGATTCGAACTCAATTAGTTACCTCAAGCTCGAAGATTTAATTCGAAGTAAAGTACGCATGTTTAGTTGAGATTTAAACTTAATTAGATAATCCAAGCTTAAAGTTTTAAGTCGAATCATGCCTGGAAACTAACTTCGAAATGAATTGTATGTGTTTGAAACAAATGTATATGAATGTTTAGTCGTTCCATCACTATTTATGAACTTCGACTTGCATCGTACGAGTTTAAAATCGACATATATAAATGTTGAGTCATTATATGGTCATTTATACGCTTAACTATCCCATAATGGCTTACTAACTCTGAAGTAAATTATAAATGCTTAGAGCCCAATCATGTTTGAATTACTAAGTAAAGTGCTATAGTTTTATATGTGGAAGTGATGCTATCTATGCGTATGTATGCTTCCTGTAACGCACCGCTGAATAGTGCTGCTTGCAAAGTAAGTACCTAAACCTTACTGCTTCATAAACTAGCATGATAATATGTTATGATTAATAAATTGAAAAACCGATATGGTAGTTGGATAGTTTGAGGAAGAACTATGAGTGGTTCGAGGATCTTGTGGTACGGTGCTTGTGAGGAGGGAGTTCGGCTTGTGAATTGACCGCAATCGTGTGCAGTGTGGGGCCATGTATGGCTCATTGTGTTGAATTTTTTATGAAGTGCTTAAATATGATACATGTGGACCACCCTTCCCTTCTATGGCTTCAAATTGCATTATGTTCATAAGGTGAGTTTTTCAAAGAAGGATTTTAGATTTTGAAATGATAGCAGCCATAACTATTAGTGCATGATGGCCTATTTTAACTAAATGAATACAGTTTTGGGAGTGAACTCGCTTGAACGGGGGATTCCCTAAAGAGTTTTACAACAGCTGGAGTTGCATGATAACGGATTTCGCTGTGAGATGCAGCAAACTTATTAGTCATTATGACCAATTTAAGTGGCTAAGATAAGTGCTTAGGGACAACAGATGGGAGTCAACCTACATGAATGGGGGAATCCCTATAGCCTAGGGAGTAGTCCCGAGAGACCCTGACGAGGATTAAGGTCCAAAAGTTAGTTGTCATCCGGGGAGGAAGAGCTTGGAGTGAGTTAATCTCACGGGGATTGAGTATAGATCTCTCCCAACCAGCACTTTATGATGATCTTATGCATAGAGTAGTTTCTTATTAAATGAGAAAAGCAGTTGGTGTTTCACCTTTTTAAGTATTTTAGGAAGAAACATTTTGAGGGTCACTATGAGACCTAGATGACAGAGATTCTTTCAAAGAATATGAACCCCAAGAGGCTAAGAGAAGAGTTTTTATGATCCTCAAGAGGCTAAATGAAGTGTTTTCAATAAAAAGAAAGAAAGCTTTTTGAGTATGACATGTGCATGTTCTAAGTATAGCTTATGAATGAGATATTAAGTAAGATAAGAATATGAAACAGAAGTCTTATGAGCATATTCATGCATACCCTATGAATGAGATTTGATTGAGACTTGAAATTTGTAAATCTTATGCACCTCATATGAATGAAATGCCAAGAAAAGTATGATTATAAAAAGAGATAGCCCTATGTGCACATCATGTGAGTAGGGTTTCATGCATTGTTCGAATAGATTGCTAAGAAGTTATGTTTATGAAAAAGAAAGTCTCTGTGCTTAGCCTCGTCACTTGTTTAAGTGTTTGACTGTCTGCTAGTAAAGAAGATTGGTCATTTAGAGACCTAGAAATGTGTTTGAGTGTTTAAAGTCTAGTTTGTGATTGGTAATGTTTCCGTAGGACTTTTATGAATGTCTAATATGATATAAAAGTATGGATACGTGATATATGACTAGTAAAGATATTATTACCTGCAACGGTTTTCGTTTTAAGGGGGTTGGGGGACATTCAGTGAGCATGTGGTTGCTCATCCCACTACTCTTTCCCCTTTTTCCTCAGGTTTTCTTTATGACAGGAAAAAGTTAAGTCAGCTATGTCAAGAGGGAATCTATTCTCGCTTGCAATGTGTCATGTATGCCTACTTGTGTCTTTAATGAAGTTTTGTAAAGTTTGTAAACGTTTGTAAACATTTGTAAATGAGTATTCTAGTTCATGTAATGCATATTATTTATGAGTCGCTCAGTATGGCCATATGAGCCGACCTTCTAATTTGTTAGATGTCTTCTTGGTTAAAGTCAGTTATGTTTTAGGATGTAAACCCCATACTCTGGTCGTGTAGACCGTTGAGTTGTATCCTTCGTTCCTTCTTTGTTCATGAACTATTCTGTTTAGTGTACTCCGAGCGAGTGGCTAGATGATTGAAGCTAATTATGTTTGTGATTAGAATGCTATGCAATGCTATAGTATATGGAGGGCAATTATACCTTGAATGAACAAATTACTAACACTATGCTAGCTGTGTGCATGTTTGTATGATTACTCTTTATGTTTTAAGGTAATATGAAATATTCATTACCCTAAATCACGTAATAAGCCCGCTAAACCTTTAGGATATGTTTTGTAATCATTTGTAAATATGAAATACAAACCTAAACATACAAACATTACTATTTATGTTTTAAGGTAAATATGAAATATTCATTACCCTAAATCACGTAATAAACCCACTTTTAATGAACATCAGTATTGCCCGCTATGAATACTATTTAATATAATAGGGAGGTACTATAGCATCAAATGATTAGAATGCTTCAATAGTAATTTACAAACTTTAAAGAGATATGTTTTTAAGGCAATCAAAGGTTCATACAATACGGGCCAAACTATTTAATTGTACATTCATAGCCTGTGTCCCTCTCTACATCCGTATGTCGAAATTATGTAATAAATCCCTAAAAACATTCATATTCAAGATGCTAAGGAAAGGTTGTCAGGGTTATCTGTGTATAATTGAAGCTACAAAACCAAAAGATCTAGACTTGAATGAGATTCCAGTAGCAAGCGAGTACCCACAGGTCTTCCAAGAAGTACCGGGGCTACCACCCGATCGAGAAATTGAGTTTACCATTGAACTTGTACCTGGTACTGCCCCAATATCCAAGGCACCTTATCGAATGGCACCTGCTAAATTCACATAATTGAAACCTCAGCTGCAGGAGTTACTTGACAAGGGGTTAATCCAGCCTAGTGTTTCACCCTGGGGAGCACCAGTGCTCTTTGTGAAAAAGAAAGATGGAAGTTTGAGGTTATGTATCAACTATCGAGAGCTAAATAAGGTGACGGTTAAGAATAAATACCCACTTCCCAGAATTGACGACTTGTTTGATGAGCTGGCCGGTGCTTCGGTATTCTCAAAAATCGATCTGAGATCGGGATATCATCAATTGAAGATCAAGAAGGATGATGTGCCTAAAACCGCCTTTCACACTCGATATGGGCATTATGAGTTTTTAGTATTACCATTTGGATTAACAAATGCCCCTACTTTCTTCATAGACTTAATGAACAGGGTCTTTAGACCCTTCCTCGATAAATTCGTAGTGGTATTCATCAATGATATCTTGGTGTACTCCAAGACAAGGGAAGAACATGCAAACCACCTACAAATGGTAGTGAAAACCCTAGAGGAGCACAACCTATATGGCAAGCTTAAAAAGTGCGAGTTTTGGTTAGAAAAGGTACAATTTTTGGGACATATAGTGACCAAAGATGACATATCGGTGGACCCGGCAAAGGTAAAGGCCATTGTTAATTGGCCAAGACCCACAAACGTCTCCAAAGTTTGAAGCTTCTTGGGTGTGCCTGGCTATTGTCGAAGATTTGTAGAGGGTTTTTCTAAACTGGCCTTACCTATCACAAAACTACTTCGGAAGACTAACAAATTTGAATGGACAAAGGAGTGCGAAGATAGCTTTCAGGAGCTAAAAAGACGACTAGTATCTGCACCAATACTAGTTGTACCTGAGGGCAATGAAGGGTTTGTAATCTACAGCGATGCATCCAAGAAGGGACTAGGATGTGTATTAATGCAAAAAGGTAGAGTCATCGCTTATGCCTCTCGCCAATTGAAGCCTTACGAAGAGAATTATCCAATACATGACCTAGAATTGGCAGCGGTTGTGTTCGCCTTGAAAATCTGGAGACATTACCTCTGCCGTGTAAGGTGTGAAGTCTATACTGATCATAATAGCTTCAAATAAATTTTTACTCAAAAAAAGTTGAATATGAGGCAAAGAAGATGGCTAGAACTCCTGAAGGATTATGATATGGAGGTGAAATATCACCCTGGTAAGGCAAACGTGGTGGCTAATGCACTGAGCAGAAAATCTATTGGATCTGTAGCCTGTCTGCTTACACAAGAAAAGAGACTCCTAAAAGAGCTTGACGTGCTACAAATAGAGGTAGTACTGCCAGGGAATCAAAGCTACTTGGTAGTGCTCCAAATCTGTTCGCCATTGGTTGAAGAGATCAAGCAACAGCAGAAGGACGACCTTGAACTTATGAAGATAAGATAGGGTGTGGAAGAAGGAAAGAATGAGGAATTTTCAATCCAAAATGGAGTACTTTGGTATGAGAATAGACTTTGTGTACCAAACATAACAGCTTGCAAGAAGAAGTTGTTAAAAGAAGCACATAACTCCACACTTACTATCCACCCTGGAGGTACGAAGATGTACTGTGACTTGAAAACCCATTATTGGTGGAATGGGATGAAGAGGGACATCGTGGAGTACGTGGCTCGGTGCCTTACTTGCCAACTGGTGAAAACTGAGCAACAGAAACCTGGAGGATTACTACAACCCTTGCCAATTCCAGTATGGAAATGGGAACACGTCACCGTGGATTTCATGATTGGAATGCCAAAAACCATCAGACAGCACGACAGTTTGTGGGTTATAGTTGACAGACTGACCAAGGCCGCACACTTCTTAGCCATCAAGGCCACTTTCACCTCTGAGCAATTGGCTAACCTATACATTAAAGAGATAGTTAGACTGTATGGTGTGCCACTCAGTATTGTGTCAGATCGCGATACCAAGTTTGTATCTTGCTTCTGGCATGGTTTTCAAAGAGCAATGGACACAGAACTACATTTAAGTACGGCCTTCCATCCTCAGATGAACGGACAATCTGAAAGAACCATTCAAACCTTGGAGGATATGTTGAGAGCCTGTGCACTCGATTACGCCGGAACTTGGGATCATAACCTACCTTTGGTCGAGTTTGCATACAATAATAGTTACCACACTAGTGTAGGCATGGCTCCTTTCGAGGCATTGCATGGTAGACGTTGTAGAAGTCCTATTTGTTGGAATGAAGTAGCAGAGAGGGAACCTTCCAAGGTAGAATTAATCGATCAAACGATTGAAATAATTAAGATAATCCGAAAAAGGCTACAAGTTGCCCAGAGTTGACAAAAGAGCTACGCGGATATTAGGAGAAGACCACTGGAGTTTGAAGTTGGAGATCATGTGTTTCTGAAGGTATCTCCACTAAAGGGGAGCATAGGATTTCGTCAAACAAGCAAACTGAGTCTGAGGTTTATCGGACCGTTCGAGATTTTGCAAAAAGTGGGATCAATTGTATACCGACAAGCCTTGCCGCCCTCGCTGCAAGGCATTCACGACGTCTTTCATGTATCCAGTCTTTGGAAATATGTTCCAGATCCGGATCATGTCATTCGATATGAACCCCTGCAAGTTAAAGGAAATCTCACCTATGTAGAAGAACCCATTCGGATTTTGGAGAAAACGGAGAAGAAGCTGAAAAACAGGAGCATTTCCTATGTTAAGGAGTTATGGAAACATCATAAGGTGGCAGAAGCAACTTGGGAATTAGAAAGCGAAATGTGTGAGAAATATCCTACATTATTTTCATCAGGTAACAAAATTTCGAGGACGAAATTCTTTAAAGGGGGGGAGAGTGTAAGGGCAGCACCTTCATTCTATTGTTGACTACTTGTTTCAGTTGCTAAATTTACGAAGTTGCGTTTGAATTATTGTTCGAAACAAATATTAAGTCAGCTGTGTGCGTTTTTAACTATTAATTTCACTAAAAAGGGCGACTATATGATTAATGTCATTACTGACGTTACTCATTTATAAAATTATTGAATCGATGCTAACCCGAGTTTTTAAATTCGTTTTTTGGTTTACTTAGTCGATTCCCAAAGTTTAAATTAAAATGTTAATTGTAGGACATTTCGACACGAGCTTAGACTAATCGTTAATAAGTTTAGGGCCGGAACCTAGTTGAAGCATGTTAATTGAGCCAAAAAAAAAGGAAAATGGAACAAAAGGGGGGGTTTCGGGCCTCAGGCACCTGAAAATTCACAACCCGCCTCCCTCTCTCTCTAACTCGCCTCTCTCTCTCTCTCTCTCTCTCTCTCTCTCTCTCGCTCGCGGGCCATCGGTCGCCGTCTGGCGTTACCGCCAATAGCCACTCGTCGCCGGTGAGAGAAAGGGATGCCTGGTCCCCTTAGCACGCGTCGCCAGCCGCCGACCACCACCGTTCTCTCCCCCACTTCACTCCTTACGGCTGAGCAAACCCAGAGACCCACACGTCGCCACCCCGAAATCCACCACCAAAATGCCGGAATCCGGTCGTGCTCACCAAAAACGACCCCCATTATAAATTATGAGGTCGATTCAAGCCAAACCGCACTAAAACTTCATCAAATTGGAAGCTAGGGTTTCGGGTTAGTGAGCAGTCGAGCTAGTGTTCGGGTTCAGTGAGTTGGGCATGCGATTGGGACCAATCAGATCGAGGATTGAGGTTTTTCGGCCCTCAAAGTCGAGCCATAGCCCTTAGAATGGGTCCTCTAGCATGGAATCGAGGTGGGTGTTCCTCGCCTCCTAAATTAGTAT
Organism: Selenicereus undatus; assembly: GCA_017589665.1. Taxonomy (NCBI): domain Eukaryota; kingdom Viridiplantae; phylum Streptophyta; class Magnoliopsida; order Caryophyllales; family Cactaceae; genus Selenicereus; species Selenicereus undatus. The sequence goes on from JACYFF010031954.1 coordinate 41,939,169, forward strand.
TAATTTCGAAATCGTTTTAAGGTTTTAGTTGCCATGCATGCTAAGTTTAGTTAGTTTACGCCTGATAGTGACTTCGAATCGATACATGTTAGTTTAGGTGATTAATACTCGAAAGTGGCTTAGAATTGATTCAAGCGAATTTAGTTAATTCATGCTTGAAAGTTTAATTCGAAGTGAATTATATATGTTTAGCTTCGATTCGAATCAATTTAGGTAATTTATGCCTAAGATGTTAATTCAAAGTGAATTATATATGTTTAGCTTTGATTCGAATCAACTTAGTTAATTCGAGCTGGAAGCTTTAATTCTTAGTAAAGTATGCATGTTTAGCTTAGATAAGAACTCAATTAGTTACCTCAAGCTCGAAGATTTAATTCGAAGTAAAGTACGCATGTTTAGTTGAGATTCGAGCTTAATTAGATAATCTAAGCTTAAAGTTTTAAGTTGAATCATGCTTGGAAACTAACTTCAAAATGAATCGCATGTGTTCAAAACCAATGTATATGAATGTTAGTCGTTCCATGACTGTTTATGAACTTCGAACTGCATCGTACGAGTTTAAAATTGATATATATAAATGTTGAGTCATTCTATGGTCATTTATACGCTTAACTATCCCATAATGGCTTACTAACTCCGAAGCAAATTATAAATGCTTAGAGCCCAACTACGTTTGAATTGCTAAGCAGAGTGCTATAGTTTTATAGGTGGATGTGATGGTATCTATGTGTACGTACGTTTGTTGTAACACACCATTGAATGGTGCTGCTTGCCAAGTAAGTACCTAAACCTTACCTCTTCATAAACTAGCATGATAATATGTTATGATTAATAAATAAAACAGAGATGGTAGTTGGATGGTTTGAGGAAGAACTATAAGTTGTTCAATGTCCTTGTGGTATGGTGCTTGTGAGGAGGGAGCCTGGGTTGTGAATTGACCGCAATCGTGTGGATTACGAGGCCACGTGTGGCTCATTGTGTTGAGTTGATTATGAAGTGCTTAAATGTGATACATGTGGACCCCCCTTCCCTTCGATGTCTTCAAATTGCATTATGTGCAAAAGGGTGAGTTTCTCCAAGGATTTCATGTTTTGAAATGAAAGTAGCCATAACTATTAGTGCATGATGGCCTATTTTAACTAAATGAATACAGTTTTGGGAGTGAACTCGCTTGAACAGGGGAATCCCTAAAGAGTTTTACAACAGCGTGAGTTGCATAATAAAGGATTTCTCTGTGAGAGGCAGCAAACTTATTAGTCGTTATGACCGGTTTAACTGGCTATGATAAGTGCTTAGGGACAAAAGATGGGAGTGAACCTACTTGAACGGGGGAATCCCTATAGCCTAGCGAGTAGTCCCTAGAGACCCTGACGAAGGTTAAGGTCCAAAAGTTAGTGGACATCCCAAGAGTAAGAGCTTAGAGTGAGTTAATCTCACTGGGATTGAGTGTAGATCTCTACCAACCAGTACTTTATGATGATCTTATGCCCAGAGTAGTTTCTTATTAAATGAGAAAAGCAGTTGGTGTTTCGCCCTTTTATGTATTTCAGAAAGAAAGTTTTTAAGGGTCACTATGATACTAAGATGAAAGAGTGATGTACCTGCCGATGACCAAGCTAGGGTTCACCAGAATACAAGTAGCTTAGCAACCAAAGGAAGATAAAATCAAGGGGAAACCAAGGGAAAGTGGGTACATATCATGATGGTTCTGAAGCATCAAGCATGTGAGGGAGGAATAGTGCTTAGAATCAAGTGATTCTAAGTGGGAAAACAAAGGTTCTTTAATGTGAAGGGATGTATAGCACAAGGAGGGAATGTACCCAAGCTAAAAACCACCAAGGAGGATGAGAACAAGAGAGAAACCCACGACCTTGGGGGTGGCACGGTCGTGCCCTTAAGCACGGGTAGGCCGCGCCACTTTGCTGCCCATTTTGCCTAGCTACTTCCAAATAGCACGATTTGGGGTGGTTTCGTGTTTGGAAGGAAAGCTATGCCAAGGGGAGTTTTCTTAGCTTGAATTAAGCATGGGCATGGACATTGGAAGGGTTATGGATGTGTGGAAATGGAAAGAAGAATCAAGTAAGGATTACTAACTTCAAATTAAAGCTAGCAAATCCACTTTAACCTTCCTTGAAAAACCTTGACTATACCATCGGATTGGATAGAACTAAACTTAAGCAAGGATACAGAAACACCACCAAGCTAAGTTTAGGGCCCTTAAAAAAAAGTGATAAGATATAGAAACACCACTTAACATTTGCTTAAGACTCACTTGATCACCACCTTAATTGGCCTAATTAAGGATAAGCAAGTAAGGGTTTGAAGGAAGAAAGCACAAATGCTCTCAATCTGATTTTATCATTCAAAAGGGGTTGGTTTTCTTGCCTTGGCCGTGATCCCCTTTAATAGGCGGCAACATATGATGGCCAAGCTAAAAATCACAAGCACACATACACCTCACTTTTCCTTACTAGGTAGGAAAAGGATTAGAGAGCTAATTACAACCTGATTTTGCTAATGGGTATTACAAGCATCTTAAACTAATCTAATACATCAAAATATGAATCTAATACTTGTCTAACCTATTAATAAACTACTTAACACTTGATTACACACTAATACAACCAGCAAGTAGTCTAGGAACCCCCATGTACAGCCGTCTTTTGCATGGCCACTTTGCGGATGGCCAATGGGAAAAAGACTCCACATCCTTGCTTTGTCTAGCTCCCATTGGTGGTTCTTTCAAGAGGCAGCCAATACTAGAGCTCTTTGGGGTGTGTGCCAAGCTTGAAACGTGTGCCAAGCTGTATTACAAGTTCAAGAAATCGGTTGGGGCTCTTAGTAAACCGGTTTGTACTAAACCGGGTTTAGAGGACAGTTTCTGGCCGGTTTTTAATGCATTAATTCATCATAGCAAAAGTGTCCATGACTTGGATTTTAAACATGGGGGGAAATTTTTAGGATGTGTATAAACCCCCCCCCCCTCTACAAAGAAATCAAGGTTTGGACATGTTTAAGTATGGTAATTAGGCGTAAACATTTTACTGCGCAGATTAGGGCCTGATATGACCGGTTTGGAAAAACACCTTGTGTCTTCATCCTCTTGTGGGTATGATTGAAATTTGATGCTTGTACCTGAAATTACACATCTTGAGGATTCGAAAAATGTATAAATTCGTCACTTAAGCATTAGTATAGCTTAAGTTATGACTTAATCAAAACCAGGTTAATTCTGGATTGCTGGGCAATTTTGACATCTCTTGGTTTTTGGCTGATTTGGATGACCAAATGAACTCCAAATTGGATGCAACTTGTCTTGTTGGAAAGCTTACATCTTTAAATTGAAATCCATGCAAATATATCAGACTTAAACCATGTTGATGTTTGTCGAAAATTGCTCACAAAATCAGGTCAGTGTTGGAATGAACTTTATGCCCTGCATAGAACAACTAAAACGAAATTTGGTTGAATTATACAACCTTTAGCCAGCATATTAGTAATGCCAAATTGATTTGATTCTTTTAAATCAAAGGTCATGGTGACATATCCATCATCCTCCCTTTGTTAAAAAAGATTTGTCCTCAAATCAACCTAGCTAGTAGTAGGGGCTCTCCTTCATCCAATTCTGGTTAGAATAAGATTAGCCAAGAAAATAAGTCTCTTTTGGTCCTGGTGACTTATTTCTTCTTCTTCTCCTTAATGATATGAATGATGAACAAAGGAGAGTGGGGGAACAAGCTTCGAACATCCTCTTCAAAGTCACTTAACACATGGTTAGGGTCTTTTTGTGAGGGTTCTGGAATAGATTGACAGAATTTTGTGGGGAGTGTATTTTTGTGGGTGGGGGTGGCGTGGGCAAGGTGGTGGGGTGGGGGTGATGAGCTTGAACTCCCTTTGCTAAAAGGTTGTTCAAGTGGTGGGAAGCATGTTTCATGTTGTACTTGGCTTAGAACTTCATTCAAAGCCAAATGTTCTTCTTCACTAGCCTCTTCTTTAATGATCTCTTCTTGAGTTTCCTCAAGTACGGGACCATTTGATTCTTCTCTTTATTCCTCATTCTTTTCTTCATTGGCTAAAACTTGAGCCAAAGTGTATACTTCTTTGTTGGGGCAGATTGAGGTAGAATGACCAATACCTTGACACTTAGAACATCTTTGCATGCTCTCTGCAACAAGGGTAGTCTTCTTAGGAGGGACTAAGCTGAATCCGAACATCAACTCATGTTGTCTCATGCATGCATCAAATCTTTATTCAAGACTCATGCTGAAACTCATGGTAGTACTTGATGTATGTAAGGGAATGTGTTTGGATTTTGTGTTTTGAGAGCAAGGGGATGCACCAGGCCAAGGATGAGACTTAGCTCTGATACCAAATATGATGTACCTGTCGATGACCAAGCTAGGGTTCACCAAAATATAACTAGCTTAGCAACCAAAGGAAGATAACATCAAGGGGAAACCTTGGGAAAGTGGGTACATATCATGATGGTTGTGAAGCATCAAGCATGTGAGGGAGGAATGGTGCTTAGAATCATGTGATTCTAAGTGGGAAAACAAAGGTTCTTTAATGTGAAGGGATGTATAGCACAAGGGGGGAATGGACCCAAGCTAAAAACCACCAAGGAGGATGAGAACAAGAGAGAAACCCACGACCTTGGGGGTGGCACGGTCGTGCCCTTAAGCACGTGTAGGCTGTGTCACTTTGCTGCCCATTTTGCCTAGCTACTTCCAAATAGCACGGTTTGGGGTGGTTTTGTGTTTGGAAGGAAAGTTATGCCAAAGGGAGTTTTCTTAGCTTGCATTAAGCATGGACATGGACATTGGAAGGGTTGTGGATGTGTGGAAATGGAAAGAAGAATCAAGTAAGGATTACTAACTTCAAATTAAAGCTAGCAAATCCACTTTAACCTTCCTTGAAACACCTTGAGTATAGCATCGGATTTGATAGAACTAAACTTAAGCAAGGATACAGAAACACCACCAAGCTAAGTTTAGGGCCCTTAAAAAAAAGTGATAAGATATAGAAACACCACTTAACATTTGCTTAAGACTCACTTGATCACCACCTTAATTGGCCTAATTAAGGATAAGCAAGTAAGGGTTTGAAGGAAGAAAGCACAAATGCTCTCAATCTGATTTTATCATTCAAAAGGGGTTGGTTTTCTTGCCTTGGCCGTGAGCCCCCTTAATGGGCGGCAACATATGATGGCCAAGCTAAAAATTACAAGCACACATACACCTCACTTTTCCTTACTAGGTAGGAAAAGGATTAGAGAGCTAATTACAACCTGATTTTGCTAATGGGTATTACAAGCATCTTAAACTAATCTAATACATCAAAATATGAATCTAATACTTGTCTAACCTATTAATAAACTACTTAACACTTGATTACACACTAATACAACCAGCAAGTAGTCTAGGAAGCCCCATGTGTAGCCGTCTTTTGCATGGCCACTTTGCGGTTGGCCAATGGGAAGAAAACACAACATCCTTGCTTTGTCTAGCTCCCATTGGTGGTTCTTTCAAGAGGCAGCCAATACTAAAGCTCTTTGGGGTGTGTGCCAAGCTTAAAATGTGTGCCAAGCTGTCTTGCAAGTTGAAGAAATCGGCTGGGGCTCTTAGTAAACCGGCTTGTACTAAACCGGGCTTAGATGACAGTTTCTGGCCGATTGTTATTGCATTAATTCATCATAGTAAAAGTGTCTATGACTTGGATTTGTTCACTCCCATGTATTGTCCCTAAGCACTTATCTTAGCCATTTAAATTGGTCACAACGACTAATAAGTTTGCCGCCTCTTACAGCGAAATCCTTTATCATACAACTCACGCCTTGATAAAACTCTTTAGGGATTCCCCCATTCAAGCGAGTTCACTCCCAAAACCGTATTCATTTAGTTAAAATAGGCCATCATGCATTAATAGTTATGGCTACTATCATTTCAAAACATGAAATCCTTCTTTAAAAAACTCACCCTTATACACATAATGCAATTTGAAGACATCGAAGGGAAGGGGGGTCCACATGTATCACATTTAATCACTTCATAATCAATTCAACACATTGAGCCACACATGGCCTCGCAATCCACACGATTGAGGTCAATTCACAACCCAGGCTCCCTCCTCACAAGCACTACCACAAGGACCTCGAACCACTCATAGTTCTTCCTCAAACCATCCAACTACCATCTCGGTTTTAATTTCACAATCTAGCATCCTAGTCATTATAATATACTGAAAAGCGATACATAACTTACCAACACTGGACTTACCGATTAAACAACTAACAATTGGCAGAGCGCTGCAACCAAAGGTTATAACCATGCACATATATGTATACATATAAGCATCCATACGAACTTGACTTAAAAGGGACGTCTAATTTGTTAGGCTAAACTTAGTAAGCATGAAACATGATTGTACTCATGTATAGCAGTTAGGGGACGTAAACATGCTCAGTTTGTCATCTAAATATTATGTTTAAAGCGATTATATAAGCATAATTTAACTGAATAGACAAGTGTTGATTCGGGCATTCAGTCGGTGACTCTAGGTTACATTTAGCCTAAATACGCTATTTAACCATATTTCGTTTCTAAGTTTTTTGTAAATCATATCAATGTTACTATTTGAACCCATTAGGCATTTATTTACCATGTCAATGTTGACTATTCGAGTCGACCTTTCAAACATGCATTAACTAAATATACTAAACTTGACTCTAAACATGCATGGCTTACTTCGAACCAAACTTTCAGGCACGTATTAACTGAATGCACCAAAGTCATTTCTAACCAATTCAGGCATAACTGAAAGCACACCTACAACCTAAAAACAGATTCTGTGCATTTCTAAGCTGAATTTAAAACTGATTCGAGACATGCATAGCTAATAGCAGCAAGTGACACTTTGGGTATACAATCTGGTTGGCCAGAAATGGGTATGAAATCATCAGGCAACAATTTTTCATTCAATTCTTGACATTTCTAACGAATTTAGCTAACCCTAATCTGATATGCAACATCAATCTGCTGAAAAAGTTTTCGAAATTATTAATAGCTTAGGAGGAGAGAAACACTTACTTGAAATTGCTTAATTTCAACTTAAACACCAACAATCGCACACCTTAATCTGCTGAGCCCCGAACCCTAACCCGAAAGTTTGTAAACCCAGACCTTAGCTCTCGATTTTGATGGCATTTGAAGGTGATTTGGGCTCAAATTCGGCCCCCAATTTATAGAGGAGGCCGTGAGGGGTGTGGGTTGCCAGATTCCGGCATGTGGGTGGCGGATTTGGGGCGAAATACACGTGATTTTCTGGGTCGCTTTGGCCTTGAGAAGTGGAGGGAGATGGGTGGTGGTGTTTGGCGATGGTTGACGCGTGCTGAGGGGAGTAGGCATCCCTTTCTCTCACCGGCGATGAGTAGCTGTTGAGGGTAACGCCAGACGGTGAGCGGTGGCCCGAGAGAGAGAGAGGGAGGTCGGGGTGTTTTTCGGGTTCTTAGGCCCGAAATCCCCCCCTTGTCTAATTTTCTCTTTTTTGGCTCAATTAACATGCTTTAGCTAGGTTCCAGCCCCAAACTTATTAACAATTAGTCTAAACTCGAGTCAAAACGTCCTATAATTAACATTTTAATTTAAACTTTAGGAATCAACTAACTAAAACGAAAAACGATTTTAAAAACTCGGGTTAGCATCGATTCAATAATTTTATAAATAAGTAACGCCTGTAATGACATTAATCATATAGTCGCCCTTTTTAGTGAAATTAATAGTTAAAAACGCACACAACTGACTTAATATTTTTGTCGAACAATAATTCAAACGCAACTTCGTAAATTTAGCAACTGAAACAAGTAGTCAGCAATAGAATGAAGGTGTTGCCCTTACACTCTCCCCCCCCCCCCCCAAAAAGAATTTCGTCCTCAAAATTTTCTTACTTGATGAAAATAATGTAGGATATTTCTCACGCTTTCTAATTCCCAAGTTGCTTCTGCCACCTTATGATGTTTCCATAACACCTTAACATAGGAAATTCTCCTGTTTCTGAGCTTCTTCTCCGTTTTCTCCAAAATCCGAATGGGTTCTTCGACATAGGTGAGATTTTCTTTAACTTGCAGGGGTTCATATCGAAAGACATGATCAAGATCTGGAACATATTTCCGAAGACTGGATATATGAAATACGTCGTGAATGCCTTGCAGCGAGGGCGGTAAAGCTAGTCGGTATGCAATCGATCCCACTTTTTGCAAAATCTTGAACGGTCCGATAAACCTCGCACTCAGTTTGCCTTTTTGCCCAAATCCTATGCTCCCCTTTAGTGGAGATACTTTCAGAAACACATGATCTCCAACTTCAAACTCCAGTGGTCTTCTCCTAATGTCCGCGTAGCTCTTTTGTCGACTCTAGGCGACTTGTAGCCTTCTTCGAATTATCTTAATTATTTCGATCGTTTGATCGATGAATTCTACCTTGGAAGGTTCCCTGTCTCCTACTTCATTCCAACAAATAGGAGTTCTACAACATCTACCATACAATGCCTCGAAAGAAGCCATGCCTATACTAGTCTGGTAACTATTATTGTATGCAAACTCGACCAAAGGTAGGTTATGATCCCAAGTTCCAGCGTAATCGAGTGCACATGCTCTTAACATATCCTCTAAGGTTTGAATGGTTCTTTCAGAGTTTCCGTCTGTCTAAGGATGGAAGTCATACTTAAACGTAGTTCTATGCGTATTGCTCTTTGAAAACCATGCCAGAAACGAGATACAAACTCGGTATCGCGATCTGACACAATACTGAGTGGCACACCATGCAGTCTAACTCTCCTTAATGTATAGGTTAGCCAATTTCTCAGAGGTGAAAGTGGCCTTGATGGCTAAGAAGTGTGCGGCCTTGGTCAATCTGTCAAGTATAACCCACATACTGTTGTGTTGTCTGATGGTTTTTGGCATTCCAATCATGAAATGCATGGTGATGTGTTCCCATTTCTTCACTGGAATTGGCAAGGGTTGTAGTAATCCTCCAGGTTTCTGGTGCTCGGTTTTCACCCGTTGGCATGTAAAGCACCGAGCCACGTACTCTGCGATGTCCCTCTTCATCCCATTCCACCAATAATGGGTTTTCAAGTCACAGTACATCTTCGTACCTCCAAGGTAGATACTAAGTGTGGAGTTATGTGCTTCTTTTAACAACTCCTTCTTGACAGTTGTTATGTTTGGTACACAGAGTCTATTCCCATACCAAAGTACTCCATTTTGGATTGAAAATTCCTTATTCTTTCCTTCTTCAACACCCTTTCTTATCTTCATAACTTCAAGGTCGTCCTTCTGCTGTTGCTTGATCTCTTCAACCAATGGCGAAGAGATTTGCACTACTAAGTAGCTTTGATTCCCTAGCAGTACTACCTCTATTTGTAGCACGTTGAGCTCTTTTAGGAGTCTCTTTTCTTATGTAAGTAGACAAGCTATAGATCTAGTAGATTTTCTACTCACTGCATCAGCCACCACGTTTCCTTACCAGGGTGATATTTCACCTCCATATCATAATCCTTCAGGAGTTCTAGCCATCTTCTTTGGCTCATATTCAACTCTTTTTGAGTAAAAATGTATTTCAAGCTCTTATGATCAGTATAGACTTCACACCATACTCCGTAGAGGTAATGTCTCCAGATTTTCGAGGCGAACACAACCACGGCCAATTCTAGGTCATGTGTTGGATAATTCTCTTTGTAAGGCTTCAATTGGCGAGAGGCATAAGCGATGTGCCTTTTTGCATTAATACACATCCCAGTCCCTTATTGGACGCATCGCTGTAGATTACAAACCCCTCATTGCCCTCAGGTACAGCTAGCATTGGTGCAGATACTAGTCGTCTTTTTAGCTCCTGAAAGCTATCTTCGCACTCCTTTGTCCATTCAAATTTGTTAGTCTTCCAAAGTTGTTTGGTGACAGGTAAGGCCAGTTTAGAAAATCCCTCTACAAATCTTCAATAATAGCTAGCCATACCCAAGAAGCTTCGCACTTCAGAGACGTTTGTGGGTCTTGGCCAATTTACAATGGCCTTTACCTTTGCCGAGTCCACCAATATGCCATCTTTGGTCACTTTATGTCCTAGAAATTGCACTTTTTCCAACCAAAACTCACACTTTTTAAGCTTGGCATATAGGTTGTGCTGCTCTAGGGTTTTCAATACCATTCGTAGGTGGTTTGCATGTTCTTCCCTTGTCTTAGAGTACACCAAGATATCATCGACGAATACCACTACGAATTTATCAAGGAAGGGTCTAAAGACCCTGTTCATTAAGTCCATGAAGAAAGCAGGAGCATTTGTTAATCCAAATGGTAATACTAAAAACTCATAATGTTCATGTCGAGTGCGAAAGGCGGTTTTAGGCACATCTTCCTTCTTGATCTTCAATTGTTGGTATCCCCATCGCAGATCGATTTTTTAGAATACCGAAGCACCGGCCAGCTGATCAAACAAGTCGTCAATTCTGGGAAGTGGGTATTTATTCTTAACTGTCACCTTATTTAGCTCTCGATAGTCGATACATAACCTCAGACTTCTATCTTTCTTTTTCACAAAGAGCACTGGTGCTCCCCAGGGTGAAACACTAGGCTAGATTAACCCCTTGTCAAGTAACTCCTGCAACTGAGTTTTTAATTCTGTCAATTCAGCAGGTGCCATTCGATAAGGTGCCTTGGATATTGGGGCAGTTCCAGGTACAAGTTCAACAGTAAACTCAATTTCTCAATCGGGTGGTAGCCCCGGTACTTCTTGGAATACCTATGGGTACTCCCTTGCTACTAGAATCTCATTCAAGTCTAGATCTTGTGGTTCTGTAGCTTCAATTGTACACAAATAACCCTAACAACCTTTCCTCAGCATCTTGAATGCTTGCGTAGTAGACACAGTTGGAATGGTCGCTTGGTGGCCACTTCCCACAAAGGTCACTTTTTCTCCATCAGGGGCCGAGAAGGTAACCAGCTTCCCTTCACAATAAATAGTAACTTTATGCTTAGTTAACCAATCCATCCCTAGAATAACATCCTAGCCTTGTATATTTAGTTGCACTAGATCTACAGGAAGAACTCTCCCTTCTAATGTAACAGTACAATTTCTAAAAATAACAACAGTGTAGTAGGTAGGGCCTTAGGGAGTGGTTACATATAGCTGCACATCCATTTCGTCAGGCTTACTGGCGAGATTCTTTGCAAAAGTAGGATTCAGAAAGGAATGCGTCGCACCCGAATCAAATAAAACATGAGCGTAAAGATGATTGATAAGAAGGGTACCTGATACAGTAGCAGTGAGGTCCTCTGCCTTTTCACCTTTCAGAGAGAACACTCGGCCACCTACCAGCGGCCTTTTCCCACCTCGGCTGCTTCCCAAAGTTGCATTTACAGGAGGACGGCCTCTTTATAAGATTGAGTTAGCTCCCGTACCTGAACCTTGTGTGTTACTTAGTCGATTCCAGGACTTGTTGGGGCAGTTTGCAATCTTATGATCTGTAGCCCCACATCCATAACATCCTTGAATACCGTACTTACACAGACCATAATGCAAACATCCACATTGAATGCAGGGTTCCACCTCCTATCTTGGAGCAGCTTGCATTCCTTTACCCCGATCCCTCGCGGGGTTGAAGTTTCTGAATCTCTTGTTCCCCTGAGCACTGGATCCTCTTTGGCCGAATTTTCTTTTGGCTTGGCCTATCTGCCGACTCTCAGCTTCAGTTTCTTCTACGACCCGAGCTATTTTCATTGCCCTCTGATACATTTCTTGGAAGCTGGTAAAAACATGTCCTACTAAATGGTACCTTAAGCCAATCGATACTGTTGTGCTTAGATGATGCTACTTAGTGCTATGTGACGTTCTTATTGTTCTAACGTGTCATAGGAATCTCTGAGTTAACTATTGTGATCCTAGATGTGACTTGAATTCGTGTTTTACAATAAGACTACTAGCATATGACCTTGAGGAGTCAACTGCCCAATTTTCCTTCCTTTAAACTTCGATTCGTAGCAATGCATGTAAATAGAGTTGTTGTTTACTATGTGCATTCAGTCTAGATAATCAAAAGTCTATGTTCGTTTTCAAAACAAGCTCAATATGGTTGTCCATGCCAACTCATTTGCCCCTCTTCAATGCGATTTGCCCTCGGCGCCCAAATAGAGTGAATAGACGCTTCAACAGGATTGGTGAAGAGGAGACTAGATACCATGTGCCTTTTTTTTCAATTTAAATTGTTTGTAATTGATATTTGGATGTTAGTATGATTTGTGTAGATCGTGTCTAGGTGTGCGCGTTTTAGGCATGACTGAGAATAGTTTGGGAATTTCGGGGACGAAATTCTTTTAAGGGGGGAAGAGTGTAAGGCCCGCGTACCTTATTTTCTGTTAAGTTGTTCGTGACGCGTTTTTGCATTATAAAAACCTATTTTATTTAACAATGCGAGTTAAATTATTAGTGATGTGCCTATGTGAACGATAATTTTATTGAAAGGATGTTTTTGTCACCATTATTATTCTTATTACTATTATTATTAGTTTTGAAAATCCTTCGATGATTTTTAGTAAGCGTTAATATAGATTATTAACGAGTACTAAATCGATTAGGAACCCGAATACGAATAGGTCGTCAACCTTAGAAGTAGTTTGATGTTATTAAATCGAACCTAGATAGAGTTGGGAATAAATAGTTGATGAAGGATTATATTATCGATTTGAGATTAGAATTGGGGTTACGAATTAGACTAACGGCATCGAATATGACTCAGCTTGGGACAAAAAAATAAAGTAAGGGAGGGCATTTTGGTAAATTGCGCGAAACCCTCCTCTCCTTCTTCCTCATGCGCGACCCCCCCTCTAGACAGTCTCTCTCTTCCTCTCTCTGTTGCTCGTCCTCCTCTTCTCCTCTCGTCCTCCATTAACGCGACTCCAAAGCTCAATTGGGCAGCTGATTTCCGCCATCCACAACTGCAAAACCCCACCCATTCGACCACCCTCCAAGCCAGTATCAATTCATGCGAATTTGGGCTGAAATTCAGAGCAAAATCCAACCCTCTTTCAAGCCGTTTAGGCGCCGAATTGAAGCTCGAATGTGTGCCCAGGTAAGGCCATGCAATTTAGCTTCTAGTTGCTTTTAATCTTCTATAAATGTGCATGCTAAACGACACTTTACTAATTAGATGGAGGTAATCATAACATATTATACCTAATTACCATCTCATATAGTCGTCTAGGAACACTTTGTGACTATGTGACATATGCCTCTTGTATATGCAGGTTTTTCACTTACCATCTCAGTGGTAGTGTATTGTAAGGCTAAGAACTAGAACTTTTTACTAGAATGAGAACGGAGTTCTATGTGACTTATCAAGACCTAGACATTTACTTCTAAGCAATTATGGGGTAAGTTAATCTCACTGGGGGTTCATATTTAAATTTCATTCCAACCTTTCAACTCAAGGAATTGTGAAAAGTAATTGTAAACGGCCTATGGGATTTACAGTTATATAACCCTTACATGCTATAAATATGTGACGTGTATCTATGTACTATAGCCTGGAAACCAACTAACCATATATATAGCACTAATTGCTTAGCTATAACTCTAATTTAGGTTAGTTGGTTTCCAAACATATATATAGTTAGATCTTTACCTAATAACGGTTTGCATGAAATATTCATTACCTATAGTACATGCATTGGCATACCTATATATATATCTATGCCTAAAAACAGCTTTTGTAATTGGTATACCTAGACACAATATATAGAAAGTACTATAATGAACTGAGTATGCCTATAGTAACCCTAGCCTCCTAATATCACGATTTATGTTATGTAACAACGGCAATGGCACTTAGAAAATGACTTATGATATCCAGTCTCCTCCTCGCCAATCCTCTTCAAGCGTCTACTCACTCTATTTAGGCGCCAAGGGCAAATCGCATCAAAGAGGGGCAAATGAGTTGGCGTGCAAAACCATATCGAGTTTGTCTTAAAGAATGAACAACGATTTTCGATAATCTAGACTCAGTTCGCACGAAAAGCAATAATTCTATGCATATGCATCTGTAAGTAGGCATCTAAGGGCACGACAATCAAGACAATGACATCTTAAGGTCATACACTAGTTGTCTCATTCTAAAACTTGAATTCAAGTCACTTTTAGGATCACAATGATTAACATCGAGATTCCTATCCACATTTAGAATAATAAAAATGTCACATAGCACCACATAGCATCACTTAAGCACAACAATATTACATAGCATTGCACAGTATTAGTAATTTAGTATTCTCAGGCCTAGGAATCATAAGCAACATGCAGTCGTCTAGTATGTATATAGCAAGCAATTACAAAATGGAAGCATATGCAACTAATGTTCATATGTTTATACATCCGTCACAACCAGCCTTTAGGCCTCGCATTCATGGCGACTTAGACATAACATGCTAAAATCATATGAAGGGGTTAACTAAGTCGGGTTCATTCTAAAACATGAAGATCTTAGGCCAATCTAAGGTTAAATCATTTACTGGAAGGTTATCACATCACATTAATGTAAGACCCGCCTTCATTATTTTTATGTTAAGTCGCATGTATTACCTTTTTACGCTATAAAGTCGTATTTTTAGTAACTGTATGAGTTAATTGATTTTCGATGTGCTTTTGAGAACTATAATTTTATAAAAAGGGATTTTTATCGCTATTATTGATCTTAAAGTTAATTCGTGCTATTTGCACCTTTAAAGTATATCGGTAGTTTCATTTAGTCGTTTCCCAAGTACGATTAGGTTTTCAACCTTAGAATTAGTTTAGGGTTTATTAATTGAACCTAGACGTATTTGGGAACGAAAGATTGATGAGCGATTGTTTAGAATAAGAGGTTCAAGATTGGATTGACGATTTTAGTTGACTGAGCTTTTAAACCCAAAAAAAAAGAGAAAAGAAAAGGGATAATAAGGGGGCCAAGCCCCTTCTCTTTCTCAGCAAAAACACGCAGGAGGAGGGGGGTTCTCCACCCAGCCCCACGCGAACCACCACTCCAGGAGACAGAGAGAGGGTGAGCGTTGGAGGGTTAAAGAAGGAGCACCGGCCGGCGACGGCGTCGGTGCCGCGATGCGCCGTCGGCCACGGCCATGGACCGGCGAAGAGAGAGAGAGAGGGATCGAGCGAGTGTCAGGGCAAGGTGCTTGGTCCAAAGGCTAGGGTTTCGAAGCCCTCAACCCCACGCCACCACCGTCACCGTCGACGGGCCAGCCAGACGCCGGCGACCACCTCTGCGCTGTGGTTGACTGAAAATCGGCCACGGTTTGGCCGAATTCAATGCGGGTAGAGCCGATACTCGAACGAAATTCACAGCCATGGTGAGTTTCGAGCCTTTTATCCTTCTTTAAGTTGAATCCCCACCTTGAATCCTCCTTAATCGTGCCTAAATTCCTCAGAAATCACGAGCTAGGGTTTTAGGTTTGGGCTAGGTCGAGTCACACGCGAAGAGCAAACGAGTATCCGGGGGTGGGTGTTCGGTTTTTGGCCTCAGTTCAAGCTAATTGCGTGTCTCTAGCATGGAATCGAGGTCGGTGTTCCTTTCCTCCTAAATTAGTATTAATTTCGAAAATGTTTTCAGCAGATTGATGTTGCATGTTAAGTTAGGGTTTGTTAGATTCGTTAGGAATGTCAAGAAATGGGCTGTGCATGATTAGATTCGAACTATTCGGTTAATTTATGCCTGAGATTGTAAATCGATACAAGTTATGTGCGTATAAAGGGAACCATGCGTGAATTGGACTTGAATGAAAACCATGCATGAAAAGAGATTAATTTGTAGTTATAATGACATAGTTAGCTTGAATTTGATTAGAATAAGCTAAGGTATAAAAAGAATTAAAAACGAAGTGGGTTTAATATGTTTAGCTTCGATTCAAGTGTTTAGCGATTCATGAAAAAGGATTAATTTTGAGGTTATAAGAACGTGGTTAGCTTGGATACGACTAAAGTAAGTTAAGGTATAAAAAGAACTAAAAATGAAGTTGGTTTAATATGTTTAGCTTTGATTCAAGTAATCAGTGATGCATGAAAAGGGATTAATTTGAAGTTATAAGAACATGGTTAGCTTGAATGTGACTAAAGTTAGCTAATGTATAAAAAGGGTTAAAAATGAAGTTAGTTTAGTATGCATAGCTTCAATTCGAGTTAAACTAACTAATGCTTGTAATCGAATTAAACTTGAAGTTATTGAGATATGTTTAGTTTCATTCAAAGTACGTTCATGCTTAGGAAAGTTTCCTTTAAAATGCATCGTATATGTCAAATTTGAATCATGTTTGGTTTACTTAGTAAATTCTTGTCAATTGACGACTAAATATGGTTGTATGTGGCTGAAAGGTGCTGTTTGCTCAGGTTAGAGCTTAAACCTCACCCTCTTTTAAATAAGTCTATATGATAACATATTGTGATTAATAAATGAATGAAACGAGCTAGTAGTTCGATGGTTTGAGGACAACATTACGAGCGTTTGAGGTCTTGTGGTACGGTAAAAGTGAGGAGGGGGACTGGGTTGTGAATTAACCGCAATCGTGTGGATTGCGAGGCCATGTGTGGCTCATTGTGTTAAATTGATTATGAAGTGCTTAAATGTGATATATGTGATGTATGTGCTTAAATGCTTAAATCGCATTATGTGCATAATAGTGAGTTTTTCAAAGAAAGATTTCATGTTTTGAAATGATAGCGGCCATAACTATTAATGCATGATCGCCTATTTTAATTAAATGAAAACAGTTTTGGGATTGAACTCGCTTGAACGGGGGAATCCCTAAAGAGTTTTATAAAGGTGTGAGTTATACGTTGAATGATTTTACGATTTGAAATGCAAAGTTATAGCCGTTATGGCCGATACGCTTTAAGTGGCTAAGATAATGTGTTGCGGACAATATGATATGATATGAACGATGTTAACCTAGGGGATAAGTTCGGATAAACCCTAGAGGCCCTGACGAGGGCTGATGTAATGGTCAAATATGTTATATGTAGCCATCCCGGGAGTAAGAGCTTAAGCGTGAGCGTTAGGTCTCACTATGGGGTCGAGAATAGTTCTCACCCGATCAGCACCCTGTAATGATCTTATGCCAAAAGTATTTTCCTACCAAGATAAGAAAAGCAATTGGCCTATGCCAGTTTATATGTTTTAAGCAAAAAGAATGTTTTACGGGCCCGAAGAGGCCAGTTGAATGAAATGTGAAAAGTTTATAATGGTCAATATGCGACCAATATGAAAGAATATGAGCCTCAAGAGGCTAAGAGAAGGGTTTTTATGAGCCTCAAGAGGCTAAATGAAATGTTTTTCAAAGAAAGGAAAGAAAGTTTTCTTTGTATGTTCTATGCTTTTCTTATGAATGTTTTGTCAATGAAATGCTAAGTAAGATACGATTACAAAAAAGAAGGCCTTATGAGCATGTTTTATGCATAACCTATGAATGAGACTTGGAATCTGTGTATGTCTTAAGCATATCATATGAATACGAAATGAAATCTCTTTTAAAAAGGGCAAGAGCCTCAGGAGGTTAAGGAAATGTTTTCAATGAAAGAAAGAAGGTACTGAATGAATGCTTTATGAAGTGATTCCTAAGCATGTTGAAAGTGAAGTGATTCTTAAGCATGTTGAAAGTGGTTTCCAATATTATGTAGTCTCATCCTTTTCCATATCAAACCTGTCTAATTAAAAGTGCATATTAAGTATATAAGTGATACTGTATTCAATGTTCATGTTTTACAAACACATGATGAGTAAGCAAGTTCCTAACATGCCAACCTTAGTCGAAGCTTAGAATCTATCATGCTTAAATGTGTAGCCAAGAGCCTACGAGTTGGGATATGTGGTTTAATACCATGTTAGTATTACTTAACTACTTGTTAGTCGAGGAACTTAATCATTCAGGAGCCTAGAGATGTGTTCGAAGGGTTAAAATGAAATTATGCTTAGTAATAATGTCTTCATAGGAATTCTATGAATGCCTAATATGATATTAAAGTATGAATACGTGATATGTGACTAGTAAAGATATTATTTGCCTACAACGGTTTTGGTTTTAAGGGGGTTGGGGGACACTCACTGAGCGTGTGGTTGCTCATCCCACTACTATTTCCCCTTTTCCTAGATTTTCTTTATGACAGGAAGAAGTGGAGTCAGCTGGAATTGATTATTGCTCACAAGATGTCATTTGTGCCAACTTATGTGTTTAATGAAGTCATGTAAAGTATTTTTAGATTGTAAACGCTTGTAAACAGTATTCGAGGTTCATGTAATGCATATTGGTTATGAGTCGCTCTGTATGGCTATATGAGCCAACCATCCAGTCAGTTAGATGTCTTTTGATTGAAGTTGGTTATGTTTGGGATGTAAACCCCATACTCCGGTTGTGTGAACCGTTGAGTTGTATCTTTTACTGTTACCTTATTAATGAGCTATTCTGTTTGGTGTACTCCGAGCGGGTGGCTCGTCGAGTTATGAACTCCGGCGTGTGGCCGTTGAGTTATGTTTTAAATGTTTACGCTTTCGTTGATTTACAGGGACTTATTGTAAGGCGTTTAGCCTAGAAACATTTAGTGTTCAGGGGAAATTCTGTCCGTTTCGTCCCAGAATTTAAGTAAGAAATTAGGAAAACGTAATGCTTTCGGCCCTAGGGGCTGGGGGTGTTACATTGATGGTATCAGAGCATGGTCCTGCGACCATAGGCCGCGACCTGAGTCTTGCATCTCATATAGGTGCATAGGAACACTTTGTGGTTATGTGACATATGCCTGCTTCATGTGCAAGTGTGCCTTGTAGTACGACCATCTTTGACTTATATGAGGCTCGAGTAGACCGATTAAGTGAAAGTGGCGAGTTATGCGTTAGTATAGGAGTCAAATAGCTCTCCCCACACCTTCAGGTGACGTTGTGAGTACTTCATTGGTGCAATATGCTCCTAACACGCCAATTGATTTCATTAATTGACTTTTAGGTGATCCGGATGAGTCAATCGGATGTATGTGAGCGTAATCCATTTCCTTGTTCTTGTGTGCACTAAGTTGTGTTTTGAATGGTAAATGCCTTTTTCGTGCACTCTCATAAGACAGTCGATAGTTTAAGCACGTCGTTTTAAGTTCGAATTATTGAAAAGCCTTTCTGTAAGCTCGTCTTTGCCCCTGAAGTACGATTTGCTCCTCGGGCCCCATAATGGAGTGAGCAGACGTACTCAAAGGATGGTAGAGAAGAAGTTCAAAACAGATAAGCTATTTTCACCTTTGAAATCCAAAGTTTCGAAATGTTAATATCTTTTCGTTGTCGCGTCAAGATTTATTTTACGTTCTTTAGCTATGTTGAGCGAGCTTAGGTTTCTGAGTACATGCCATTGTACTATACGTGTCGATATCGATTGCTATAATTTTAGTTTATGCATATAGTGATAATTGACTGGTATAATAGCTTGAATAGGGAAATGATGTTTTTAAATGTTTTTAAATGTGTTAGTTCATATTAGTTCATGTTATACAAGTCAATTATCATGCTAGTTCATTTTAGTTCATGTTAATTGATGTTAGTTCATGTAGGATTGCCATAATTGGTAATCCTATTAAAAGATATCTTCCCTCTTTCTTTTGAATTCCGAATTCCTTGAGCTTGTATGCATGCTTGAAGACTACGTGCTAATGGTAGGACCCCGGGAACCATTGCATATTGTACCTAATGTTCCCCTTCTTTGCCATTATTGATTAAACCATGCATTACTTGTTCTTTTTATTATATGGATTATTATTCATGAATGGGCGACCATGTTTTGGCCTAAACGAACCCGAATACATCTAGAAAGCTCAATTGAGAAAGAACCTAGCAGACTTTGGAATTGTACATAGTAAACAATCCCTCCTAAGGCAAGCGACCTACAATACGACTCCTATGATCACCTATAAGATAGATGTACCTCGTAAGACCTCAACGTGTGCCTATGAGGCCATTGATGTCAACCATACTCGCACAATTCTAGTCGCTCAACACCAATTCTTCCTAAATTGGATGAGGTTTAAGGCATGCCATTGACCCTAGGCTGCAAAAGGGGGGATTACATGCATACTTACTTGTCTAAGTGTTCTTTTATGTGACAACATGTGGGTCTGCATGTCTTAAAAATTTATTATGATGTCATGTGCTGTGTAAGACCATAAGAATACATATAGATATGATCTTTGTATGTAACCATCGACGTGTTGTGGTCAAATGCCAACGAAGTGAGTTTGTTTATAGTTGCTTGGCTTGAGTTTGCTTGAACATGTGAGTCTGTAACTATATTAGTTAGAACGATTGATTCATGTACTTAGTTTCACACCACGACTCTTGGATCATCATTCACAACCCATCAATACCGTTCTCTTGTGTTATAGTTGGACTGGTTGAACTCGATGTATGTAATGCGTGATTGGATGACAATAGAGTTATATTTACATGAGCCACGTCTATAGGGATATATACCTCATGTGTAAGAAAGTAGCGTGGTAGAATACTCGAGGTCACGTCATCGTGCGCAGTTTCAAGTATCCTATGAATGATTGGCTTAGTAAATGCGTATCTTGATATTTACTTGACTTAAGTTGGCTTGACATGTGGCTTGATTAGCTAATGATTTAAGTTTTGTAAATAAGGGTATGACCTCACCTCTGATACGTTATCTGCATTCCGTGAATTCTATGATTCCATATTATAGCTGAATAACTGCATACACACATATTTAGAGCATGATGAGACGACCCTAGAAGCCGCACTCACATATTCTTGCAATGAATCAAACATTAAAGCTGTTGGATGAGCATAACTGTCATTTTTATGAATCTATGACTTAAGGGACAATCAGTTCCAAGTAGAGACGTTAGGGATAGTCTCCCCACCATCAAAACCATCGACTTACATTATGCTTTAGCATTTCCATCTCAAGTTATTCTTACCGACATGATACGCTAGTTTTTGTTAATTCGTGATTTTTGATCTCAGTGCTTCGTTGTTAACCCCTACGGGATGTCAATGTGAATTCAAGTGTTATCCCGAGTTCCTTCATTGTCCCTGTGATGTAATTTGATGTCTCTGTTGTCCTATGGTGATGTGGTAACCTCTCATAAATTATTTAACCTTAGATTGACCCAATATCTTCATGTTTTAGAACGAACCTGATTATGTAACCTCTTCATACGACCTTGACATGTCCTGTCTAAGTTACCATGAAGGTAAGGCCCATAAATTAGCTGGAATTGATGTAAGAAAGTGGGAATGACAACCATACATGCTTTCATTTTGGGAATTGCTTGCTATATATATATATATATATATCAACCGATTTCATGTTACCTCCAATTCCTAAACTTGAGAATGCTGAGCTTGCTGATATTATGCAATACTATGTGATGCTGTTATGCTTAAATGGTGTTATGTGACGCTATTATGCTTAAATGATACTATGTGGTGCTATGTGACATTTTTGTTATTCTAAATGAGTTATAAGACTCTCCATGTTAATCATTGTGATTTCAAAGTGACTTGAATTCATGTTTTAGTATGATACTACTAGTGTATGACCTTACTATGTCGTTGTCCCGATTGTCGTGCCGTTAGATGTGCACTTATAGATGCCTATGTCTAGCATTATTGCTTGTCATGCGAATTGAGCTTAGACCATCGAAAATCTATGTTTCATGTTCCAATATGGTTGTCCATGCCAACTCATTTGCCCCTCTTCAATGCGATTTGCCCTCGGCGCCTAAAATAGAGTGAGTAGACGCTTGAAGAGGATTGGCGAGGAGGAGACTGGATGCCATAAGCCATTTCCTTTTCATTTAAAAAGAAATAGTGTTTGCAAAATGAAACCTTTTGAAAACCTATCGCATAAATCTTAGTTGTGTGCATACATTCTAGGAAAGACCAAATTTAGAATTTCGAGGGCGAAATTCTTTTAAGGGGGGAACAGTGTAAGACCCGCCTTCATTATTTTTATGTTAAGTTGCATGTATTACCTTTTTACACTATAAAATCGTATTTTTAGTAACTGTATGAGTTAATTGATTTTCGATGTGCTTTTGAGAACTATAATTTTATAAAAAGGGATTTTAATCGCTATTATTGATTTTAAAGTTAATTCGTGCTATTTGCACCTTTAAAGTATATCGATAGTTTCATTTAGTCGTTTCCCGAGTACAATTAGGTTTTCAACCTTAGAATTAGTTTAGGGTTTATTAATTGAACCTAGACGTATTTGGGAACGAAAGATCGATGAGCGATTGTTTAGAATAAGAGGTTCGAGATTGGATTGACGATTTTAGTTGACTGAGCTTTTAAACCCAAAAAAAAAGAGAAAAGAAAGGGGATAATAAGGGGGCCAAGCCCCTTCTCTTTCTCAGCAAAAACACGCAGGAGGAGGGGGGGTTCTCCACCCAGCCCCACGCGAACCACCACTCCAGGAGAGAGAGAGAGGGTGAGCGTTGGAGGGATAAAGAAGGAGCATCGGCCGGTGACGGCGTCGGTGCCGCGATGCGCTGTCGGCCACAGCCATGGACCGGCGAAGAGAGAGAGAGAGGGATCGAGCGAGTGTCAGGGCAAGGTGCTCGGTCCAAAGGCTAGGGTTTTGAAGCCCTCAACCCCACGCCACCACCGTCACCGTCGACGGGCCAGCCAGACGCCGGCGACCACCTCTGCGCGGTGGTTGACTGAAAATCGGCCACGGTTTGGCCGAATTCAACGCGGGTAGAGCCGATACTCGAACGAAATTCACAGCCATGGTGAGTTTCGAGCCTTTTATCCTTCTTTAAGTTGAATCCCCACCTTGAATCCTCCTTAATCGTGCCTAAATTCCTCAGAAATCACGAGCTAGGGTTTTGGGTTTGGGCTAGGTCGAGTCACACGCGAAGAGCAAACGAGTATCCGGGGGTTGGTGTTCGGGTTTTGGCCTCAGTTCAAGCTAATTGCGTGTCTCTAGCATGGAATCGAGGTGGGTGTTCCTTTCCTCCTAAATTAGTATTAATTTCGAAAATGTTTTCAGCAGATTGATGTTGCATGTTAAGTTAGGGTTTGTTAGATTCGTTAGGAATGTCAAGAAATGGGCTGTGCATGATTAGATTCGAACTATTCGGTTAATTTATGCCTGAGATTGTAAATCGATACAAGTTATGTGCGTATAAAGGGAACCATGCGTGAATTGGACTTGAATGAAAACCATGCATGAAAAGAGATTAATTTGAAGTTATAATGACATAGTTAGCTTGAATTTGATTAGAATAAGCTAAGGTATAAAAAGAATTAAAAACGAAGTTGGTTTAATATGTTTAGCTTCGATTCAAGTGTTTAGCGATTCATGAAAAAGGATTAATTTTGAGGTTATAAGAACGTGGTTAGCTTGGATACGACTAAAGTAAGTTAAGGTATAAAAAGAACTAAAAACGATGTTGGTTTAATATGTTTAGCTTTGATTCAAGTAATCAGTGACTCATGAAAAGGGATTAATTTGAAGTTATAAGAACATGGTTAGCTTGAATGTGACTAAAGTTAGCTAATGTATAAAAAGGGTTAAAAATGAAGTTAGTTTAGTATGCATAGCTTCGATTCGAGTTAAGCTAACTAATGCTTGTAATCGAATTAAACTTGAAGTTATTGAGATATGTTTAGTTTCATTCAAAGTACATTCATGCTTAGGAAAGTTTCCTTTAAAATGCATCGTATATGTCAAATTTGAATCATGTTTGGTTTACTTAGTAAAGTGTTGTCAATTGACGACTAAATATGGTTGTATGTGGCTGAAAGGTGCTGTTTGCTCAGGTAAGAGCTTAAACCTCACCTTCTTTTAAATAAGTCTATATGATAACATATTGTGATTAATAAATGAATGAAACGAGCTAGTAGTTGGATGGTTTGAGGACAACATTACGAGCGTTTGAGGTCTTGTGGTACGGTGAAAGTGAGGAGGGAGACTGGGTTGTGAATTAACCGCAATCGTGTGGATTGCGAGGCCATGTGTGGCTCATTGTGTTAAATTGATTATGAAGTGCTTAAATGTGATATATGTGATGTATGTGCTTAAATGCTTAAATTGCATTATGTGCATAAGAGTGAGTTTTTCAAAGAAAGATTTCATGTTTTGAAATGATAGCGGCCATAACTATTAATGCATGATGGCCTATTTTAATTAAATGAAAACAGTTTTGGGAGTGAACTCGCTTGAACGGGGGAATCCTTAAAGAGTTTTATAAATGTGTGAGTTATACGTTGAATGATTTTACGATTTGAAACGCAAAGTTA
>JACYFF010031954.1:41983495-41997938 GCA_017589665.1 Selenicereus undatus
ATATATATATATATATATATGTACGTCACCAGCTCTAAAACACTATCTCTCGCCACGCTCAACACATTCACGCGTCATCTTCTCCATCAGACCCATATCCGTCATCATCTCACAAAATCACGCATCATCTTCTCCATCCAACTCTACATCTCACGTCTAACCCTCCTATCTGCACCTCCTTATCTCCATTTTCACCACATATCATCATCATCTTCCATCACCATGATTGCCCCTCACCACCTCACACATCATCACTATCATTGCTCATGGTCATCATCAAAGCCAATGTAGTAGCATTCTTATTTATTTTTTATTTATATTTTATTTTAATTCTTTTGTGTTTAGTTTATTGTTGAACATGAAGTCTTTACTCAATAGTGGTGATTCTGTTATTAATATGAGTGAGTAATTTCCTTGTACTTAGTATAATCTATTTGAAACCGTACTAAATTAATTATTTTGAAACAGATTTTATATTTTAGTGTCTAGTTGGTTTTTATTCACGATTCTATAACGATTAGTATCTATGGTTTATGATATTCACATTAGATTAATTAGAATGCATGCTAATTAGTTTAATTCGAATTCATATGATAGTTTAAAAGGCTTTAATACGTAAAAGTTATAGTCTTTTAGGTATTAGTATTGCCCTAATTAATCATGGGTGGCTCAAGCCCATCTCTTTTAATTAGGTAATCATTATAGATCTTTATTAAATCAATTTACTGGTAGATTTGTTACAATATGTTAGATAATGTTTTTCTGATACTTAATGCTCTAGATTGATTAAATTCTTGCACTGGTGTTAGGGTTATCAAAATTAGTAGGGTTTATATTAGGACTGGACCTAAATAAACTATAGTATAAGGAAAAATGGGGAAGATCCGCTAGTGATTGTCTTCTACAGTCTAACTCATAGATAAATCAATTTTTGTGTTGATGAAAAATATTAATTTGCATGGTGGATATAGATTATGCTAAGTATTTTTCATGAATATGGTATCGTTGCTAATTATTTCTTACTTTTTAGTTAATTGCTTTAGTTCGTCAATTTTAATTATTAAATTTATAAGTTTTAATATAAATTTCCTTTACCCTTCCAAAAGAGTAGTCTTTTAGGAGTGTCTTAGTGATTTTATATTATTTATATTTTGGTTTTTAGTGTGATTATAATTTTCAGATTTATTTTCGATTCAGTTTTGCCATTTATTTATGTGCTTGTTAAAAATTAGGTTAAAAATAGTTTATTTTTGTGTTTTTGTGTTTTTTAATCTATTTTAGGGTTTATAAAGTATTCTAATTTACTGCTATTTAATTTCAGAATTTTTGGAAATTATTTGATAATTTTTCAGAATTATTTCATGAATTGAATACATGCCAGTTTTTACTTTAATAAATCTGAAAATTACGTTTTTAATTTTTATTTCATGTTTTTAGGGTTTTATTGTGTCCAGAAAATCATATTCTAAAATCTGGGTATTTGTTTTATTTATTTTTGTATTTACATTAGTGCAGTTTATTATTTCTCTAATTTCATATTTTATTTTCTGTTTTAATTTTCTGTAGTTAATTTTCTGTTTTAATTTTTCTGAATTTAATTACATATAATTTTGAATATATAAAGTTTTAAACTTGCATAATATTAATTTAGATTACTTTCTGTTATTTTTAATATTAATTTTCTGTTTGTTATTTTTTGTTTTAATTTTCAGTGTAATATTGTGTGATTATTTCTGTTTCTAATTTCAGAATATTTAGGATAGTTATTTACTGTTTTTATTTCCAGAATTAAATTTAGAATATTTAGGGGCAATATTAAATAATTTGTTTCAAATTTTTACTTGTTTAATTTGATTTATTTTAGTATTATAAAGAGAAAGTAAAATAAATTAAAGTAGTAAAATTAATTAGACTTAAACTAGCTTACTATCAAAATCTTTCCTCGTGGAATCTATCCCTACTTTTCTATGCTATAAATCTTATTTATAAATCAAAGTCGTCGTTTAATTTGTAACTTTACGACAAGCTTTACATGAAGAGAGTTTGTGTTTAAAGAAATTTACCAATGAGAAAATGAGTTAGGTAAATTCCTTTGAAAAATTTTGAATAACAAAATTGGAGACAAAAGTTATTATTTTTTTAATATTACTCTGTAAAACTAATTTTAACATTTTTGAAATTCTTAATAACTTTTTGTGATGGTGAAATAGTTGAATTAAGGTCGAGTTCAATCCTTACATATGGATTTTAGCTTAATTAAAAAAGTCATTGCTTGTTAATTTGATGCTTGCTATGAATGCAAGTGGGTGTAGAGTTTGACTCTTGAATGCAAATTTCTATTTGAGTAGGCATATAAAATTATGCAAAAGGAAGATTTGTAAACATAACTAAAGGAATATAAATGAAATAGCCAAAAGTCCTTTGCAAATGGGTTTTGAACTACATTTGAGACGTGCTTTTGTACAGGAAAAGATTACCCAGAAAAGAGCAAAATTTAAATAATATGAACAATTATGAAATGTGTCTAATCCCTATATTATTTCATAGTGAGCTAATGCCCTTTTAGTTATTTAAGGTTTTGGTTCCAGTAGTTTTTTATTATATTTAGATTTGGGCTCCCTCTAACAGAGCACAAATTTCTTGAGCTCTCTCTCGTAAAGGGGGAGTCTGCACTATTCCATAGAGAGTTATTAATTTTGGGGTATAATATTTATTTTGCTTCCCAAGCTAAGCTTGGAAGTCTTTCATCAGTGTCTTTTAATAATTTGAGTATGGCTTTTTTATCCTTTTGTATCATATTGAGTCTTCTTATTATTCGAGTCTTTTCTTGTTTTAGGATGTATTTTTCGTTGACTCTAATCATGTCGACTTGCTTAGAAAGAGTTCAGTCTTTTGGGATGATGAATTTGAAGGAAATAGTACATCTCATAATAGTTGTATGAATACTGTTTTGATTTACCTTTAAAGGATTAGATTTGAATAATAGCGGAATGGCAAGTATATCTTTTTATCATATATTTTTAACTAGAATAAATGAATTTTTGAAACAATATTCTTTACAACAAATACACGTGTTGGATAATTCATATTTAATTTGTAGTGGACTTCCATTAATGCTAAGAAGTTGTTCTATTGTTCTTTTACAATATTGGGATAAAATTAATTCTTCTTTAATGTAATTTTGGTCTACACCACTGTCAATGAGGGCTATTGTTTTTACCTCAAAATTATCTTAATTTTTTAAAGTAATATTAATATACCTTTTTTTAAAATTAATTTGATCAATGATTTTCATGAATTTATAATCAAAATTCAATTTTCTTTGGTTTTATATTCTCTTGTTCATAAAATTACAAGTGTTTTGACTAAGTAGAGGTAACTTTGAATATTTTTTTATTGAAATTTAGGATTGTTTAAACCTAACTTTTTCTTTTTATTGGCCTTATTCCTGGTTTTATCATATTTAACGAACATTATTTTCATGGATGTTTTCTGTTTTGAATTTGACTGCTCGGGATCTAAAATGGATATTTTTAAATTCTTCTTACAATAAATGGAGCTTTTAATAGTTGAAGTTTTTTGGAATTGATTTTGATCATTTGAGTAGGTTTTGATTTATCTGAGGGACTAGATTTTGAATATGAATTCTTAGGTTGATTGTTGTCGGATGGTTTATAAATGCAAAGTTTTTGTTTTGCCGAGGTGGGTTTTTCTATTTTTTTTAAGAGCATGGAAAATTTTTAGAAATAATTCTATTTCTTTCTCATTGTTGTTTCCCAAGTTTGCTTCGGGAATAGAAGGAATTTCTTAATTGTTATGCTAATAGGATTGAATAAAGGTGGAGAATTGTTATGAGGAATTTTCCTAACTTTGGGAGAGTTAAAGGAATAACTGTTAGAATTTTCTCACAATTGGATTCCTATCGAATCTAGTTGGGTAGCAACAGTATATAATATTTCATTGGAATAATTATTTAGTTCAATGATTTTGCATGTTTCATCGAAAATTTTTGAGCTTCTAAGGAATCTTTCTCCATATCTCCCTCCCGGGGCTTTTGAAAGGATTTCCGATAATGAAGTTATCTTTGGACAAAGGTATAGATACAGTGGGCAGTGGAGGATGAACAGAGATTCTTGATTGTTTTGTAATGGGATTGTGCCATCATTTCACTTGTTGTTCTCTGGCGCAAATTCATGGATGATCCTCCAAAATAGAAATTCTGTGTTTTTTCAACATGAAGATCTCTATTTGTGGATGCTATTGACAAATTGATGATCCAATTAATTGGAAGTCTAGAATAGTACCTGTCTAAGGCTCACGAAATGAACTAAATCAAAGTAAAGGCCTTCTATCAGAGGTTTTTAAAATGTGAGGGATTTCTCTTATTGTAATATTCATTAGACTTCTAGGATTTGGAATAATGAATTTTTTAGGTATAGTAATTTCGCACCACTTTAGCCTTGTAAGTACATAAGTGGTTGACTCTTCAAATAAACTTGAATGAGCACTATTTCTTCTTTTCTAAAAGGAATAATACTAAGTCTTGGATTGAATTGAGAAGAGAGTAATATAAAACAAACTTGATAAGTAACTACAAAATTTTTATAAAGTTCTTTGAATTTATAAATCATCAAATGAAAATAAAGAATAATAGCTTGGAGAATCCTGGGATCAGTAAGATCTGTAGAATAATTTGGATAACAATTGAAATAAAGTGGACCATTGCAAACATTGGATTGGACATAGAATAAAGTATGTCATGGGATTTCTGTTGTTCGACAATGATCTTTCAAATTTTGTCTTATTCTTTGGGAAAATAAAGTGGTAATTCATAAATCAAATTTTCTTTCCAATAGTTTTCATTGGCTTCTTTCCTATGTTGGAGATAGGCAAGGAAATTATCCTTATACTATTCATAATCGTTCAGACTTGGGCATCTAAGATTTTGAATTATATCTAAATGAGAAGATATTAAGGACATAGGTAAGGCAAGTATCCTTATACCATTTGTAATACTTGAGGTATGGTAATTATTTCCTATGAAGTGCATGACTATGGTATGAATAAGATACTCTACCACATCAAACTTATAAATAATTGTTGGGTTGACCTCAAAGGTTTGTGGATCTTGAATGGTTTCTCTTGAGCTTTGAAGTTGATAGTGTAAAATATTCATCCTATCTTGTTATGTAATAATATTATCTGACCAATTTTTGAGTTGACCTGTGAAGCCGGAAGCAAGGAGTTTTACAGTATCTTTTCTAATTACTCCTTTTGCAATATATGATGTTGTGCAAATTCGCATTTCTTGAAGAGGATGGACAATTTTATAGTCTGACTTTCCATCTATATTTCACTCATAAACAAAAATGTGAAATTTGAAATTTCATTAGATAATCCACAAATTTGATTAACAGTATAATTTCCTTTAAAGCTTTGAATGATTTTGGCTGCTTCATAAGAGCTTAAAACTCTTGAACTGTAGATGAAGGTAATGAGTCTGACTTGAATCTAAAATAGGACAACCATTTGAAAAATCAACTTTGAATATATTGATCCAAGACTCCTTTGTCAAAAGGGATGAACCAAGAATGGTCAAAGCTCCTATAGTTGAATGCTCTAAACCATGCTATTTTGTACTCAAGGAAATTGAAATGTTGTGGTTGAAAATTGACTGAGAAGTTTTTGTATTCAAAGGGGGATTGGCTCCATTCTTTTGTGGAATAAATCTTGAGACTTCTAAACTTTGAATAAAGAACTTTTACTTCGTTATCTTTAATATGCTCGATTCGAGCAGATTTGATGTCAAAGATGATAAGTACATAAAATTTGTAATTTTTGAGTGTGCCTGTTTCCAGAAAGAGACTTTCCTAGCTAAAGAACAAGGTTAAATTTGAAGTTTAAAACTTTTGAATGGTTTGTGGTTCAGGGAAATGAGCAAAGGTTATGAATTTAAATTTTGATTTCGAAAAGTAGGAGGATTGCGATTGGCGTTTTGATAAAACTTGTAGTTGATAAGTTTTCGATTTTTTAGGAATATGAGTACTTATTTCACAATGTGGATGTACACAAGAGGTGATACTTTAATAAGGCTTTCGTATTGTGTTTGAATCTTGATTTCAGGATGAGTTTGAGTTTGAGTATGCCTTCTTATTTTGATAGCAAAGTCTTGGATAGTAGGAACAAAAGGGTGAATTTACTTACCTCTATCTAGATTTGGTGTCATTTGAAAGAGAGAAACTGAAGTGAGGTTATTTTGAAGAAATTTACTATGAATGCATATGGTTGTAGAATTTGACTTTTGAATGCAAATTTCTATTTGATGAGGCACATGAAATTATGGAAGTGGAAGATTTGTAAATGTAACTAATGAAAGATAATTGAAATTGCCAAAATTCCTTTGCAAAACGGTTTTGAATGACATTTGGAACGTGCTTTTGCACAGAAAAGATTCAGTGGAAAGGGCCAAAATTAAAATAATATGAATAATTGTGAAATATTTATAATATCTATAATATTTCATAGTTGGCTAATGCCCTTTTGGTTATTTTAAGATTTTGGATCCATTAATTTTCTCACTCCATTAACATATGGGCTTCATCTAACAAGTACAAATTTCTTGTGTTTGTTCTTGTAGCAGGCAAGTTTGCACCATTCCAAAGACAGCTATTAATTTTTGGTTTGATAGCAAAGTCTTGAATGGTGGGAGCAAATGAGTGAATTTCCTTTCCTCTATCTAGGTTTGGTTCCATCGGGAAGAGAGAATTTGATGTGAGGTTGCTTTAAAGAAATTTACGAGTAAGAAAATGAATTAGTGAAACTCCTTTGAGAAATTTTGAGTAATAAAACAAGAGACAAAAGATATTAGTTTTTGAATATTATTTGTTAAAACTAATTTTAAGACTTTGAAACTCTTAACAACTTTTTGTGATCATGAAATAGTTGATTTGTGGTCCAGTTCAATCCTTATATAAGGATTTTAGATTAACTAAATAAGACATAGCTTCCCAATTTGATGCACCCGATATGTGTAATGCCCCCGAATACTAATTACACTGTTATCTTAACTAACCCACTTATCATCACAATTGTGGCGAGATCCTTAACCAATGGAGACATTACCACCGTCCCAAGTCAAACAAGGCTACAATTTTGATGGAATTGTCACATACTGCAAGAAAATGGTGCAATTTGGACGAAATTTTGACTTGATTTTGACATAAAGTAGCTATTTTAACGAGATCTGTGACAGAATTTATGGCCATGAAAAAAACACTGGTCGAAATAGCCATTTTCACCAAACTGACAATCAATCAAAGTTATAGTGACAAAAATTTTGATGGACTGACAGTCCGTTAGTGCGCATTTTGATGGACTCACAATCCATTAGTACACTTTTTGATAAAAAGTTTGACGAAAATCATTTCCTGTCACAACTTGGATGATTTCCTGGTTTGGGAAGATACAAGAAATTTTGACCTGAGTAGTGACAAACTCAGTCACAATTGATGGGTGATATGTTTTTCATCAAAACTGTGATAGATTTCCGTCAAATATTATATCAGATATTGTCTTAAATTTTGAAATGTTTTTTCATTTTTAGAATATGCTATGTTTTACAAGATAATACAATTTGTGACATAATTTTCATTAGAAATTAATAGCTATGTTTGTTATTAAAAATCTCCTGCAATATTAAAAATTACATTACAATCAAATAATGATGTCCTTTTTTTTTCCCTTTTGGAGCAACAAATTAGAAATACTTTTGTGATTTGAACGCAAGCAATTTAGAATTAAATAGCATCGATGTCACATTAAGTACAAAATCATGGCACATGTTACATAACCCAGGCCTCTAAGAGAAAGAAAGCAGAGCAGAGCAAAACAGAACACAAGAGTTGTATACTTTTTCCCCCCTCCATGTCTCTCTCATATCAAAATTAAAATTGCAAAGTAGGAAACATAGTTGCATTTATCTGTTATCAGTCACGATTTTGACTTGGCTTGACTTCTTGAATTAGCTTCAGACTTGGCTTCATAAGTGTTGTTGATTTTGATCCAAATGAAGAACTATACGCACATGATACACCAACTACTGTTGCAACGCATAAAAATTTAATGTGCAAAAATTACCAAATTCAAATTTCTTGAAGAGTCTTAACAATTTCATATTCTAACTTTACATTTATATTCCGCTCATAAATGAAAATTGCGATATTTCAAATTTCAACAGAGAATCCAAGGAACTTCAACTTTGATTGAAAGTATAATTTGATTTAATGTTGTGAATGATTTTAGCTGCTTCATAAGAGCTTGAAAACCTTCAACTGCAAACGAAGGTAATGAGTCTGACTTGAATCCAAAATATGAGCGCCATTTAAAAAACCAACTTTGAATATATTAATAGAAGACTTTTATGGAAGGAGATGAACCAAGAATGGTCAAAGTTTCTATAGTTGAAAGCTCTAAACCATGCCATTTTGCAATCAATGAAATTTAAATGTTGTGGTTGGAAATTGACTGAGAACTTTTTCTGTGTCATTTTTAATATGCTCAGTTCGAGTGGATTTGTTGTCGAGGGGGATAAGGTCATAAAATCTACTGCGATTTTTGAGTGTATGTACTTCAAGAAATAGACATTTTTGGTTAAAGAACAAAGGTCGAAGCTTGAAGTTTTAGAGCTTTGAATAGGTTGTGGTTCAAGAAAATGAGTGAAGATTATGAATTCAAAATTTGATTTCAAAATGTAGGTAGATAGAGATTAGGGTATTGACAAAACTCAAAGTTGATAAGTTTGGGAATTTTGAGGAATAAGAGTAGTGGACTCCACAACTTGGATGTATGCTAGAGTTGAAAATTCAGCAAGGCTTTCATGTTGATTTTGAATCTTAATTTTAGGATGCGTTTGATAGAGTCCGCCTTTGGTTTTGATAGCGAAGTCTTGAATGGTAGGAACAAATGAGTGAATTTACTGACCTCTATTAGGATTTGGTTCCATCTAAAAGAGAGAAATTGATGTGGGCTTGTTTTGAAAAAATTTGCTAACGAGAAAATGACTTCAGGAAATTCCTTTGAAAATTTCTGATGCAACACCCCTACTCTTAGGACTAGAAGTGTTAGTGATTTCGTAGAAATTTGGAGTGAAATAGACAGAGCTCTACCTAAAAATTGACCATATCTCAGGTTTAAAGCCTTACATTAAGTCCTTGCAATGAACAAGAGCATGAGAGACATGTCCACAAGCTCAACAGCTACATGCCAGAGACCACAACTCTACGAGCCACACGCCTGAAGTGCACCAAATATAAAGTTCAATAACAAAGAAGGAAACAAAAGATATAACTCAACGAATCACACATCCGAAGTGTTGGGTTTACATCCCAAAAAAAAAACTTTTACTAAACAACAACTCACTAATCAGATGGTTGGCTCACATGGCCATTTAGAGCGATTGTTATTCAATATGCATTGTATAAAGTTTAGTGATTAACTTACATATAGTTGAGAACTTCTGATACATCACAATACATTACAAAATACACACACACACACACACACATATATATATATATGTATGTAAAAAAAATAACTTCCCTGCTCTGTAAACTCATCTGGGTACCATGGCCAGGGGGGGAAGAGAGGTCAACCTAGGGCTCAACTAGGGCCACCGGAGAGTCCCGAACCACCATTAGAAACTACATCGGCTGAGAAATCACAGGGATGGGATTTCCAGCCACCATCACCAGCAGTTCAACAAGAAAACAATGCAACAGTAACAGCGATCGAACCGGTTACACATCGAAAGGCTCCATTATATGCAACTCTTGTGGATCCGGATAAGGGCACAACACTCAAATATGTTCCAATTTCATAAATAAATGGTGTCAAATGTGCAAAATTAGACAAGGAAGACATTGAGGAGGAGGTTGCATATTGGAAAAACGTTGTGACTTGCTGTGTGTCGGGGGCTAACCCCTAGTTTGAGGTGATTGAACGGTATGTAAGAAGAATTTTGAAAGAGTATGATATTGATAAGGTCGTATTGATAAAAAAGGGTTTGTACCTAGCAAGATTTAAGGAGTATCAGGATGCACTGCAGGTGATCCACAAAGGTTTCTACCACTTTGATCATAAGCCATTCATTGTGAAGGCATGGACCCCTGAGATGGAAAACAAGACAGAAGCTATATCATCACTACCAATATGGGTTCAACTGCCAGAGCTTGATATCAAATACCGGGGGTTTACAGAGCCTAAGCAAGATTTGGGGCATGTTAAGCACACCCCTGAAGACATATAAATACACTAAAGACAAGACTATGCTGAGATATGCTCACTTGTCGATTAAAATGCCTCTAGAGGGAAGTTTCCTTGAATACATTGAATTTGCTAATGAAAAGGGGGTCTTGATACGGCAGAGAGCTAAATATGAATGTCTCCTTATCAAGTGCTCAACGCAAAATGTTCGCGCATAACACTGAAGATTGTAGAAAAAGAGAAGATACATGGAGAGAATGGAGGGTGAGGGCTCAAGCCACAGTACACGAAGATGTTGTAGCATCACAGCAGTAAACTGCAACAGAACCACAGTCGCAAAGAGCTTCAGACAACACAAATACACTGCAACAAAATGTAGTAGAAGAAGAAGGTTTTCAAAGAGTAACACGACATATCATCTGAAATCCCAAAAGCATAAGCCCAGGGCAAGATAGACAGGCAAGAAGTGACCCATGCACTAACACCTTTCAGACCTTAATAGAGGCTGAAGAGTTACAGCCTGCAGGAGTTAGAAAAAGGGGGGACGAGAAGAGCCCAATCCCCCATCATTAGAATAGTCAACTGGAATGTAAAGGGCATGAATAGCCCCAATAAGCAAGAAGAAATCAAGATCTTCTTGCAGCAACTACAAACAGGTATGGTAGGCTTCCTTGAAACTAAGGTTAAGGAGCAAAATATGACACAAGTAGTAGATAGAGTGTGTTACAACTGGCATTGGGCACACAATGCAGACAACAACAATAGAGGCAGAATATTGCTATGTTGGCATCTATTGCACTATCATTTTCAGGTCATTCTGAAAAGTGATCAAATGATCCATAACAAAGCTACACAGCTCACTACTAGCAAACAATTCTATATTACCTTTGTGTATGGGAAAAATTTAGAGGCTCAAAGGGCACCACTATAGGAAACACTCGTCCAATTAGCCCAGTCAATACAGGAACCATGGTGTGTACTAGGGGACTTTAACTATGTCCTGCACAAAGGGGAAAGAATAGGTGGAAATAAAGTGCTAGATAGTGAGCTAAAAGACTTCTCTGAATGCTTAAGGCAAAGTGGCTTACAAGAGTTTATCCATCATGGGCATCTTTTTCATGGACTAAAAAAACCATATGGTTAAGGATTCATAGGGCACTTGATAATACCCTATGGTATGATACTTTTGACTTTACCTTGGTGACATACCAATCGCAAAGTCTATTAGATCATACTCCCATCACACTGGATTTTCACTCATGCCCAAAACCAAAGAAAACATTTTAGTTCTGTGAAATGTGGGCCAAGGATGCAAGGTTCAAGGAACTGGTTCAGCATAATATGGAGAGAAGCATGCCTATCTCCAAACTGCAAGCCCTCAAGCACTTCCTTTGCAGCTTAAGACACTCCCTTAAGCAATTAAACAGAAGCAAGTATGCAGATATCTATGAACAACAAGCACAAGCCAGAGCAGCTTTGGTGCAGATTCAATCTCAGCTTCAAGAAGACCCATACAATGTGGAATTATTACACAAAGAGAATACAAGTAGACAACATTATATCACCATAAATCAATCTGTAATCTCCCTTATAAGGCAACAGAGTAAGGTAGAATGGATAGGATATGGAGATGAATACTCAAGGGTATTCATGGCCAGGATGAAATAGAGGAAGACTATGACTTGTATTTACCAAGTGAAAAATCATCATGACCAGCGGGTGTAGGGGTTTGAGGGTGTAGCTAATATCATCACAGATTATTATAAAGACCTGCTAGGAAAGCATGAACATCAAAGAAGCATGGTTGATCCCCTGGTAATATCACTAGGTCACTGCATTTCCCTTAACCAACAGCAGCAGCTGTGTCAGCCTTTTAAGGAGGCTGACATAAAGGATGTTCTTTTTTCAATTCGAACATTTAAATCACTAGGCGTTGATGGGTATAACAGTGGTTTCTACAAAGCAAGTTGGGAGTACACTAGGCCTTTGGTGTGCAAGGTAATACAAGAATTTTTCAGAACAGAAGCACTTCCAAGTTTCTATAGGGAAACCATATTGGTTATTTTGCCAAAGATCACAAATCTAGAAAAAGCAAGTGACTTTAGACCCATTTCATGCTTCAATGTAATTTATAAAAGAATCACCAAATTACTTTGTAGCATACTAAAAGAGGTTCTCCCATCACTTATAAATGAGGGGCAAGGAGCCTTTATCAAGGGAAGGGAACTGATTTTCAATGTGCTTTTTTGCCAAGAGCTAGCCAGAGGGTACAACAGAAAACACACAGCCCCTAGATGCATCATGAAAGTAGACATCCATAAGGCCTTTGATTCAGTCCACTAGGCTTTTTTAAAGGAACTTCTGGGAGCACTGAAATTCCCCCCCCCCCCCCTTCATACATTGGACAATGGTATGCATTACCTTAGTCCAGTTCACTATTAACATAAATGAGAAATAGGGAGAGCTTTTCAAAGGAAAGAGGGGCTTAAAATAAGGGGATCCTCTTTCTCCTTTGCTACTTATTCTATCAATGGAATACCTTTCCACGTTGTTCAAACAAGCCAGTGTACACCTTGCTTTTGAGTATGACCCTCACTGTAAAAAGTTGTGTATGACACATTTAATGTTTGCAGATGATTTGATTATATTCTACAAACCCAAGCCAACAGCATAAGCCACTGATTGATGCTTTCAAAGAGTTCATCAACAGCTCAGGACTAAGAGCAAATTTGACAAAGTCACAAATGGTGTTTGGGGGATTGCTCTCATACACAGCAAGACTGTCTAGAGCTGACAGGGTTCACAGTAGAAACTCTCCCTTTCAAGTTCTTAGGTATGCCAATCACAGCAAGTAAGCTATCAAAAATAGAATGCATAACACTGGTGGACATGATCACAGCCAAAATCACCATATGGGCAACAAGACATATTTCATATGCTGGAAGGCTAGTGCTAGTGAACTCAGTTTTATTTGGCATCTTCAATTTTTGCGCACAGATGTTCATTCTCCCACAAGAGGTGGTAAATCAAGTCACACACATTTGCAGAAATTTTTTGTGGGGGCGTGAAGTAGGATATAAAAAGGTCCCCTATGTGGCCTGGGACACAGCATGTAACCCCAAAAGAAATGGAGGTCTAGGCATAAAGCATTTAGCAAGGTGGAATTAAGCTTGTATAGGCAAGTTAGTTTGGGTTGTTACAAAAAAGAAGGATAACATATGGGTCCAATGAATCCATAGGAGATACATAAAAGGAGGAGATTGGTGGCATTACACACCAAGGGGAGACTGTTGTTGGTATTTGAAGAAATTGATTAAAGTGAGAGACAAATTAAAAGATTACCCAGGGGATAGGTACAAAGTGAATGGGGTATACAAATGGTAGCTTACCAGCAACACACAACCCCCACGGCCCAACATGGTATGGACCAGGGTAAGCATCCCAAGACACTCTTTCCTTGTATGGATGGTGATGAATAATAGACTGCCAGCGTTACATAGGTTAAACAGACTCAAATAACTCAAGAATGTGGACTGTAGGTTCTATCATGAGAGTGGGGAAACACACGAGCATATCTTCTCCACCTACAGTAAGGCCAGAGACATTTGGAGAAAGATCCTAGCTGACTGGAATTTAATAATGTAAAAAAATGGATTAGACCAATGCATCAGGTCCCTCAAGAGACTTAACATGCCAAGGCATATGAGAGGGATGGTGTATGCACTTGTCAATGCAGTTTTATATTAGATATGGCAAGAAAGGAACACGCTGATTTTTACCATGGAGATACTGAAGGCAATCAAGGAAAAAATCACAAAGAGAGTCCGGCAACTACACCATCACAAGCACAATTATACTAAATGTATAGATTACTTGATGCATTGATCAGGAGGGGGAACAATCAAGGACAGATGATCTAAATATCTAAGGGTTTTTTGCCTACCAACATATTCACTTTTCTGTGCAAAACAATATATAGGTATATATGTATGGATGTATGTACATACATATATAAATACATATATGTACGTATGTATATATATATACATATATATATATATATATATATATATATATATATATATATACATATATGTATATATATACATATATAAATGTATATGTATAACACGTAGTACGTTTATTAACTTGTAAAACGACCTCACTTTTGACTTAAAAGCTT
>JACYFF010031954.1:42017238-42032061 GCA_017589665.1 Selenicereus undatus
TTCCAATTATATTATTTCCAAATAAACTAATTCTCATATTACATGTCTCCTATCCCTGTTCCTAACATATTGAGGAAATAGTTTGCAACCATATTTAAGAAAGATTGTTATCTTCATGTATAGTTGGTGTAAAATGCTCAATTTGTGGTAAAAATGTCTTTTTGGACTTTGTCGATAATATTATGTACAACTAGATCTGGCAAAAATGATTCGATCCAAATGACCCAAGCCGAACGACCTGAAATCACACCTGAACCAACAACCGAAAGAATGGAACCCATTTCAACCTGAAACCCGAAATTGAGCCAATTCAAAACTGAACCGAAACCGTACATATTGACCTAAAACTTGCAATGACTTGAACCAAATCCGAGCTAACCCGAAATCTTGTTGACCCAATTTGACCTGATACCCGTAATGACCCAAACTGAATCTGAACGGACTTGAAATCTTGTTGGCCCAATGTAGACCCAAATGTGAAATAAACCGCACCAAATCAAACCCAAACCGGTTCAACCCAATAATAACCCAATCCAATTCAAACTTAGAATATGTTTGCATGATTTTTGATATTTCATAATATTTGTATTATGAAGTGTTTGCTTGTAACAACCGGGGGTTTCAACCTTACGCTAATTGTTTGAGCTAATATTTTTTATTAACTTAATTGCTTGAGTTAGCCATATTAGACTGATTTTTGCGTGATAATTGGGTGTAATAATTATGTGAGTAATTTTTATTAATTTTTCCTATTTAATTATTTGATTTCAAGAAATTAGTGAGTCCGTTAAAAATTTAGTCGAGGCGTAATTATGCGAAATAGGCAAGTTGAGCAAGGATATGAGCGGTCAAGATTAGCAAAATTAGATGATTTAGGATTGAGCTAGTTTAGTAAGTGAGCCTAAACAACAAAAAAAAAGGGGAAAAGGGGCAAAAAGGGACAGAAGCCCCTTTCTAATTTTGGAACGGGACCAGGGGATTTTCTCTACCTCGACCCCACGAACCACCATGTGAAGAGAGAGAGGGGGGGGACGACAGTGTGCCGCCGCCACGTTGGCGGCTAGTCAGCCACCGTTGCACATCCGTGTTGGCCTTCCCGCAACAGAGAGCCACCACAACAGAAAGAGAAGTCGAGTGAAACGTCGAGGCCTGATGCACGACGAGCACCAGACAGGGGCGGCGGCCTCTGATGGTTGCCGGTGACAAACAGCGGCGACTAAGGATCGTCTGGGGAAAGGGGTGGTGCGCGACAGCAAAGTGGAGGATGAGCGGGGAGCTGCAAACCAAACCCTAGCCACCACCACTACTAATGGCCTGACTTGAAGATCGAGAGAAAGAGGGAGGATAGAGGATGGGCAGCAGCAACCAAGGCAGTTGATGGAATCCTAGCCACTGAAGATCTTGTCCATGATGATACAAGTCCCACACGTCCAAGAATAAGGTCGCAAGTGAAGAAAATGGCTCAATTATTGCAAGAGAATGAAGCTAGCACAAACGGGTTCACTAGCTTCAAAGTGCCTGGTTTTGTGCATTCGATTTCCTAAGCTACATTGTAACTTAGATTTTGAATCCCTTTGATGTTGTCTTGCAGGTCCATGCATGAATTTCAAGTCATACCCTCAAGAGGATTGAAGATCAAGGTCATTTTCCCAAGCTACTCCATTTTGCCCCGGTTTTGCACAGTTGGAAACATTAGCTTGATTAACCCTCGAAACCATTTTGTAACCTTGATTTTCTTGAAGGGGGGGGGGGGATTCTACACATCCTAAAGTTACCCCCCACCTTTAAAATCCAAGCCATGAACGTTTTTGCTATGTGAACAAAATGCACAAAAAAAAAACAGCTCACATGGCTTGAACCCGGTTCAAGAAAACTGGATTTTTTTTTCTTCACCAAAATGGCCGGTCACTCTACCGAGCAACTTGATTGGCACACTTTCCAAGCTTGGTACACACTACAAGCTGCCTTGGATTGGTGAATACCTAGAGAAGAGCAACCAATGGAAGAGAAGATGGTGTCACCTTGTGTGCTTGATTTTCATTGGCTAGCCGAAAAGTGCATCCATATTTCGGTTGGCCACATGCAAGTTAACTTTAATTTCAGCTTGTATTAAGTCTAAACATGAGCCTAAGTGTTGTATAATCAAGTTAGACAAGGATTAGATTCATGGTTTGATGTATTAGTATTAGTTAAACATGATGTACTTTTGTTTAGTTATAACCGGTTGGATTAGCTAGTTAATCATGTAAATAGCTTAGCCCTAATACCTTTCCTCCCTAAGAAGGAAAGTGAGGTGTCCCTCTTGCTAGTATGTAAGGCCATTTCGGCCTAAAGAAGCACACAATGCCATCTTTGAAGAATGAATCCAGTTTGAGAGCTCCATAGCTTTCTCTCTTGAAACCTTACTTGCTTATCTTAGTTTAGGCCAAACTAAGTGGTGACCAAGTGAGTCTTAAGCTTGATTAAGTGGTGATTCTGTATCTTAATCAAGGTTAAGGGCCCTAAGCTCAAAGATTGGTGGTGATTCTGTATCCAATCTCAAAGCTTAGTTCTATCTATCCTAGATTCATCCCTTTGATTTCTAAGTGATGTTTTTAACTTGAATTCTTAAGTTAATCACTTTCACTTAGTATAATCTTCATACCCCTCCATATTTCCACTTCAAATGCTTCTATTTAATGTCATTTCCATGGCACATACTTCACCAAAGAGAGTATAATCAAAGCAAACTTCACAAGCCCTCAAACCGTGCCTAGTTGAGCTTTGCTAGGTTCCGCGGGCAACAAAGTGGCATGGTCACACCGTGCCCACTAGCACGACCATGCCACCTTGGCCGTGGATTAGTTCTTGCTTTTGGCTCATTCTTTTGATGTGTATTAGCTTGGGTATCCTCCTCCCTTGACATATACATCATATTTGGTATCAGAGCCCAGGTTTCTCCTTGGCCTTGCTTGCCTTTCCACTTCCACAAATCGTTCACTACTCTTTCTTTCCCATTTGTTTTCTACACTTGTTTTAGTCATCTAATTCAAGCATGACTTCTACAAGTATGGCACTAGAAGAAAGGTTTGAAGCCTTGATGAAGCAAAATGAGTTTTTAGCTAGCAAAATTTGAGAGGATTCACACAGGAACCAAGAATCTCAAGCACAAAATGAGTATCTACGAAAGCAATTGGGATCCTTTTTGAAGCAAAAGCAAAAACTCAGTGAAGATACTCTTCAATCTGAACCAAGGGCACGTGAACAAGTCTATAGCCATGATGTTGATTCATCAAGTGAAAAAGAAATTCCTAGAATGGTTGGAGGAGAGCCACGGATGCAAGCTAACAACAATGATTTAAGAGTTGAAGTTCCTGAATTCGAAGGTAAGCTTGATCCTGAAGAGTTTATTGATTGGTTGCATACAGTTGAAAGAGTCTTTGAATATAAAGACATACCTGATGATAAGAAGGTTAAATTGGTTGCTTTAAGGCTTAGAAAGTATGCATCTTTATGGTGGACAAACTTCAATGCTAAGAGGCTTAGAGAAAGAAAGTCTAGAATTCGAACTTGGGAGAAAATGAAAACCAAGTTGAAAGCTAGATTCTTACCACCTACTTATGTCCAAGATTGTTATTCTCAATTTCATAATCTCACTCAAGGAAGCATGAATGTTGAAGAATATACTCGTGAGTTTGAGAAATTGATGATTAAATGTGATATTCAAGAACCTGAAGAACAAACCATAGTTAGATACTTGGGTGGTCTTGATCCTAGGTATTCTAATGTGGTAGAATTACAAGCCTATGCACCTTTTGATGATGTTTGTGTACTAGCTCATAAAGTTGAACAACAAAATAAAGCTAGATCAACATTCAAGCCATCAATCCCACGGCCTCCAAACCGGAACCAAACCTTTAACAAGGGGAGTTCCCATCCACCACCAAAACCACAAAATCCCTTTCCCTTGAATCCACAAAGAACCGTAGCACCTCAAAAGGCCCCAACACCCCTATTTCGTCCAAACCCAAAACCCATGGCTAATAGAAGATTCTTTAAATGTCAAGGTCTTGGTCATATTACTTCTGAATGTCCAAACAGAAAGGTTATTACTTTAGTTGAATGGACGGCTGTCAAGGAGAATTTTGAAGAAGAGGAGCACGAAACTAAAAGTGAGCTAGAATCTGAAGAAGCTCACGAAGATGTCATTGAAGAAGCTGATGAAGGAGAACTCTTGGTCTTAAGGAGCGTTCTTAGCAACCAAAAGGGAGTTAAAGATGAGCAAAGAGAGAATATATTCCATACAAGGTATACCTCTCAAGGTAAAATATGCTCTTTGATCATTGATGGTGGTAGTTGTTCTAATATTGTTTCTCTAAGTATGATTGAGAAACTAGGGCTGCAAACAATGACTCATCCACATCCTTACAACATCTAGTGGTTAAATCAAAGCAAGGGAATTCAGGTGAACTCTCGTTGTTTGGTTTCATTTTTCATTGGAAAAAATTATAAAGATGAGTTATGGTGTGATGTTATTCCTATGGATGCGTGTCATATTCTGTTGGGAAGACCATGGTTGTATGACCGTAGAGTTATGCATAATGGTTATCTAAACACAAATTCATTTACCAAGGATGGCAAGAAAATCACATTAGCCCCTTTAGCCCCATCCAAACTCCATGAAAAACCCCCACAAAATAAGCCCAAACACGGTGAGTGTTTACTAGCCATGAATGAGTCAGTTCTAAAGGCTTCACAACATGAGTTTAAAGCCTTTAAAGAGTGGATTTTAAGCATCCAAGAAGAACCTGAAAATCTGTTGGCCACTCACCCCATTGCAAAAGCACTCATTGAAAACTTCTGTCATTTATTCCCTGAGGAGATCCCCACGGGTTTGCCTCCAAAGAGAGATATTCAACATCACATTGATCTTATTCCTGGTTCCATCCTACCTAACAAGCCTGCATATAGGATGAACCCAAAGG
Organism: Selenicereus undatus; assembly: GCA_017589665.1. NCBI lineage: Eukaryota > Viridiplantae > Streptophyta > Magnoliopsida > Caryophyllales > Cactaceae > Selenicereus > Selenicereus undatus. Next base: position 42,022,203 of record JACYFF010031954.1, read on the forward strand.
ATACTAATGAGATTCAAAGACAGGTTGCAGAATTACAGGAAAAGGGTTTGATTCGTGAGTCTTTGAGTCCATGTGCCGTTCTAGCTCTTTTGGTGCCTAAAAAAGATGGTGGAATGCGAATGTGTGTTAATAGCAAGGCCATTAACAAGATTACTATCAAGTACAAGTACCCCATACCAAGACTTGAAGATATGCTCGATGAGTTACATGGCTCTAAGGTGTTTTCAAAGATTGATCTTCGAAGTGGTTACTACCAAATCAAAATCAGAGAAGGTGATGAATGGAAGATTGCTTTCAAAACCAAAGGTGGTCTCTATGAATGGTTGGTAATGCCTTTTGGTCTTTCTAATGCACCTAGTACTTTTATGACGTTGATGAACCAAGTGTTTAGACCTTATATTGGCAAGTTTGTGGTAGCCTACTTTGATGATATTTTGGTGTATTCTAAGAATGAGCATGAACATCAAGATCATTTAACTCAAGTAATGCTTGTCTTAGAATGTGAAAAGCTATTTGGTAACCTTAAGAAGTGTTCTTTCTTCACTCCAAAAGTTACATTTCTTGGTTATATTGTGATTGAAGATGGTATAAAGGTAGATGAAGGTAAGGTAGAAGCCATTCGTTCTTGGCCTATACCTAAGAGTATTCATGATGTTAGAGCTTTCCATGGTTTAGCTTCTTTCTACAGGAGGTTTATTCGAAATTTCAACACTATTATGGCTCCTATGACTGAAGTCATCAAAGGTACATCCTTTATGTGGAATCCAAAAGCTCAATCTGCCTTTGAAGATATCAAGACTAAACTTACTCAAGCATCGGTATTATCTTTGCCTTGCTTTAGTAAAGTTTTTGAAGTTGAATGTGATGCCTCTAGTGTAGGCATTGGTAGAGTTCTTACACAGGAAGGTAAACCCCTAGCCTTCTTTAGTGAGAAATTATGTGATTCAAGAAGAAAATACTCCACTTATGATAAAGAGTTTTATGCTATTGTGAGGTGTTTAGAGCATTGGAATCATTATCTTATTGCAAGTGAGTTTATCTTACATTCTGACCATGAAGCATTGAAGTATATACAAGGCCAGCATAAGTTAAACTCCAGGCATGCCAAGTGGGTTGAGTTTATGCAGTCATATCACTTTACTATCAAGCACAAGTCAGGTAAACTCAATCAAGGTGCAAATGCTCTATCCAGGAGATACCTCTTATTATTCCAGTTAGATGCTTGTGTACTTGGTTTTGAGCATCTACAGGTATTATATGCTGAAGATGAAGACTTTGGGGCATTATATGCTACTTGTTCAAAACACCCAAAAGGAGATTTCCATGTTCAAGAAGGTTTTCTGTTCAAGGGTACTCGGCTATGTATTCCTAAGTACAGTACAAGAGAGTTGCTGATTCGAGAAGTCCATGGAGGATCCTTAGCTGGACATTATAGTGAGAACAAAACTGTCATTATGCTAAGGGATCATTATTTTTGGCCAGGTATGGAACGAGATGTGCAGGATATTCTGAAGAGGTGTGGAACATGTCAAGCTGTAAAGAGTCATTCACTACCTCAAGGCTTATATACTCCATTGCCCGTACCAACTCTACCATGGGTGGATGTGAGTATGGACTTTATTTTGGGTCTACCAAGAAATCCAAGAGGCAAAGATTCGATATTTGTAGTGGTAGACAGGTTTTCAAAGATGGCACATTTCATTCCTTGCAGCAAAACCAATGATGCCACACATATTGCCAAGCTCTATTTCAAGGAAGTGACAAGACTGCATGGTATTCCTAAATCCATTGTTTTTGATAGGGATACTAAGTTTCTAAGTCATTTTTGGATTACTCTTTGGAAGAGACTAGGTACTAAGTTGCTGTATAGTACCACTTGTCACCCCCAGACTGATGGCCAGACTGAGGTAACTAATCGAACTCTTGGCACTCTTTTAAGGGCTTTGATTAAACCTCATGCTAAGGCTTGGGATTTACTCTTGTCACATGCTGAATTTGCTTATAACAAAGCTCCTAGTAAGGCTACAGGTCTTTCACCCTTCAAGGTGGTGTATGGGATTGAACCATTGAGTCCCATTGATCTCACTCCACGACCACAAGCCTCATATTGATGCAACAACGGTAAAGGAGATTCAGAAACTCCATGAGTTGGTAAAGGTGAAGATTGAAAAGACCAATGCAGCATATGAAGCCCATGCCAACAAGCATAGGAGAAAGATTGTATTTCAAGCTGGAGACTTAGTATGGATTCACTTAAGGAGGGAGAGATTTCCTTCTTAGAGGAAGAATAAGCTCATGCCCCGAGCTGATGGTCCATTTGAAGTCTTGGAACGAGTTAATGACAATGCTTATAAGGTTGATTTACCAGGTGAATATGAAGTCTCTGCCACTTTCAACGTGGCTGATTTGAGTCCATATTATTCAGATGCTTCCCCACAAGATTTGAGGGTCAAATCTTTTCAACAAGGGGAGGATGATGGAATCCTAGCCACTGAAGATCTTGTCCATGATGATACAAGTCCATGATGATACAAGAACAAGGTCCCAAGTGAAGAAAATGGCTCAATTATTGCAAGAGAATGAAGCTAGCACAAACAGGTTCACTAGCTTCAAAGTGCCCGGTTTTGTGCATTCGATTTCCTAAGCTACATTGTAGCTTAGATTTTTGCCTTTTTGGAATCCTTTTGATGTTGTCTTGCAGGTCCATGCATGAATTTCAAGTCATACCCTCAAGAGGATTGAAGATCAAGGTCATTTTCCCAAGCTACTCCATTTTGCCCCGGTTTTGCACAGTTGGAAACATTAGCTTGATTAACCCTCGAAACCATTTTGTAACCTTGATTTTCTTGAGGGGGGGGGGGATTCTACAAATCCTAAAGTTACCCCCCACCTTTAAAATACAAGCCATGAAAATTTTTGCTATGTGAACAAAATGCACAAAAAAAAAAACCCGGCTCACACGGCTTGAACCCGGTTCAAGAAAACTGGATTTTTTTTTGTTCACCACAATGATCGGTCACTCTACCGAGCAACTTGATTGGCACACTTTCCAAGCTTGGCACACACTACAAGCTACCTTGGATTGGTGAATACCTAGAGAAGAATGGGAGAGAAGATGGTGTCACCTTGTGTGCTTGATTTTCATTGGCTAGCCGAAAAGTGCATCCATATTTCGGTTGGCCACATGCAAGTTAACTTTAATTTCAGCTTGTATTAAGTCTAAACATGAGCCTAAGTGTTGTATAATCAAGTTAGACAAGGATTAGATTCATGGTTTGATGTATTAGTATTAGTTAAACATGATGTACTTTTGGTTAGTTATAACCGGTTGGATTAGCTAGTTAATCATGTCAATAGCTTAGCCCTAATACCTTTCCTCCCTAATAAGGAAAGTGAGGTGTCCCTCTTGCTAGTATGTAAGGCCATTTCGGCCTAAAGAAGCACACAATGCCATCTTTGAAGAATGAATCCAGTTTGAGAGCTCCATAGCTTTCTCTCTTGAAACCTTACTTGCTTATCTTAGTTTAGGCCAAACTAAGTGGTGACCAAGTGAGTCTTAAGCTTGATTAAGTGGTGATTCTGTATCTTAATCAAGGTTAAGGGCCCTAAGCTCAAAGATTGGTGGTGATTCTGTATCCAATCTCAAAGCTTAGTTCTATCTATCCTAGATTCATCCCTTTGATTTCTAAGTGATGTTATTAACTTGAATTCTTAAGTTAATCACTTTCACTTAGTATAATCTTCATACCCCTCCATATTTCCACTTCAAATGCTTCTATTTAAGGTCATTTCCATGGCATATACTTCACCAAAGAGAGTATAATCAAAGCAAACTTCACAAGCCCTCAAACCGTGCCTAGTTGAGCTTTGCTAGGTTCCGCAGGCAGCAAAGTGGCACGGTCACACCGTGCCTACTAGCACGACCATGCCACCTTGGTCGTGGATTAGTTCTTGCTTTTTGGTCATTCTTTTGATGTGTATTAGCTTGGGTGTCCTCCTCCCTTGACATATACATCAGCAGTGGAACAACTCGTCTTCATGAGATGAGTTTTTCTCTGTTGTTGCTTTTGGGTTTGTTCATTGAGTTCAATTCTGCCCAGTTTTATTGAGCAGTTTTGAATTATTCTCGCTTACCCATTTGCATGCTTTGCAGCCATGGTTATCCTCCTTGGTGCCTAACAATCGTCCAATGAAATGCATGATGGAACTGAGAATCTAGGCAATTGGCAGGTTTGGGCTGGAGACTGACCATGTAACGTGTAAATCGGGTCCTTAAGCTTGGAGTGAGGTGGGTGGTTCCTAATCCCTAAACCTATTACAAATTTGCAAATGTTTTTAAATTATTTTTGATAGCTAATTTAGTAGTCAGGTTGAAACTATAACGAGTTGAGAAATCGCAAGTAGTCGGTGAATCATTTGGGTTGAACTAAGATGGCTTTGAGGACTGTTGTGGTCGGTGCTGTGAGGAGGGAGCTTGGGTTGAGTGTTTTAAATTGGTAAATTACAGAAGTGTTAAGATGTGCTAATTGTGTACTTGTTTCCATGATCGAATGTGCTTGCATAAATCTTGAACTTGTTTTAAGTATCATCATGACAATATGTAGATGTCAAATGTTTTAAGCCTACAATTGCATACTGCTAAATCAAGATTGTGATTTTGTTAGCCTATGACTTGTGTGTGCTATGTGTGTATGTCATGATTGAGTTCTATGTCCAAGTGCTGCAACCCTAGCTGTTCAAGTCACCTATTCGTGTTTAAGGGTCTTGTGCTGAATAATTTGTGAAATCGGAGTCAATTTGGCTAAAGTCTGCTTGATTCACTATTAAGCATGTGCTACCATTCTCGCATTAATGCTTTCAAATAATTAAATTCTTCAAGTAATTGGTTTAAGAGTAGTTTGTTTGTTACTATGACTAAAAAACATCCTAACTGCTTAAACAAGCAACTTGAATGTTCAGTGACCCCTTAGTTATTTCTTGAAGTTACTTAAATGGCCCATTAGGTTGGAAACAACTCGAATCATGAATGAATGTGTCTTTGTTATGCTTAAAGGCATGATTTAATAAGTATGCATGCTTTTCAAAAGTTAAATGACCCTATTAAGGCGTTTAGCCTTCATGAGAATGAAAGTGCCACTGTCGTGATGCAATGAGAGTTTTTAAACAAATGTGTGTGAAATGATTGTTGCATCTGAAATGTAAAGAAATTGACATATTTATTGTGAATACAATTATTAACTTCCTAAACGGGTTTCAACGTCACATTTCTTGATAAGTAAAGGATGACATGGTCATGAACTCATTTTAAGCATATTTTACCAAATGAGTGGTTTTATGCTTTCTTATTCGATGTGAAATCATGAAGGCTTCTAGCGTCTTGAGAATGAGAATATCATTTTTTATGATACAATGAAAGTTGTAATGCAAGTGCATTTAATGTGAGATGCATCTAAAATGTTTTGGGTTAGGAGAATGTCCTAAATGCTTCGACAGATGATTAGGAAGCAGACTCGATTTGCAGGAACCTTAATGCCAAGGAAGATCCTGATGAGGGTAAGGGTCCATCAACTTCCCCAAGGATAATGCAAAATGTGAGTGACAATCTCACTGGTATGATGGAACATGAGTGACAGCCTCACTCGTACCCAACACAAATAGGAGATTCAGATGCCTATGAAAATGATTTCAAATGTGTTATTTGATGTGAATGCCTCGTTCGAGGGTGATGTTGATGTAAGGATTTGAAGAGGTATATATCTTCTTGAAAAGAGTTGTCATCGAGTTTCAATTATCTGCGGTTTTATAAGGATTTCCATCGCTTTAAGCGATATGCATTAATATTACTTTCTTGCAAAAAGGAGCCTCATTGGGTCATTTTGTTTAAACTCCTTGACGATGGGTGTTTATATGTGGACTAAGTGTTCTATTGCATCTAACACCCAAATTGTTGCATGAGATAGCTTATTAATGAATCGCATGTGCGTGTTATGTGACGTTGTGCTTATATTGTGTGATGTTATGATGATATAATATAGAATTACCACTAATAAGCTACAAGAGACATAGGTCAGGCAAGTTAGGTACCTTGTGTCTGAATTAGAAGGAGAATAGGGTTACCACCGTGCTAGAGAGGTCATTAAGGTGATAACAAAGGTGGAAGACCCTACATGCTTATTATCTGATATTATACATTAAGTTGTGCGTGTGTGCTATCTAAAGTATAATGTGTAACTGTTTTGTTTTCTGGGGGTTGTGAATCACTCACTGAGCGTGTGGTAGCTCATGCCCCTATCGTTTCCCTTTTTCCTAAGTTTCTAAGATGATAGGTCGAAGTCACTTCATGTAAGCTGAGGTGGAGTCCACCTTGCTGCTTTAGAAGGAGACTTGTATGTTTTGTACGTTAAATTGTGAGCTTAGTAACGTATTGTGATGTAATTTAAGTTCTTGAGTATATGTAGGCTGATTATTGAAGCCATGTTGTTGGCCCGGTTTGGCTAGTTAAATCACCCTAGACGAGGGGGTTGAATAGGGTGATGATCAATATCGTAAATTAATCAAGTAAAGAGGGGAAAGATAAACGTGGACAAGACACGAGTAATTTTTTACAAGGTTAGCATCAACCAAGCTTAGTCCCCACCTAGAGTTCCCTAACTCTAGGATTAACCCAATTTTATTAGAAGGAATTATTACAACTCTAGAGTGCACCTACTCTAAGTTCCAAGCTACAAGTTGACCCTTCAATAAGTTGTTGGTAGAGTTGACCCTTCAACTCTATGATCCCACCCAAGTTACAACTTGAACAATACAATGAAATGTAATATATATATATAGAAGCAAATTTAACCTCAAGGTATGCCAATAAGTTCTCGAGTAATTTGTATGCCAATGAGTGCTTGCTCTCTCATATACTTTAGCTCTTCATTCAACTCTATATTTATAGCCAAGCCTTCAAGGAGTTGTTGCAACCAGCCGTTGGACTCTCCCAAAAAAACAACTTTAGTTCAAGGCCTTGAACTGAAGTTCAGGGCCCTTGAAAATCTTCTATTTTCAGTTCCAACGTTCAGTAGCTATTTTTGCTGATTGCAGATTTCTTCAACGGCTACTATCTTTGATTTGGGCTGAATATCTTGGCTGAGAATTTTCTAGGACCATTCATAATTTGCAGCATAATCTTCCAAGATATTCTATCACAAGATATTATCATAACAAGAGCAAATCTTTGGCATTGATAAATATAGCTCCACAATCTTATATTCAAATCTGAATCACACAATATAATATCATAAAGATAACCTTCAAATTTGAATATTAAACAATGTCAAGGATATTGTGACATCAAATATAAAATCAACTAAGTAATATTAATACTCCAACATCCACTTCAAAAATATAGTACATTTAAACAATAACAATTATTAAGATCATTTAATTATAACATGATGAATATGTCAATTGATTAATCCCTTTTTGTCTTTCATCAAAACATATTAAAAAAATCAATGTGAGCTTTAAGAAAGCTAACAATTTCCCCCTTTTTGATGAAAGACAATATTCAATAAAAATAATATATTCATACAATTTTGAATGACACATTGTAAAAAGTTTTCCAAATATTTCTCCCCCTTTTTGTATTTCATCAAAAAGGTAGCACAAGAACGAGAAAGAAAAATTGAAGCTTATAAAAAATTATGGCAAATACATATAACTCCCCCTTAATCAATCAATGTCATATAAAGATGCTCCCCCTCAATCCATGTCACTAAAAAATATATATATAGGGGATAAAATACTAACCATGAAATTAATCACATATGCCAATGCTCATTGACTTGAAATTCTCATAAACAACACAGTGATGCAATAAGTGATTAATATTAACAAAATTCTCCCCTTATCAAGAGCAAATAGAGGCTGTCGAAAATGATCAACTCATATAATTTTTCTCTTCTAGAAACAAGCAATATAAGTATTAGGGATCATAATAATTATGAGCAAAAGCAATGAGATCAAAAACAACATATCATTTATGCATAAAGATAATTACATTATATAACACCATAAGATATGACGCAATATTAATCATGCTTACATTCCAAGGATAATAAAGCAAATTAAAATTCAAAAAAATTTTGAAATCAACATTCCACAAAATGCAAAGTAACATAGTCTTATGTTTAGCAAAAATCCAACTATTGTCACTATTGAAGATGTTGACATAAAAATTCAAACCACTGAATTGGTCATATTAAAGATACCAAGTTTCTGCCTGCAGTTCAAGTCCTTGGACTGTATTTCAGGTTCTTGAAATGTGAGCAATGATAAAACAAACGAACTTGCCTTATTTTTACTTTTGGCAAACCATAACTTACCATATACCTTTGCGAAGCTCCAATGTTTCGTTGTCCACTTAAATTTTTAAGAGGATCAAATGCTATTGAAAATTCATTATTAGCACATAAATAAGGAATCAATAATATTCCACGAACATGCGCATTCTTTTTTGATTTCTTCAATAATGAAGTTGCTCGACCAAATCTTGATGGCCTTTTCTTCTTGGATTCAAAATTGTTAGAAGTAGAAAAAATTAATGAGGTAAAATTTTTCTTTCCCTCAATCTTGACACATTTTCTTCGTTTAACACCATTATCAAGAATTTTTGAAAGTTGAAAATTTGGTGTGGTATTTAAATCATAAAAAATGTGACAACTTGCGGAAATACTATTATTTGAAAATTCAATTATGGATGTTACCTCATCCTTACTTACCGCTTTGAAGAATAGATGAATCATTATTTTTCTCACCATTTTCAAGAAATTTCTCAATTTGGGCATGCTTGACATTATTATGTATAATCCGTTGAATTGGATCATCATTTTGATGTTTGTGCTCTTCATATGGTTGGTGATCCTCAACTTGCTTAACATTTCCATCCATGACTATTTCGTCCGGTGCCACAAATTCGCTTAGTACCACATTTTGATTGGAACCATAAAAATTATAAAGAGTCTCCCAAATTTCCTTGGCACTATCGCAATGTGAGATAAACTCATAAATATCAATAGTAAGAGCACAAAATAAAATGTTTATAGCTTTAAAATTTTTTGATATTCGCTTGTATTCATCTTCAGCATATCCATCTTCCGATTTCTCAACAACTATTGGACCTTTGGCCATGATCTCCCACAGATCGAGACCCTTGTGCTTGATATAACGTTCCTTTGTTTCCTACCACAAAAAATAATTAGTACCTTTAAAAACCGGAGGGCGGTCAGAGTCAAAATCATAGTTAGCCATGGGATCGAACTATTAGACGGTGAAGTCTCACAAAAATAGTACTAGCTGTGATACCAATTATTGGCCCGGTTTGGCTATTTAAATCACCCTAGATGAGGAGGTTGAATAGGATGACGATCAATATCGCAAATTAATCAAGTAAAGAGCGGAAAGATAAACGTGGACAAGACGCGAGTAATTTTTTACAAGGTTAGCATCAACCAAGCTTAGTCCCCGCCTAGAGTTCCCTAACACCAGGATTAACCCAATTTTACTAAGAGGGATTATTACAACTCTAGAGTACACCTACTCTAAGTTCCAAGATACAAGTTGACCATTCAACAAGTCGTCCGTAGAGTTGACCCTTCAACTCTATGATCCCACCCAAATTACAACTTGAACAATGCAATGAAATGTAATATATAGAAGCAAATTTAAGCTCAAAGTATGCCAATAAATTCTTGAGTAATGTGTATGCCAACGAGTGCTAGCTCTCTCTTATATTGTAGCTCTTGATTCAGCTCTGTATTTGTTGCCAAGTTTTGAAGGAGCTCTTGCAAACTAGCTGTTGGACTTTCCTTAAAAT